>CM038796.1:70004191-70543761 GCA_021764765.1 Vicia sativa | reverse complement strand
GAATGGTGGTCGCCGGAGAAGACGACCGGAGCTAGGGCTCCAGCGTCGTTGACTGGCGTGGACCGGTGAAGGCATGCTGTCATACCCCAAAATATGCCCTCCATCTTCTCAAGATATTTCACACATCCATACTCAAGGATTCCTCAAGAGTTGATCAGACAAACCCTCTCCTAGACAATCAACCCAAACTAGGGTTTGGCAATTCTCAGCTCCAGATGGACTTCCAACATCTCCAATGGTCTTCATGCCTCCTCATATGCTTCAAAGATTCTCCATGTCAAGTTTCAAGCCTTACAAGTCAAGTTTCCTCAGGCAATTACTCAGATGGTTGAAAATCAGTTGTATTGGACAAAAAGTCAACTGTGGTCAACATACAGTCAAACTTCATAATTTTTGGTCAACATCCTCATTTTGAAGTTACATTCATCATTTGATCAAGGGTTGATCATGATTCATCAAGAAAACTCAAGATTTGCTCAAAAGTCAAACTTTCTAAATTAGGGTTTCTAGGTGAAAAGTCAACTGAACTTTGACTGATCATAACTTTCTCATACTTTCTCAAAAAGTTTTCCACCACCTCTTGTTTTGAAGGAAATTCAATTCTCTACAACTTCATGTCTCACAAGAATGTCCAAAAAGTGCTTCATTTGAGAGGTATGGCTCAAAACATTACAGGTCATTTGCAAAGTCAACAAAAAGTCAACATTTTGTTTTGAAGATATATTGAGCATGGAAACTCCAATTGAGATGAGACCAAAAAGGTTGGTTAGAGGACTCTTAGAGCTTTCGAAAAAGTCCAAGAACACTAAAAAATGTGGAAAATTGAGCAAGATACACCATTCACAAGTTGGGCAATTTTGAAGAAGTGCACAAAGAGAAATACTTCTAAAAATCAAAAACTTTGCAAATGGGCCTACTTTTTCTTCATCCAAACTTATTCCTCACACCATTAAGAATATCCAAGCCCAATGCCACGAATTTTTATTTTATTTTTCTATTTAATTTGGAATTTATTCATTTAAATACAAATTAAATTTAAAAATAGAGTATAAAATCAAAATTAATTGCAAACTTGATTTTTATTTCTTCCTTGGGATCCAATCAACTCATTAAAAGCCAGCAATTTTCGAAATTTGATGGATATGGCAAGATTAGATTGAGAATTGATCAAAATTTGAAGATTTGATTTTGTACAAAAATCAAATTTGATTGGCATTGATCATTGATTAAATCTTTCCCAAAACAACTCTGAATCCTTCTACTATATATACATGATACATACCACACGAATTAAGGTAGAAATTTTGACTCAAGAACCCTATTCCAAGCTCAAAAAAACCGTGGCAAACAAGCAAAGTGCAATCCTATTTCCAACCGTTTTCAATCGATTTTGAGGTGTCCAACACATTCCTTGATACCTCTTGAGTCGATCCAAACCCTCACTTTGCTCAAATCCATCCAGAATCAGAAAATCCGAGTTTGGTTTGTTCTTGAAAAATCCAAAATCGTATTCTATTATTCATGCATTATTAACAGATTTTGTGTTTGTTTTTGTGATTAGTGATGAGTTTGCAGGCATTTTGGGCACTTTGATTGCATTTCCATGGCAGATAATATACCATAGCTAGGGTTCGATTTAGGGCTTTGCTTAAATGGAAAAATTGGACCACGAGACTATGTCCATCGTGTTCGAATGATGCCGAATCGAACCATGTCTTTAGAATTCATTTATATTATGTGTGATTTTCGGTTTGCGAGTGCGTAGCGTCGAACAATGGCCGGCGCTAGCTTTCAAAAATTCAAAGGAAGACTATGAAGATTGGCGCGAGTTCGAGGTGAAGGAGGCAGCGTGTTGTAATCCACTCACTCCGTTTCTCAAGCAGTTAGAACCGCTGCAGTTGGTCAAGGCAAGTGGACTTAAGATTTCGCTCCAGGGTCACGAGTTCGATCCTCATCAGGACCAGTTTTGCATTCCTTTTTTACAAAACTCATATTTTCTCATATTTTTCTATTTTCTTATTTATTTAATATTTTCATGTCATTTTAATTTCTTTTCATATTTTTATTTATGCATTAAAAAATCACCAAAATATATTTTTTTCTTTTTACATTATTTCCAAAAAATACTTATTTAATTTACAAAATTAAAAAAATACAATTTTGCATGCATATTTATTTTTATTCATAATTTAGCATTTAAATCACTTTTAATTAGTTTTAAATTATTAAATTGCATCCAAAAAATCCAAAAAAATTATTTTAGCATATTTATGTTATTTCCAGCATGTCATATTTTTCCCAATTAAAAATTTGCATTCTTACTAACATCTTTATCCTATTCGATTTCTCTCGTATTTTCCGATTTCTCAATTTCTTGCAGGTTATCCCGTTTCGGACGATTTTTCTTTTATTGTTTTATTTTTCCAATAATGTAATTGCTCATGGGATGTAATAGTTTAAATTAGGATTTTATTTTCCGCAAGTTTAAATTATGTATCTGCCCCAAAGCCATGTAATAGCGTAGGACATTTATCTTTCCGCATCTTTACATTCCGCATTTTAATTGTCGCACCCTATAAATTGCTAGTAACTAGGTGTGTATGGCAAGATAATAATGAACATAGCCCACTAATTTTCAAGATGAACATATCTGAAATCAACACACTCTTTTCACACATGCACCCCTTAGGGTAATTCTCTCTCGTTGCCTTACGAATTCAATTGGTCATGTCCCTCGAACGTAGAGGTATTCTAGCACCGTCGCCTTCAAAATAAATCATCATAGTCCCTTCGATACAAAGATCATAGACCCAAAATGTCGCCTCCGAATACATGATCTTGACCCTCGATTGTCGCCTATAAAAAATGATGATAGTCCCTTCGAATGTGCTAGGATACTTCCTACAAGTTGCTTTCTATGACCATCCGATGTCCTTGAATGTCCCTTTTACATCCAATAGAGTTACCTACCAATTAATGGTATGGATAGCGCTATTCTAAAGGAAAGTAAAATAAACACGAAAACGACCATTCTGAGTAGGTAATAAGACTTTTAGTTGCTTGCTCTATCAAAATACTTTTTGCACCTCACACTTCTGTCAAAATTCAAATTCTTTTCAAAACGAAACATTTCCAAACACTTTGTATACATTCCTACATGAATCATTACAAAGTCAAAGCGAAATGCCTTTTCAAAATATTTTTGTCAAACACACAGAAAGCATAATTTTAAAGTGATCTAGAGCAACTAAGAGCCCGTAGATAACTACGGATGGAAAGGGTGCTAATACCTTCCTTTTCATAACCTTCTCCCTTACTCGAGAATCTAACGAAGGTCTTTTACGTACTTTTACCTTCCCTTAATTGGATAAAAATAAAAGTCGGTGGCGACTCTTGCTATCCGCACATTTGCGATACAAAACACTAAAAGTCAGTTCAGTATTACAGGCTGGCGACTCTGGGAGACACCCTAAAGAGAATGCCTTAGGGATTTCTAGATCATTTCTTGCTTTGTTTGATTTGCTTGCTTTATCTTTAAGGGTTGCTTGGTTATTATATTTGTGGGGATCCTACACCGGATCCGGTTTCCTTTTAGGTAAGTAGCAATAAATCATCGCGACCGTTAGGCGTATCAAAGCGGTCAACATGATGGCTACGTTAGCGTGACACTTTGGATGTCTGATACTCTTCATTCCCAAGTTGAGGATAGTATTTGGCTTCTGCGTGGTGTCATCAAGCGCTAAACTTTTAGAACCTTAATTGACCCATCTTGGCCATTAGAAGGTAGTGAGATGGCGGCTTTGGTGTGACCGAGGTTGGTTGATACTCGATGCTACGCTCATTGAGATCATACTTTTGGGATATTTTCGATCGACCACTTGGTAGTCGTATTGAAATAAGCCTCGAGAAAGATCAATGATATGAGATTCCTAGAACCCGGTTACTATTATAGGACAGGATGAACCAACTCAATCTTTTGGTGGGGTAATCACCTATACCTCTTGCAAGCCTTAAACCTAGGCTCATTGTGTGAATTGTTTGTGTGTGCTAAACATGACATCATGACATCATTCGCATTGCATATCATTTCTAACTATTTCAAGGACCTAGGGATTTATCTTTGCTTTGTTTTGTAGGAATTATGGCTTCTAGAAAGACTATCCGAATCAACTTCATGGGTATACCTTCTCAGCTCAAAGAATTGGTTTCAGAAATTCCCGACCATGCTCAGTTCACCAAGAGACATGGTTATCTACTTGATTTGGTTATCTCCAGTTTTGAAGAAGATATGATGCATGTCCTATTTCAGTTCTTTGATCCGAAGCACCATTGCTTTACATTCCTAGATTATCAGTTGGTTCCTACCTTGGAAGAGTTCTCTAAACTACTTGGGGTACCTATTCTTGACCAAATGCCATTCACCGGTTTGGAAAAGGTTCCTAAGTACGAAGACATCGCATCCGCTTTACATCTTAAGCGCTCAGACATTGAAGCCAATTGGGAAACCAAAAGTGGAGTTAAGGGTTTACTTGCCAAGTTCTTAATTAAGAAAGCCCGAGAATTCCTCAAAGTTATGAGTTTCCATGCGTTTGAAGACATTGTGGCCTTGCTAATCTATGGTTTGGTTCTATTCCCTAACTCGGATCAATTCATAGATGTCAACGCCATCAAGTTGTTCCTTACCCGCAATCCAGTGCCTACTTTACTTGGAGACATCCTACATTCTCTCCACACTCGTACCATCAAAAGACAAGGAACTCTCATGTGTTGTATATCGTTACTTTCCAGGTGGTTTATTTCGCACCTTCCTCCATCAGTTTTGAAGAACGAACGAAGGTTGAGGTGGTCTCAAAGACTAATGTCACTCTCTCATTCAGATATCCGTTGGAGCCTTTTCTCTCAAAAGGACTTCACATTCATTGAGCGTTGTGGAGAATTCCCTAATGTACTACTACTTGGTATAAGGGGAGGTATTACTTACAACCCTTCTCTAGCTCTACGTCAGTTTGGTTTTGCTCGAAGAGATGGTCCACATGATATGCTTCTCCAAGATATTGTGTTCGACTACAATCACGATCTCGAATGCAAGCGGTTCATACACTTGGGGCATGGTAAAGAAGACGATACCAAGACTTTGGGGCACGAACTCCATTCCTTGGGAACCTTACCTCAAATGGGTGCGAGCTCGCTCAAAACCTCATGATGCCATTCACGCTGTTTTACCGTAATTATGGAACTGCTTGCATAGGTGACATACCTATCTGTTCTCCATCGACATGCCTATTGATTTTGAAGACTTGAAGAGATCCTGATTCAGCTAAAGAAGAGGGATACCTTTGAAGCTCAGTGTTATGCAAGCGAGAAGAAAGTGCTAGAGTTGACCAAGCTACTTCACGAGGAGCGAAACATCAACGCCTACCTCGGCACCAAGAGGAAGCATGGGAGACTTAGAGCTTTAGGATTTATATGTTTTCTTTTATTTTGTTTGAACTATCTTTTGTACTTAAAAAAAAAGAATAAAAGAGTACTAATAAATGTTTGTTCATTGCTTGTTTAACAAATTTAAATCTCTAAGGTCCTTGAAAACATTGCATTGCATAAACATTGCATATCATAGCATAACATTGCATCACGGTACATTGAAGATTGGTTTTCTCATTTGCTCGCTATTTATTTTAGCGAAATGGCTCTTGAGCAGATGTCAAAGATCTTCAAGCTCGAATGCTCGGTTTGAGATGTTCACCACTTGGTCCAGGCCAAGAAGATCGAAGAAGCTCATCAACGAAAGAAGAAGGTTGTTGGTCTCCTCAACATGGGCAGACGCTACAAAGGAGGTCCTAGAGTGGTTAGTCGAATTGAGCTCTCTGAAGGAAGTGTCAAGAAGGAGGATGAGCAAAGTAACAAAGGTGATGGTGAAGGCAGTCAGCCTGAGCTTGAGAAGAACTATGATGATGGCCAATACTCTGATGAGGATGACAAGTACAAGCAACTTGAAGACCGTTTGAATGCTGTGGAAAACCTGAAGATGTCCGGGCTGAATTTTGATGATCTGAGTCTTGTCCCTGGTGTTGTGATTCCTCCCAAGTTCAAAGTTCCAACTTTTGCTAAGTATGATGGCATGTCTTGCCCTAAGCTGCATTTGAAATCCTATGTCCAGAAGATCAATCCCCACACTGATGACAGAAAGTTGTGGATGCACTATTTTCAAGAGAGTTTGTCCGGAACCCAGTTGGAATGGTACTATCAGCTAGAGAATGACCGTATCCGTACTTGGAGTGATTTGGCAAATGCTTTCTACAGACAATATGAGTACAATGCTGAATTGACACCCACTCGCATGCAACTACAAAACATGTCTATGGGTCGTGATGAGAAGTTCAAGGAGTATGCTCAGAAATGGAGAGATCTAGCAGGCAGAGTTCAGCCACCCTTGTCCAATAGGGAGTTGGTTGATATGTTTATGGGAACACTGACAGGCCCGTTCTTCAATCATCTGATTGGAAACTCTTCAGCCGGATTCACCGAGCTGATATTGACAGGCGAGCGCATTGAAGCTAGTATCAAGAGTGGAAAGATTCAAGTGGAGACATTTTCAAATGCTGCGAAGAGATCTTTTGGTGCTAAGAAAGAAGCCAATGCTGTGTATGGTCAAAAAAGCCGAGCCAAGACCGACCGCACTCAATCTGTGGGGGCAGTTGTGATCTCCAATCCTCCATTAGCACAACCTCCGAGACAGCAGCGTAGCGAGCGCGCCGAAGGCAGTTTGAAGATCAACATGCCATTGTCGCAAGCCTTGCAACACATGTTGAAAGCATAGCTGATTACCTTGAGGGATCCTCCTCAGAATGTCAACACTTCCTCTCCGAGATACAATCCTAATGCTAAGTGTGCTTACCATTCCAATAGCCCAGGACATAGTACTGATGATTGTTGGGCTCGAAGAACAAAATTCAAGATATGATTGAAGCTAAGCAGATTGAGTTTGATCCTCTGTTGAGACTCGAATGTGATCAATGCGCCTATGCCTAACCATGACAAGAGTTCCAATCTTGTTGGTGATGATACTTATGTTTTCAACATAGATGACTTGACCATTTCTCTGATGACTGTTAAGAAGAATTTGATACAAGCCGGTGTCAATCCAGGATGCCCAGAGGATTGTCGTTGGTGCCCATCTGCACCTGATGGATGTCCTTGGTTGAGAAGGCGTGTTCAGTGCATGATGGACAACCGTGAGATACTATTTACGAAACCACTGTGTGTGAAGAAATGTCTAAGTTGAAGATTGACAATGCAAATGAAACTGTACCATCTGTGTGGGATACCTTGGGGAAGCCAAGTGGAAAGTATGATTACATGGTGAAGTACACTGTTCCTGAAAGCTACAAGATTCATATTGAAGATGTTAAGGTAACCGGATGGGGTGACGATTTCCTAGAAGATTATGCTGATGTTAACACCATAAGGATTTCCTCTGCTGATCCTGTGCCTAGAGTGGCACCTCTCATCATTACTTCTCCCAGACCAGTTCCATATTCCTCTGACAAGGCTATCCCTTGGAATTATGGAGCTGATGTTTACTATCATGGCGTCAAGCAAGACCCTCTGACCATTGAAGATCTTACAGTTGAAGCTACCATTCCTGACGTTGACAACATCACCGGATCTAGTAAGGTGACCCGAACCGGAAGAGTATTCTCTCCAGATATCTCTCCTCCCAAAGACACTGCGACTCCAACTCGCATTCCAGCTATTCAACCCATTCCCCAAGCTAGAGGAAAGAACCAGTGACTCATCCTGCTCAGCCAGAAGTACCAAAGGAAGTTACTAAAGACACCTCCAAACAAGAAATGGAGGAAATTCTAAAGATTATCAAAAAGAGTGACTACAATGTTGTGGAACAGTTAGGACAGACTCCGTCCAAAATCTCCATGCTTGCTCTGCTCTTGTGCTCTGAGGCTCATGCTAATGCCTTGGTGAAGTTTCTGAAGAATGCCCACGTGCCTCAAGACACTACCACCGACCAGTTTGAAGTTTGTATTGCTAGCCTGGCTGCCAACTACGGCCTAGGCTTCTCTGATGCTGATTTGACTCCTGCCGGAAGGAAACACAACAAAGCCTTGCACATCTCTGTTGAATGCAAGGGCACTACATTGTCTCATGTCTTGGTAGATACGGTTACGCTCGAATATCCTTCCGAAGACTTTTGATCGGCTTGATGTCGAAGGGTTGGTTACGAGACCAGTGACATTATTGTGAGAGCTTTTGATGGTTCTAAGCAAGCGGTGCTTGGAGAGCTCACTCACTGTTAAAGTCGGTTCCCGACTTTTGATTCCACTTTCTTTGTCATGGATATTCGTCCAGCTGACTCTTGCCTACTTGGACGCCCTTGGATACATGGGGCAGGCGTTGTTACCTCTACCTTGCATCAAAAACTGAAGTACCCGGTAAAAGGGAAAGTTGTTACAGTATGTGGTGAAGAGGAGTATATGGTCAGTCATCTACAGTCATTCCGATACCTTGAGATGGAGGAGAATTCTTCGAGACTCCCTGTCAAGCTTTTGAAACAATACCCAGAGTCATGCCTGTTGACTCTCCTATCACTCCTGAAGTTACATAAGCTCCGCCTAGGATGGCCTCGCTGAAAGATGCTCAAGCTGCAGTTGAAGAAGGTAGTTCTATTTGGGGTCAGCTCCCTGATCTTCCTTTCAAATTTGACAAGACTGGTTTAGGATTCACCATCAAGGGTCAGAAGATGATACGCCGCGAACGTGCCGGCCAACTTCCTTTCGCATCAGCCAGTGGAATCCATGCTATAGCGACAACAACGACTTCGACATCGAAGTGGATCTTCCCAACTCCGATCATGGGCTCGACAATTGGAAGATGAAGGCGTCATACCAATCTCCTTTAGCAGGAGTAATTGCTCTTGTTTTGTTTTGCTTTTCGTATTTTTATATTTCGAACAATAAACTCTAAAGCCTAGTGCCTTGCCGGGCATCATGGCTCGTTTGAGGTTATTATCTCATTGTTTGCGTTTTCATTCAATAAATTCGTTGGACTTTTGCATTCAATTGTTTGTTTTCTTTCTTTTACTTTATCACCCTTCAAAAGCTATGTGTTTCTTACACACACCCACGTGATACACGCGAGAATCACTCCGAATCTCGTTAATAGCTATGCTATTGCTAAATATGACTTCGATAATCCGATCTACCAAGCCGAAGACGAAAGTGAGGAAGATTGTGAAGTACCAGGAGAACTTGTTAGACTGCTACAGCAAGAAGATCGAGTTATACAGCCACATGAAGAGCAAGTTGAGGTTGTGAATTTGGGTACTAGCGAAGACAGAAAAGAGATCAAGATAAGAGCGGGTCTTGAGAACAGTGTTAAAGAAAGGTTGGTTCAGATGCTACGAGACTATATTGAGGTTTTTGCTTGGTCATACGAAGACATGCAGGTTTAGACATTGATATTGTGGTACACGATTGCCGACAAAGAGGGTTTTCTCGGTGAAACAGAAGGTTCGTCGCATGCGTCCGAGATGTCGAGAAAATCAAAGCGATTATGAAACGATTCAATGCGGCTTCTAGCTGTTACTTCCTAGCCACAGTGGGTTGCAAACATGGTACCCGTACCTAAGAAGGATGGCAAGGTACGAATGTGTGTGGATTACAGAGATCTGAAAAAAGCGAGTCCGAAAGACGATTTTCCGCTTCCTTATATTGATGTTACGGTGACAACACCGGCATAAGGTTTTCTCCTTCATGGATGGTTTCTCCGGTTACAATCAGATTAAAATGGCTCCTGAAGACATGGAAAAGACTACTTTCGTTACACAGTGGGGCACTTTTTGCTACAAGGTTATGTCGTTCGGACTGATGAACGCAGGCGCCACTTATCAGCGTCCTATGGTGACATTATTTCATGACATGATTCATCACGAGATAGAGGTCTACGTCGACGACATGATAGCTCGATCACGGGCGAAGAAGAACATCTTGATCATTTGCGAAACTGTTTGTGATTGAAGAAGCTGATTGAGACTCAATCCTAACAAGTGCACTTTTGGAGTCAGATCCAGAAAACTCTTAGGGTTTGTTTTCAATGGTAAAGGTATTGAAGTTGACCCCGCCAAGGTTAAAGCCATTCAAGAGATGCCAACTCCCCGCACCGGGAAGGAAGTCAGAGGTTTCTTGGGCCGATTGAACTACATTGCCAGATTCATTGCACATCTACTACTTGTGAGCCGATCTTCAAGTTCTTAAGAAAGATCAAGTGGTAGAATGGAGCAGCGATTGCGGATCGCTTTTGACAAAATCAAGGGTACCTCTGAATCCTCCTATCCGATGCCGCTTTGAAGGAAGACCTCTTATCATGTACTTGTGTTAGAGAACTCAATGGGGTGTGTGTTGGGGCAACATGGCGAGTCGGTCGAAAAGAGCATGCAATATACTACCTTAGCAAAAGTTTACCGTGAAACAAGATACTCACAGCTCGAGAAAACTTACAGCGCTTTAACTGGCTGCTCGCCGACTAAGGCGGTATATGTTGACTCACACTACTTTGTTGATTTCCAAGATGGATCCGATAAAATACATATTTGAGAAACCAGCTCTCTCGGGAAGAATAGCAAGATGGCAAATGATCTTGAAATATGACATCGGTACACTTCTCAAAAAGCGATCAAAGGAAGTGTGGTAGCGATCATTTGGCTCATCAAGCCGTAGATGACTATCGGTCTATGCGGTTCAATTTCCAGATGAAGATGTTTTACTAGTTACAGATTGCGAAGAACCAGGCCCAGACGAAGGACCTGAACAAGGATCCCGATGGACCATGGTCTTTGATGGAGCCTCAAACGCACTTGGCAATGGCATTGTCGCCATTATCACATCCTCTACAGGCGGACACACGCCTTTCACCGCCAGATTATGTTTCAGTTGCACGAACAACATGGCCGAATACGAAGCGTGCATCATGGGCATTAAAGCTGCTATTGACCTAAGAATCAAGTTCTTACAAGTGTATGGAGACTCGGCTTGAGTGATCAGTCAGATTAAGGGCGAGTGGGATACGAAACATCCGAATCTCATTCCGTATCGAGAGCATGTTTTGAGTTTGATCCCCTACTTCGAAGAGATTACTTTTGATCACATTCCACGAGAAGAGAATCAGTTGGCAGACGCATTGGCTACTATGTCATCCATGTTCAAGGTTAGATGGGACAACAAGGCTCCCTAGATCATCATTGAGAAGTTTGACGAACCAACATATTGTTACGAGCTTGATACAGAAGAGAAACCTTGGTACTATGACGTGAAGAGGTATCTTGAGACTCAGGAATATCCCGAGGGCATCATCAATGATAAGAAGTTCATGAGAAGATTTGCATCCAAATTCTTCCTCGAGCGGCATCTTATACAAGCGCAACCACGACTTGTGCTTACTCCGCTGTGTAGACCAGAAAACAGCAATACATATCATGGAAGAGTTACACGAAGGCGCATTTGGTACCCACTCTAGTGGACATACGATGGCTAAGAAGATTTTGAGAACAGGTTACTATTGGTCCACCATGCAAGCTGATTGCCACCGCTATGCTCGATCTTGTCACAAATGCCAGGTTTATGCCGACAAAGTACATACCTCTAGTACCTCGAATGTTCTAAACTCCTTGGCCTTTTGCAATGTGGGGCATTGACATGATTGGAGAAATTAAGCCCACAGCTTCCAACGGACATCGTTTCATCCTTGTGGCAATCGATTACTTTACCAAGTGGGTAGAAGCAGCCTCGTTCGCATCTATTACCAAGAATGTTGTGGCTCGTTTCATCAAGCATAACCTTATCTGTCGGTATGGCATTCCTGAAAGGATTATCACAGATAACGGCTCTAATCTCAACAATAAGATGATCACGCACGCAGTTCAAGATCAAGCATCATAATTCTTCTCCATATCGGCCTAAGATGAATGGCGATGGAAGCCGCCAACAAGAACATTAAGAAGATTATCTGAGATGACGGTGACTTACAAAGATTGGCATGAGATGTTACCATTTGCTCTTTATGGTTATCGCACTGACACGAATATCAACAGGGCCCCCCTCTTGTATACGGTATGGAAGCCGTCTTACCCATCGAGGTTCAGATACCCTCAACCAGAGTCCTCCAGGACGCAGAGTTAGGCGAAGACGATTGGATCCAGACTCGCCTTGACCAGATTAACTTGATTGATGAGAAACGACTCGCATCCATCGCCATGGACATTTATCGAAGCGAATGATCGAGCATTTAACAAGAAGGTCAAGCACCGAGTCTACCAAGTCGGTGATCTAGTAGTCAAGCGCATCATTCTTCACAAGGTGATCCGGGCAAATGGACTCCCACCTCGAGGGACCGTTTGTAGTCAAGACAGTGTTTTGGTAGACTATGATACTTAGCACCATGGATGGTGAAGACTTCCCACACCACAGTGAGCAACATAGTCAAAAATACTACGCATAAAGAGACCCGCTAGGTCGGTGACCTAGGCAAAAATAAGGGCATCTGGCGAACCAAAGGGTTCGGGCAAAAGTTAAGGATATATACAAAACATGAACACCGGCAAGTCGAAAACACGAAAAGGCGGCTTGGGCAAAAGGGTATCGGTGGTGAAAACCGAAAGGCGGTCTAGGCAAAAGTTAGGGATTTAAGCGTCGACTATGTCTCTTCCAATCACCTTCCGGACTACTATCACATTCAAGATTCAAATGGCGAAGATCGGTCTACTCACTTTCTCTGACAGCAAGGAGATGAGATAGTTGAAATATATGAGTACTAGCATAGTTGGAACTTAACGAGATTGTTTCCGCATAGCTTTTACCTTTCTTGTGTACAAACTACTTGGCCATCGCCACATTTCAAATGAATACAAGTTCTTTCTCTTTACATTTTCACTATTGTGCGTTTGCAATAAGTCCAACGTTTGCTTTGAATGATTATATGCATCGACAATAAGAATCTCTTCACAAACATGCGAAAAGTGGGCATACAAAGTAATTACTACGGGCTCTAGGAATTGAGATGACGAAAGGTCACCAATGCATTTCCCCAGCATGATCCCCAGATATCGCTCACAACAAACCTCCCAGTGGAGTATATGTTAATCCACGAGCAATGATTCCACTCAAGCGAGCAATGTTACATCAATAACACTTCATCCCAGCTAAGATGTTTATCCCCAGCGGATATCTCTCAACAATTCTCCTTTTCTCCAGCAGCGGTATCCAGACTCGAGACTTGGTCAGATAGTGCACCGGAGAACATCTACATCTTCTATTCTTCAGTCAGAGATTCCAACGGGCCCCAACCCGGTCCCCCAGCAACCATCAAATGCTCTCGGTGAGATCCACTCAAAATCCCGATGGCGCCTCCTAATTCTTCCCAACAGGATCTACATGCAAGATCCCCAACAAATTGCCTCCCAGACTCTCCCCAGCATGGTCTATGTATGGGATCACCAACAACGAGTTTCTCAATCTCTACCTTCCTCAACAATATCTAGGCCCAAGACTTGGTCAAATAGTGCATCGGAGGAATCAAAATTTCTTTCTTCTCAGGGTCTCCATCCGTTCCGTCCCCGAACAGAAGTTAGAAATCTCCGCATCTTCTTCAAGATGGATATGTTTTGAAATATCACAACATCTAACATTCATACATTACTCATAAAGTCATAATTCATGCATATGTCATTCATACACATTGTCATGCATCATACTTTGCATAAGACTAACAAATATTCTATCAAAGTTTCTCTTGTTTTTCCAAAGCAATGAAAGTCACTTCGACAGGTCGAGATTAAGCCCGAATCGGGAAAACTATCGAAGACCGCCTGGTTGTCCTCCGACGTTGGTCCGAGATTAAGCCCGAATCGTGGAAAACTATCGAAAGACCGCCGGTTGTCCTCCGACGGTGGTCGAGATTAAGCCCGAATCGGGAAAACTATCTAAAGACCGCCCTGGTTGTCCTCCGATGGTGGTCGAGATTAAGCCCGAATCTCGCGGAAAACTATCGAAAGCCGCCTGTTATCCTCTGATAACAGGCAATGGATCAACACCCGATGCACAACAGGGAAGATATCCACATTTTGCCAACTACTACCTCCCTCAGAGTAATCGGCACGAAGATTTATTCTGATCCCTTCTTATTATCAACAGAAACTACAGAGTCTAGCGTACGACTCAGTTGCCCTGGATGGCATCTTAAGCCCATCTCCGACTACTTATCAGTGTTCCTCCACCTTTGGAATGCTGCATATTTGGTTAAAAATCAATACAAACCAATAACTTCATTCAAAGGTGAGCACGAAGTCTAACGTCGACTCCTCGGATGGCATCTTAAGCCCATCTCGCGCTCCTTCCACTATCAAGAACATCTGAGCCTAGCGTCGGCTCACTCCCGGCATTGACCTTTCCAGATGGCATCTCAAGCCCGTCTCCGACAATTCTCCTCCTATCCACATTCTCGAGTCTAGTGTATGACTCATCCCCAGTAAGTCTCCACTTTCTCAAATGGCATCAGTAAGCCCATTCCGCATCATCCACCAGCAGTGCAAATTTTCGGTGTACTCAGTGTTCAATCATCTTCTACCTCCAGGTCACGAAAGGCACGCATGCCAATCTAACCCTTCCAGTACAAGAAGATTGAACAGGGGCAGCTGTCATACCCCAAAATTTTCCCTCCATCTTCTCAAGATATTTCATACATCCATACTCAAGGATTCCTCAAGAGTTGATCAGACAAACCCTCTCCTAGACAATCAACCCAAACTAGGGTTTGGCAATTCTCAGCTCCAGATGGACTTCCAACATCTCCAATGGTCTTCATGCCTCCTCATATGCTTCAAAGATTCTCCATGTCAAGTTTCAAGCCTTACAAGTCAAGTTTCCTCAGGCAATTACTCAGATGGTTGAAAATCAGTTGTATTGGACAAAAAGTCAACTGTGGTCAACATACAGTCAAACTTCATAATTTTTGGTCAACATCCTCATTTTGAAGTTACATTCATCATTTGATCAAGGGTTGATCATGATTCATCAAGAAAACTCAAGATTTGCTCAAAAGTCAAACTTTCTAAATTAGGGTTTCTAGGTGAAAAGTCAACTGAACTTTGAGTGATCATAACTTCTTCATACATTATCATAAATTTTTCCACCACCTCTTATTTTGAAGGAAATTCAATTCTCTACAACTTCATGTCTCACAAGAATGTCCAAAAAGTGCTTCATTTGAGAGGTATGGCTCAAAACATTCTGGTCATTTTCAAAGTCAACAAAAAGTCAACATTTTGTTTTGAATATATATTGAGCATGGAAACTCCAATTGAGATGAGACCAAAAAGGTTGGTTAGAGGACTCTTAGAGCTTTCGAAAAAGTCCAAGAACACTAAAAAATGTGGAAAATTGAGCAAGATACACCATTCACAAGTTGGGCAATTTTGAAGAAGTGCACAAAGAGAAATACTTCTAAAAATCAAAAACTTTGCAAATGGGCCTACTTTTTCTTCATCCAAACTTATTCCTCACACCATTAAGAATATCCAAGCCCAATGCCACGAATTTTTATTTTATTTTTCTATTTAATTTGGAATTTATTCATTTAAATACAAATTAAATTTAAAAATAGAGTATAAAATCAAAATTAATTGCAAACTTGATTTTTATTTCTTCCTTGGGATCCAATCAACTCATTAAAAGCCAGCAATTTTCGAAATTTGATGGATATGGCAAGATTAGATTGAGAATTGATCAAAATTTGAAGATTTAATTTTGTACAAAAATCAAATTTGATTGGCATTGATCATTGATTAATTCTTTCTCAAAACAACTCTGAATCCTTCTACTATATATACATGATACATACCACACGAATGAGGGTAGAAAATTTGACTCAAGAACCCTATTCCAAGCTCAAAAAAAACCGTGGCAAACAAGCAAAGTGCAATCCTATTTCCAGCCGTTTTCAATCGATTTTGAGGTGTCCAACACATTCCTTGATACCTCTTGAGTCGATCCAGACCCTCACTTTGCTCAAATGCATTATTAACAGGTTTTGTGTTTGTTTTTGTGATTAGTGATGAGTTTCCAGGCATTCTGGGCACTTTGATTGCATTTCCATGGCCTGAATCATGATATACCATAGCTAGGGTTTCTGAGCTCGATTTAGGGCTTTGCTTAAATGGAAAAATTGGACAACGAGACTATGTCCATCGTGTTCGGAATGATGCCAGGAATCGAACCATGTCTTTAGAATTCATTTATATTATGTGTGCTTGATTTTCAGTTTTGCCAGGCGTCGAACAATGGCCGACGCTAGCTTTCAAAAATTCAAAAGGAAGACGATGATGATTGGCGCGAGTTCGAGGCAGTGGGAAGGAGACGCGTGTTGTAATCCACTCACTCCGTTTCTCAAACAGTTAGACACGCTAGCACAGTTGGTCAAGGCAAGTGGACTTAAGATTTCGCTCCAGGGTCACGAGTTCGATCCTCATCAGGACCAGCTTTGCATTCCTTTTTTACAAAACTCATATTTTCTCATATTTTTCTATTTTCTTATTTATTTAATATTTTCATGTCATTTTAATTTCTTTTCATATTTTTATTTATGCATTAAAAAATCACCAAAATATTTTTTTTCTTTTTACATTATTTCCAGAAAATACTTATTTAATTTACAAAATTAAAAAATACAATTTTGCATGCATATTTATTTTTATTCATAATTTAGCATTTAAATCACTTTTAATTAGTTTTAAATTATTAAGTTGCATCCAAAAAATCCAAAAAAATTATTTTAGCATATTTATGTTATTTCCAACATGTCATATTTTTCCCAATTAAAAATTTGCATTCTTACTAACATCTTTATCGATTTCTCTCGTATTTTCCGATTTCTCAATTTCTTGCAGGTTATCCCGTTTCGGACGATTTTTCTTTTATTGTTTTATTTTTCCAATAATGTAATTGCTCATGGGATGTAATAGTTTAAATTAGGCTTTTATTTTCCGCAAGTTTAAATTATGTATCTGCCCCAAAGCCATGTAATAGCGTAGGACATTTATCTTTCCGCATCTTTACATTCCGCATTTTAATTTCCGCACCTTATAAATTGCTAGTAACTAGGCGTGTATGGCAAGATAATAATGAACATAGCCCACTAATTTTCAAGATGAACATATCTGAAATCAACACACTCTTTTCACACATGCACCCCTTAGGGTAATTCTCTCTCGTTGCCTTACGAATTCAATTGGTCATGTCCCTCGAACGTAGAGGTATTCTAGCACCGTCGCCTTCAAAATAAATCATCATAGTCCCTTCGATACAAAGATCATAGACCCAGAATGTCGCCTCCGAATACATGATCTTGACCCTCGATTGCCGCCTATAAAAAATGATGATAGTCCCTTCGAATGTGCTAGGATACTTCCTACAAGTTGCTTTCTATGACCATCCGATGTCCCTTCGAATGTCCCTTTTAAATCCAACGAATAGAGTTACCTACCAATTAATGG
This sequence comes from Vicia sativa, assembly GCA_021764765.1. Classification (NCBI taxonomy): domain Eukaryota; kingdom Viridiplantae; phylum Streptophyta; class Magnoliopsida; order Fabales; family Fabaceae; genus Vicia; species Vicia sativa. The sequence goes on along the minus strand of CM038796.1, from coordinate 70,526,207 downwards.
TATGGATAGCGCTATTCTAAAGGAAAGTAAAATAAACACGAAAACGACCATTCTGAGTAGGTAATAAGACTTTTAGTTGCTTGCTCTATCAAAATACTTTTTGCACCTCACACTTCTGTCAAAATTCAAATTCTTTTCAAAACGAAACATTTCCAAACACTTTGTATACATTCCTACATGAATCATTACAAAGTCAAAGCGAAATGCCTTTTCAAAATATTTTTGTCAAACACACAGAAAGCACAATTTTAAAGTGATCTAGAGCAACTAAGAGCCCGTAGATAACTACGGATGGAAAGGGGTGCTAATACCTTCCCTTTTCATAACCTTCTCCCTTACTCAGAATCTAACGAAGGTCTTTTTCTGTACTTTTACCTTCCCTTAATTGGATAAAAATAAAAGTCGGTGGCGACTCTTGCTATCCGCACATTTGCGATACAAAAACACTAAAAAGTCAGTTCACCGTATTACACATGCGTGGCGCGAAGGAAGCTTCCGATTCGTCCATTCGTTCAAACAGGGACCCCACCAGCTGACTGTGTTTTTGACATCTCCAAATGGTAACGCGTGTGCACTCATGATCTCACGTTTTCAATCCATGACACAAAACGCCACTTGGCCTAGTGGTAAAGACACTTCCTGTTCCCAGATGCTCCAAAGGGTCATCAGTTCGATCCTCACTGGCACCTGTTTTTCTATTTTCCTTTACAAACTCATATTTTCTTATTTTTCCATATTTTCATTTTATTTAATATTTTCATGTTATTTTAATTTTTTTTCATATTTTTATTTCATGCATTAAAAATCATCAAAATATTTTTTCCTTTTGCATTCATTTTCTCTGAAAATACTTATTTAATTTATAAAATTATAAAATACAATTTTGCATGCATATTTATTTTTATTCATAATTTAGCATTTAAATCAATTTTAATTAGTTTTTTAATTATTAAATTGCATCTAAAAAATCCCAAAAAATTATTTTAGCATATTTATATTATTTCTAACATGTCATATTTTTCTCATTCAAAAACTTGCATTTTTCTAACATTTTTTTTCTTATTCGATTCACCTCGTATTTTCCGATTTCTCATTCTTTTACAGGTTATTCCGTTTCAGACGGTTTCTTTTACCGTTTTATTTTTCCAATAATGTAACTGTTTATGGGATGTAATAGTTTAAATTAGGTTTTAATTTTCCGCAAGTTTAAATTATGTATCTGCCCCAAAGCCTTGTAATAGCGTAGGACATTTACCTTTCCGCATCTTTACATTCCGCATTTTAATTTCCGCACCCTATAAATTGCTAGTAACTAGGCGTGTATGGCAAGATAATAATGAACATAGCCCACTAATTTTCAAGATGAACATATCTGAAATCAACACACTCTTTTCACACATGCACCCCTTAGGGTAATTCTCTCTCGTTGCCTTACGAATTCAATTGGTCATGTCCCTCGAACGTAGAGGTATTCTAGCACCGTCGCCTTCAAAATAAATCATCATAGTCCCTTCGATACAAAGATCATAGACCCAAAATGTCGCCTCCGAATACATGATCTTGACCCTCGATTGTCGCCTATAAAAAATGATGATAGTCCCTTCGAATGTGCTAGGATACTTCCTACAAGTTGCTTTCTATGACCATACGATGTCCCTTCGAATGTCCCGCTTACATCCAACAAATAGAGTTACCTACCAACTAATGGTATGGATAGCGCTATTCTAAAGGAACGTAAAATAACACGAAAACGACCAAATTCTGAGTAGGTAATAAGACTTTTAGTTGCTTGCTCAAACAAAATATTTTTACACCTCACACTTTTGTCAAAGTTCAAACTCTTTTCAAAACGAAACATTTCCAAACACTTTGTATACATTCCTACATGAATCATTACAAAGTCAAAGCGAAATGCCTTTTCAAAAATTTTTTGTCAAACACACAGAAAGCACAATTTTTAAAGTGATCTAAGAGCAACTAAGAGCCCGTAGATAACTACGGATGGAAAGGGGTGCTAATACCTTCCCTTTTCATAACCTTCTCCCTTACTCAGAATCTAACGAAGGTCTTTTTCTGTACTTTTACCTTCCCTTAATTGGATAAAAATAAAAGTCGGTGACGACTCTTGCTATCCGCACATTTGCGATACAAAAACACTAAAAAGTCAGTTCACCGTATTACACATGCGTGGCGCGAAGGAAGCTTCCGATTCGTCCATTCGTTCAAACAGGGACCCCACCAGCTGACTGTGTTTTTGACATCTCCAAATGGTAACGCGTGTGCACTCATGATCTCACGTTTTCAATCCATGACACAAAACGCCACTTGGCCTAGTGGTAAAGACACTTCCTGTTCCCAGATGCTCCAAAGGGTCATCAGTTCGATCCTCACTGGCACCTGTTTTTCTATTTTCCTTTACAAACTCATATTTTCTTATTTTTCCATATTTTCATTTTATTTAATATTTTCATGTTATTTTAATTTTTTTTCATATTTTTATTTCATGCATTAAAAATCATCAAAATATTTTTTCCTTTTGCATTCATTTTCTGAAAATACTTATTTAATTTATAAAATTATAAAATACAATTTTGCATGCATATTTATTTTTATTCATAATTTAGCATTTAAATCAATTTTAATTAGTTTTTAATTATTAAATTGCATCTAAAAAATCCCAAAAAATTATTTTAGCATATTTATATTATTTCTAACATGTCATATTTTTCTCATTCAAAAACTTGCATTTTTCTAACATTTTTTTTCTTATTCGATTCACCTCGTATTTTCCGATTTCTCATTCTTTTACAGGTTATTCCGTTTCAGACGGTTTCTTTTACCGTTTTATTTTTCCAATAATGTAACTGTTTATGGGATGTAATAGTTTAAATTAGGTTTTAATTTTCCGCAAGTTTAAATTATGTATCTGCCCCAAAGCCTTGTAATAGCGTAGGACATTTACCTTTCCGCATCTTTACATTCCGCATTTTAATTTCCGCACCCTATAAATTGCTAGTAACTAGGCGTGTATGGCAAGATATAATGAACATAGCCCACTAATTTTCAAGATGAACATATCTGAAATCAACACACTCTTTTCACACATGCACCCCTTAGGGTAATTCTCTCTCGTTGCCTTACGAATTCAATTGGTCATGTCCCTCGAACGTAGAGGTATTCTAGCACCGTCGCCTTCAAAATAAATCATCATAGTCCCTTCGATACAAAGATCATAGACCCAAAATGTCGCCTCCGAATACATGATCTTGACCCTCGATTGTCGCCTATAAAAAATGATGATAGTCCCTTCGAATGTGCTAGGATACTTCCTACAAGTTGCTTTCTATGACCATCCGATGTCCCTTCGAATGTCCCTTTTACATCCAACGAATAGAGTTACCTACCAATTAATGGTATGGATAGCGCTATTCTAAAGGAAAGTAAAATAAACACGAAAACGACCATTCTGAGTAGGTAATAAGACTTTTAGTTGCTTGCTCTATCAAAATACTTTTTGCACCTCACACTTCTGTCAAAATTCAAATTCTTTTCAAAACGAAACATTTCCAAACACTTTGTATACATTCCTACATGAATCAATACAAAGTCAAAGCGAAATTCCTTTTTCAAAATATTTTTGTCAAACACACAGAAAGCACAATTTTAAAGTGATCTAAGAGCAACTAAGAGCCCGTAGATAACTACGGATGGAAAGGGGTGCTAATACCTTCCCTTTTCATAACCTTCTCCCTTACTCAGAATCTAACGAAGGTCTTTTTCTGTACTTTTACCTTCCCTTAATTGGATAAAAATAAAAGTCGGTGGCGACTCTTGCTATCCGCACATTTGCGATACAAAAACACTAAAAAGTCAGTTCACCGTGTTACAACTTTGGATCAATCCTCTTGATGAGCTTGTTGAACTGTCTTCCAAGCATGGCTATAGCTTCAGATATCTTCTCTTCATCTTCCATCTTGCATCCTTCTTCAGTATTAGATGCAAGTGCTATGCTCTTGTTCTTTTTGTCAACAATTTCACTTATTCCCATCTCAAAAGTCATAAGAGATCCTATAAGTTCTTGAACCTTCAAGGTGCTGATGTCCTGAGCCTCCTCTATTGCAGTCACTTTCATTGCAAACTTTTTAGGCAAGGATCTGAGAATATTTCTCACCAGCTTTTCTTCTGACATCTTTTCACCAAGTGCTCCTGAGGCATTGGCAATTTCCAAAATATTCATGTGAAATTCATGAATAGTCTCATCTTCCTTCATCTTCAAATTCTCAAATTTGGTAGTGAGCAACTGAAGTCTTGACATCTTCACCTTGGATGTCCCCTCATGAGTAGTTCTGAGAGTGTCCCAAACATCCTTGGCCAGCTCACATTGATGGACCAGTTTGAAGATATTTCTGTCAATACCATTGAATAGGGCATTCAAAGCTTTAGAGTTCCCCAGAGCTAGCTCCTCTTCCTCTTTGCTCCATTCCTCCTCAGGTTTCAAGACAGTAGTCCCATCTTTCTCAAGCTTGGTGGGATGTTTCCATCCTTTGTCAGCAGCTCTCCAAGCCTTAATGTCCATTACTCTTAAGAAGGCAACCATACGAGGCTTCCAGTAATCATAATTACCCATCCAGAATAGGTGGTCTACCTCCAAATCCTCCTTCCTTATCCATTACGCCAGAAACTATTATCCCTAGATCTCACTCAGAAATAACAGGCGGTGCACCTCGATGCCAATTGAAATTCACGGCAGCGATCGTGATGTCATAGAGAATGTTATGACACACTATCGACACTCTGTTAACAATTTACGGTAAATATAAATAGCGATAAGAACACAAAAGTTGTTTACCATTCGGTGTCTAACTACACCTACATCGGGGCTACCAAGCCGGGAGGAAATTCACTATTAGTAGAATTAATTCAGGAATAAACCAACCAGTTTATCTCCTTCACTTAAAACCTACCCAATGCAACTTCAACCTAAGTCCTACTTAGATCTGAGATCCTACTCACTCCCCCTCAATCACAGCAGTGATATCAACCTATTGAATAATTGAATTGTGAAGACACACTTCAATAAACTATCTTGATCTCGCTTCAAATCTTTCAATCAAGAGACAAACACTTGTGCTTTAAAGCTTTGAGTGATAAACTACCCTTACAACAAATCCTAGTCCAAAGCACTTATCAATTGATAGTTGCTTGGCTCACAAAAGATACTAGAATTACAAAATACCAACTGTTAACTTTCCTAACAGTACACAAATAACAACCCGCTATATCTTTAATAAATTCCAGAGGCGCAACACAATTGTAAGGGTTGAATTCCTTTTATAGAAGCAGTCCTGAAACTTCAGTTTTGCGCTTCCATAAAGATAGCTAGGGTTCACTTAATTTAATCCTAAAAACATGGTCTTTTCAACAACCAATTTAGGTTTAATTAAGATTAACCTAGCAGCCACGTGAGCATGCTTTCTAATAACAGAAAAACATAAAATAGCAGTTCAACAAACTTCCTGAAAAGTCTCAGGAAAAAACAGATTCTGCAGAACAGAATGTCACACTGAATGTCATAACATCTGTTATGACATCAAACTGTTTTCTGCAGAATTTCCAGCACAGCTTTAGCTTCCAGTTCTGAGCTGTCTTTTAACATCCTTAGCAGGTAGGATTTATCTTCAATCTCTGAATGTCATGACATTTATCATGACATTGCTAAAGCCTAGTTTTACCAAAATTAATGCCAACTTAAAACACTAACAGGAAAGAAAAGGTCAATCGAGATATTGTCCCCAATGAGGAATGCTCTCAGCTGGGGAACATGGTAGAGAAAAGATGTATTTCTCTACTTGGGGATAATCTGCTGGGGATATAATCGTACCTACATAAGTAAGTGTGATTTAAGCCAGTGATATGGAAGCAAACATTTTGAGGAATGCAAAAAATGCATGAACGATGCTTATTATGTATAAATGTCATGAATGTTATATGCATGCTGACGATACTTGACAATACAATTAAAGAGGTATTTGGGGGAAAAGGACCACGTCACAGTTCAAACAAATACCCAACAAAATCTGTAGCAATGGTGTAGACGTTGCTGATGAAGGATTTGAGTTGCATGCTTTAAACTTTCGGAGAAAGGCATTTCATTGGCAACTTTGCTGGGAATTCTTTTTTGGATAAGAATATTGTCTTTTGATAACCTCTGCTGAGGAAAAGAAGATTTCCGTAGCAGTTGCTCTATCTTTCAGAGATCGAAACACTTACGGAGAAAACTGTTGAAGTTCTTTCTGTGTTCAGAGTTCAAAGAAAAATTTTGCTTTTTGTTTCAAGATTTTGAAGTAAAAATTCATTTAAAACTTTTTAGTTTCAAAAAGTGTTTTTCACAATAAAAAGCGTTATTTTGCAAAATAGAATAAAGCCGGAATTTAAAAACAAAAAAGGCACAAGGCTCAAATTTTATTGATAGAATGGTAATCAGCCAAAAGCGTGATTCCATGAGCTATTTACAAAAGTTGGAAATGATAATTTATTGGGAAAAGGCTACATTGAAAGCAATAACCACTATTATCCCTAACAACTTCAAATTTCCACTGTGCTTGTCGCTTCAGAATATTTCATTGAAGCTCCGTTGATGGAAATTTCTTCAGATTGACGAAGTACGGACTGATTTGCAGTTACTCTGTCTCTTTTTTTTTGTATCCTTATTTTTTGCCTAGATTTCCCTTTCAGGTTTTCAATCTATCAAGATAATTTCTGTTTATTGTCTCTAAATTTTGCCTGGACCGCCTTTTCAGGTTTTCAATCCACCGAGACGCTCTTTTTTGCCTAAGCCGCCCTTTTCGGGTTTTCGACTTACCGAGCTGTTCTTTTGTTTTTTAGACAAAGTATTTCTTGACTGCATCAGCATTCACAAGATGCGGGAGTTCATCACCGTCCATGGTTGTGAGAGTCATAGCACCGCCAGAAAAGCTTCTTTTGACGATGTATGGGCCTTCGTAATTAGGAGTCCATTTGCCCCTAGAATCTGGTTGAAAAGACAGAATCTTTTTAAGCACGAGGTCGCCTTCTCGGAATTCACGAGGTCGGACCTTTTTGTCGAAAGCTTTCTTCATTCTTCTTTGATACAATTGTCCGTGACACAGAGCGGTCAGACACTTTTCTTCGATCAAGTTTAGCTGGTCGTATCTGCTTTGACACCATTCAGCCTCAGATAATTTGGTTTCCATGAGAACTCTCATTGACGGAATCTCAACTTCTACGGGGAGCACTGCTTCCACGCCTTATACTAGAGAAAAGGGGGTTGCCCCTGTTGAAGTGCGTACTGAAGTACGATACCCATGCAGAGCAAATGGCAGCATTTCGTGCCAGTCTTTGTAGGTGATGACCATCTTCTGGACGATCTTTTTGATGTTCTTGTTGGCAGCTTCAACGGCGCCATTCATCTTTGGCCGGTAAGGAGATGAGTTATGATGCTCGATCTTGAATTCCTCACACAGTTCTTTCATCATCTTGTTGTTCAAGTTTGATCCATTGTCTGTAATGATCTTGCTTGGAATTCCATATCGGCAAATGAGGTTGTTCTTGATGAACCTCACAACCACTTGTCTTGTAACGTTGGCGTAAGATGCTGCTTCGACCCATTTGGTGAAGTAATCAATAGCCACTAGAATGAAGCGATGTCCGTTGGACGCTTTTGGTTCGATCATCCCGATCATGTCGATGCCCCACATGGAGAAAGGCCACGGAGAGGAGAGAACGTTGAGTAGAGTCGGTGGCACATGGATCTTATCTGCGTAGATCTGGCACTTGTGACATCTCTTGACGTGTTTACAGCAATCAGATTCCATTGTTATCCAATAGTATCCTGCTCTCAAGATTTTTCTGGACATTGCATGCCCATTTGAATGGGTTCCAAAGGATCCTTCATGCACTTCATGGATGATCATGTCTGCTTCTTGCCTGTCAACGCATCTGAGCAGAACCATGTCGAAGTTTCTTTTGTATAGCACATCCTCATTTAAGAAGAAATTTCTAGAAAGCCTCTTTAGTGTCTTCTTATCCTTGTACGATTCCCCGAGCGGGTACTCTCGCGTTTGAAGGAAAAGTTTGATGTCGTGGAACCATGGTTTATTGTCGAAGACTGCTTCAGTTGCAAATACATATGCAGGTCTTTCAAGGCGTCTGATGCGGATCTTAGGCATATTGTTCCAATGGTTGACTTTGAACATGGAAGATAGAGTGGCCAAGGCGTCTGCCATTCGATTCTGATCTCGAGGGATATGATGCAGTTCAACTTTGTTAAAGAAAGTCAACAAATGTCTTGCATAATCTCTGTAAGGAATCAAACCAAGATGATGAGTTTCATACTTGTCTTTGATTTGGTTGATCACAAGGGCTGAGTCTCCATATATGTCAAGGATCTTGATCCTCAAGTCGATGGCTTCTTCGATACCCATGATACAAGCTTCGTATTTTGTGATGTTGTTGGTGCAATCAAATAGTAGTCTGGCGGAAAACGGGATATGAGAACCTTCGGGAGTAATGATAACTGCCCCAATTCCATTGCCAAAAACATTAACTGCTCCATCAAAAATTAGGCCCCATCTAGATTCTGGATCTGGACCTTCTTCGGGTAGCGGTTCGTCACAATCTTTCATCTTTAAGTACATAACATCCTCGTCAGGGAAATCGAACTTGAGAGATTGATATTCGTTGAGCGGCTGATAAGCCAAGTGATCGGCGAGAATGCTTCCTTTGACCGCTTTTTGAGCACGGTACTGGATGTCATATTCGGATAATAGCATCTGCCATCGGGCAATTCTTCCCGTTAAGGCAGGCTTTTCAAAGACATACTTGATTGGATCCATTTTGGAGATTAACCAAGTTGTGTGATTGATCATGTATTGGCGAAGACGTTTTGAAGCCCACACCAAAGCGCAACATGTTTTCTCGAGCATGGAGTAATGAGTTTCACAGTCTGTGAACTTTTTACTTAAGTAGTAAATGGCATGCTCCTTTTTACTAGTGTCATCTTGTTGTCCAAGCACGCAGCCCATGGACTCTTCTAGCACGGTAAGGTACATGATTAAGGGTCTTCCTTCGACTGGAGGAATCAATATTGGAGGTTCCGACAGGTATTCCTTGATACTGTCAAACGCTTTTTGGCAATCGTCTATCCACACAACCTCTTGATTTTTGCGGAGAAGCTTGAATATCGGCCTACAGGTAGCAGTCATTTGAGAAATAAATTTGGAGATGTAATTCAACCGTCCGAAATCCTCTTACTTGCTTTTCGTATGTGGCGTAGGCATTTCTTGAATAGCCTTGACTTTGTCGGGTCAACTTCAATACCTCTTTGTTGACGATGAAACCTAGGAGTTTTCGGATCTTACCCCAAAGGTGCATTTGTTAGGATTCAAGCAAAGTGAAATTTCCTTAGTCGTTGAAACAACTTCAAGAGATATTCTATATGCTTTTCTTGATCGATTTTGCTATCATATCGTCCACATAGACTTGATCTCTTTGTGCATCATGTCATGAAAGAGAGTACTCATTGCCCTTTGGTAAGTTGCGCTGCATTCTTTAATCAAACGGCATTACTTTGTAGCAAAATGTGCCCCATGGCGTGATGAAGGATGTCTTTTCCATGTCTTGAGCCATTCGATCGATTGTAGCCAGAAACCGTCCATGAAGGAAAAGACATTGAATTTTGCGATGCTATCTACTAGCATGTCGATATCGTAGTGGAAATCATCTTTTGGACTAGCTTTGTTCAAGTCGATAGTCAACACACATTCGACCTTTCCGTCTTTCTTGGAGACAGGCACTATGTTGGCTAGCCATTGAGGATACTCAGAAGTGACGAGGAAACGTCGAGCTGTTTTTGAACCTCCTTTTTGATTTTATCGGCCATCTTAGGGTGAACTCTCCTCAGTCTCTGTTTAACTGGTGGACACTCTGGTCTTAATGGCAAGTGATGCTCCACAATGCTGGTATCTAATCCCGGCATGTCCTGGTAGGACCAAGCAAACACATCAACATATTCTTTGAGAAGATCTATCGTTTGCTCTTGGCGTTCTGTCGGCGAAGCTCGATATTTACTTCTTTTTTGTCTTCCTCAGAACCCAAGTTGATTGCTTCCAGAGGTTCTTTGTGAGGCTGAATGATTCTTTCCTCGTGCTTAAGTAATCGAGAAATCTCATCTGGGATCTCTTCTTCAACTTCCTCCTCGGCGACTTCACAGAGGATTTCAAAGTTGGGAAAGAGCATAGAGTTATTGCTTTCAATGGATTTGTCCATCTGTTAATCTGCATATTTGATTTATGTATGATTAATTAATTTTTCATCATTTTTTTTTTTGAAAAAGTTAATGTGAAAGTGTATGCAGATTAATTTTATTATTTTTGAATATTTTTTTTTTAGAATTGTATTTTTTTTCTTTTTTTAGGATTATCACTTCCAGGAAAGGGTAAAAATGAAAATAAACACAAAGTGTGGAATCAAAACAACGCGTTTTATTTATGATTCACAATATGAAACATGGCCCTAAAATACAAACTCATTCGTCTTGGGCAAGACAAAGAGAAATTATTTAAAAGCTAAACCCTATAAAACATCTCTTCGCTCTGGGTGAAGCGAGAGTTCAAAACAAAAGCAAAGATAAACTACTTAGAACTAGGAGCGTTAGTCTGAACATCAACAGGTTTCCAGTAATGGCGAACTCCTTGGAAGTCGAGGTACTCGGGTAATTTTCCGCTTGGTTTAATCCTCGAGTAGACTTTGGTCGTTGGTTGAGCAGATTTTGAAGACTCTGGACGATGGACTTTGCCTTTCGTGCTGCTAAAGCAGTCTTTTTCCGCTTGATGAATAGATCGGGAAGTATGGGATACAGCATGTGTGCTTCCTGTTGGTGTAACACCCCCTTCTATTTACCCGCGTTTTATAAATAATAATCAGAGTATTTAATCATAATCAAGAAGGCGTCACAATTTAAATAATGTAAATCATCAATACAGCTGTCATGCTTTCACTGAAGAAGACTTATTAAATAAATAATGCAAAAGATTATGTTTAACAGCGGAAATGAAACATAACCATAATTCCGAATACGTCACTCTTAGTATTCCAGGATATTTAATCAAAACACAATTCCAAACTATTAAGAAAATATTCGTTTAAAGGATTCAAACAACTGTTCCCCAGTGTTACATCTACCAGAGCACGACACTGACACGCAGACAAATTAACTGACTCTATGCTAGAGCTATCCTCACCAACTCCAATGCAGCTAATACTTCGGATCTGAAATTGTTGAGTAAGGGTGAGATCTCAATTCAATATAACATGCATTATACGTTTTTAGAACACAACAGAATAATCAGATGCGTTAATCCATAAATCGAGCACAAATCATAGTCAATTCACCAGGCAATTCACACAATGAACATGTATATAATCAAACAATGGAAATTGCAACACTGGAAACCATCCTAGCATGTTACAATCCCATATGCAATGCAGACTCTATGCATGTGGTACCAAAACGTGAACCGAGTTCACACACCGCTCCGTTTACATGTGGATAGACAGTGTAAATTCATGATTCGCCCATAGCTATTGGGTCAAGAATCCAGCCTCACTACCTCAACCTCCGGGTAAGTCTATTGGCTCAACCAGTTCACTTCCGCACAATGGGAATGAACCAAATCAACAAATGTTTATGCATGCATCATAAAAGCATGCCATCATCATTTCACATATCATGATATCAATACAAATCACACCATGTCAAATCACCAGTGTATCTCATTCAATCAAAATGAATATCAAATATATAACACTGTAAGCACCAATACCTCATCAGGTAACTCATACCATTCATAATAGTTCCCCATTATTCTTAACTACTCATTCTTTTCAAAAATCGGGAGCGCGACTATTTTTAAAATAATTTAGCAAAATAATATTTTTCTCTTTTCAAAAGGTAGTATTTTAAATTTAAGAAATAACGCCGAAAACGGCACTCAAATCGGAGTTACGGTTTAGAAAATATGAATCTTTAAAGTTTTGGAAGTTTTGGAAAAATGTACATGGAACCCGGTTCCTACCTATACAGGAACCGGTTCCTGAAAGTTTCAAAAATGCGCACCCTGGTTTTTTGTATGGGAACCCGGTTCCTACCCATACAGGAACCGATTCCTGAGCCTAATTTTCCCAGTTTTTGCAAATTAACACTGGGAACTCGGTTCCTCCCCACAGGGAACCGGTTGCCACGACCTATAACAGCATTTCTGCTACTTTTTGACAGCATTAAGCATCCATTATCATTTCCAAACTTTCAAATACGATTTGGTACATTAAGAACACCATTTCATCATCATTTCACACCATTATAACATCAAACAACATGGTTTATTCATCCCTATCAATTATTTGACATATTAATGATCCTAATTCCAACACCGACACAAAATAGGGTTTATTCCTATAACTTATAATCATCAAAATTCAAACTCCCTAACATACCCAATTATCCCTATGATTCCCAAAACCCATAAAACATGTTAACCGAACGAAATCACCCCTTACCTCGCGATGATCTTCGATTTCTCTCGGCGTCGGCTTTTCCTCTCTTTTCCTCTTCTCTCCAATTCTACGTGAAAGCAGTTTCTCCAAAAAGACTCCTCTTTTCCTTATTTTCCTTTTTATACTCCTTTTAATATTCCTTTTTAATATTCCAAATAAAACAAATAATTAAAACTTAGTAACAATATAGTGATTTACTCCTCACACCCACTGTTACTCTGCACACCTCCAATCCTTTCTTCATTAAATGACCCAATTAATCCAAATAAAATTAATACTTAAGACTTTAATTAATTAAATAATTAAATTCTCACTTATTTAATGTTTGAATTAAATCGGGGTGTCACAACTCTCCCCCACTAAAAGAGTTTTCGTCCTCGAAAACATACCTTAGACGAACAGTTCGGGATACGAGTCCTTCATCTGACTCTCCAGCTCCCAAGTTACATTTCCTTCAGCTGGTCCTCCCCAAGCTACTCTCACGAGTGCTATCTCTTTACCACGCAGTTGCTTCACTTTCCGATCCTCAATTCTCGCAGCCGCTCAACGATCAAATTATCTACTTTTGAACATCATCTACCGAATCTCATGAGACGGATCCGCAATGTACCTCCTCAACTGAGATACATGGAAGACATCATGCAAATTGTAAGTGACGGTAAAGCGATCGATAAGCAACTTTCCCAACTCTCTTGGTAATCGAAACGGACCAATAAAGCGAGTCAACTTCTTTGACTTCAAGGCTCGACCAATACCGTCATTGGAGTAACTCTCATGAACACATGGTCTCCTTCATTAAACTCAAGATCTTTCCTCCTCTTATCATGATAACTTTTGCGACTACGAAAGCCTTCATCTTCTCGAATCATCTTGATCTTTTCAAGTTTGTTGAACAATCTCTGGTCCAATCACAGCACTTTCTCCAGATTCGTACCAACACAACGGTGTCCGACATCTCCTACCATACAATGCCTCAAACGGAGCCATACCAATTCTCGAATGAAAACTATTGTTGTAGGTAAACTCTATCAACGGCAAATAGCTATCCCAAGCTCCACCTTTCTCTAACATACAAGCTCTCAACAAATCCTCTAACAATTGAATCGTCCTCTCCGTCTGACCATCTGTCTGTGGATGATATGCAGAACTCAATCGTAACTTAGTACCCAGAGCTTCCTGCAATCCTGTCCAGAACTTAGAAGTAAACCTCGAATCTCTATCCGACACAATGCTAGACGGAATACCATGCAAACTTACAATCTTCTCAACATACAATTCTGCCAACCTCTCCATCGGATAATCCATTCTTATTGGAATAAAGTGAGCAGACTTCGTCAATCGGTCGACAATAACCCAAATAGAATCACAGTTCTTCGTCGTCCTCGGCAAACCAGACACGAAATCCATTGAAATTCCATCCCATTTCCATTCCGGAATGAACAACGGTTCCATCAATCCCGACGGCTTCTGATGTTCAATCTTTGATTTCTGACAAACCAAACATGCGTACACAAACTCGGCAATTTCCTTTTTCATTCCAGGCCACCAAAATATTTCTTCAAATCATGATACATCTTAGTAGCACCAGGATGAATACTCAACCCACTTCGATGTCCTTCTTCCAAGATACTCTTCCTGATCTCAGCAACATCCGGAACACACACTCTATCACCAAGTCTCATAACGCCATTCTTGTCAATTCGGAACTCGCCTTCTTGACCTTGGTTAATCAATGTCAGCTTATCCACCAAACCAACATCAGATTTCTGTCCATTTCGAATCTCTTCCAAGATACCACTAGTCAGCTTCAACATGCCCAATTTCACACTATTCTGAGTAGTTTCGTATACCAAACTCAAGTCTCTGAATTGTTCCACTAAATCCAATTCACGAACCATTAACATTGACATACGCAAAGACTTCCTGCTTAACGCATCTGCCACAACGTTTGCCTTACCAGGATGGTAATTCAAACCAAAATCATAATCTTTGAGAAACTCCCACCATCTCCTCTGCCTCATATTCAACTCTTTCTGATCAAAGAGATACTTCAGGCTCTTATGATCACTGAACACTTCAAATCGTGAACCATACAGGTAATGCCTCCACAATTTCAACACAAACACAACAGCCGCCAACTCTAAATCATGAGTCGGGTAATTCCTTTCATGAGTCTTCAATTGTCTTGAAGCATAAGCCACAACCTACCTATCTTGCATCAAAACACCTCCTAAACCCATCAAAGACGCATCACAATATACCACAAAAGATTCTGCCGGATTCGGCAAAATCAGAAACGGATCACTAGTCAACCTCCTCTTCAGTTCTTGGAATCCTTTCTCACAATCTATATCCCAAAAAAATGCTTGACCTTTTCTCGTCAACTTAGTCAATGGTAAAGCTAACTTCGAAAATCCCTCAATGAATTTCCTGTAGTAACCTGCCAGACCAAGAAAACTACGAATCTCTGAAGCATTCTTCGGTGCTTCCCACTGAGATACCGCTTCTACTTTTGTAGGGTCAACAACAATACCATTCTTGGAAATCACGTGACCAAGGAAACTCACTTCGCTTAACCAAAACTCGCATTTAGACAACTTAGCATAAAGCTTCTTCTCTTTCAATAATTCCAATACAATCCTAAGATGCTTTGCATGCTCCTCATCATCCTTTGAATAGATCAGGATGTCGTCAATAAATACCACCACAAACTTGTCAAGATACGGATGAAATATCCTGTTCATATACTCCATAAACACACCAGGTGCATTAGTAACTCCAAATGGCATAACAGAATATTCATAATGCCCATACCTCGTTCTAAATGCAGTCTTCTGAATATCTCCCGCCTTAACACGAATCTGATGATATCCAGACCTCAGATCAATTTTGCTAAATACACAAGCTCCGACCAACTGATCCATCAAATCATCAATCCTCGGCAATGGATACCGATTCTTGATTGTCACTTTATTCAATTGCCTGTAGTCAACACACAGTCTCATTGTACCTTCCTTCTTCTTAACCAACAATACCGGCGCACCCCACGGTGAAACACTAGGCCGAATAAACTTCTTTTCCAATAACTCTTCTAATTGCTTCTTCAACTCTGACAACTCAGATGCCGACATGCGATAAGGCGCCATCGACACCGGACTAGTTCCAGGAATCAAATCTATAGCAAACTCCACTTCTCTCTCAGGTGGTAGCTCACTAACATCTTCCGGAAACACCTCTGGAAATTCATTAACCACCGGTAATTCACCACTCTTAGCCTTTCCTTTCACTTCCGTCGAAGAATACAACATAAACACCACAGCACCATCTCTAACAGCTGAGTTCATTTGCTTAACTGACATAGTCTCATCTTCCACTTTAACTTCTTTAGGAAATAAGACTGTCTTCTCAAAACAATTGATATGAACCTGGTTGAAGACCAACCAGTTCATTCCAAGGATAATATCAAGTTGTTCTAAAGGTAGGCACACTAGATCCATACCGAAACCTCTATCAAAAATAACAATAGGACAATTCCTATAAACGTACGAAGTAGTCAATGAACCAGACGCAGGAGTGTCAATAACCATACTTCCATCCAAATTAGAAATTTCCAAATTTAATCTCTTAGCACAATCCAAAGAAATAAAAGAATGTGTCGCTCCAGTATCAATAATTGCTATTAAAGGTATGCCATTAACAAAACATGTACCTTTAATCAACCGATCATCGCTTAACATCGATCGACAAAGCGAACACCTTCCCACCGCTCTTTCTTTGGCTTAGTGCAATGGACAGTGTGTCCTTCTTCACCACTTGTAACATGTTATCCTTCGGATCTACACTCGGCTAAATGACCAAATCTTCCACAATTGTTGCACTTCCTCGCATCATTCTTGCATTCGGAGCTCGGTGACCCAATTCACCACATCGTAACACTTTCGGAAGAACTAGAAGAACCGAGTCTCCCCACTAGGCTTCTTCCAACCTCTAGATTGATTATTTCTATCATATGGCTTACCACGATCCATATGTCTCTTGCCTTTACGATCAACATAACTTTGAGCATTCGACTTAGTACTAGCAAGATCTTCTTCCAGAATCCTACTACAGACAACCAAATCAGGAAACCTTCTAATGCGATACACGATACCGCTTGATCTCATCACGAGACCATTCTCAAACTTGATACATTTGGAAAATTCTCCATCGCATCATTAGGATAATTAGCATAATACTTTGCTAACTCGATAAACTTGGTCGCATACTCACTCACAGACTTGTTGCCTTGCTTGAGCTCCAGAAACTCAATCTCTTTCTTACCCCGAATGTCTTCAGGAAAGTACCTTCTCGAAAAGCTCTCCGAACACAGCCCAAGTCAATGCAATTCCATCTTCTTCCAATTCGATCTGGTAGCAACCCACCATCGCTTCTCTGCCATGTGAGTACCATATCTCACATTCACCCTTCAAGACAATCAATCACTCAAGATCCTCTCGATCTCCTTCAACCACTTGAGCACCCTCGGGATCATGTGCACCCTTGAACAATGGAGGTTATTCCTCCGAAAATTCCCCAATTGTGCATCCCAATCAACTCCTGCTGATTCCCTCCGAGCACTCCAGCTAACATTCCCAAAGCCTCAGCAATAGCATCATCATTCCTTCCGTTACCTCTTCCAGCCATTGTTTTGTAACATTACAAAACAATCTAAATCAGCACACAAGTATCGACAGTGTTACTTACACTAGTCGCATACTAAAGGGATAACGACACTAAGACAAGACCGACTATGCTCTGATACCACTATTGTAACACCCCCTTCTATTTACCCGCGTTTTATAAATAATAATCAGAGTATTTAATCATAATCAAGAAGGCGTCACAATTTAAATAATGTAAATCATCAATACAGCTGTCATGCTTTCACTGAAGAAGACTTATTAAATAAATAATGCAAAAGATTATGTTTAACAGCGGAAATGAAACATAACCATAATTCCGAATACGTCACTCTTAGTATTCCAGGATATTTAATCAAAACACAATTCCAAACTATTAAGAAAATATTCGTTTAAAGGATTCAAACAACTGTTCCCCAGTGTTACATCTACCAGAGCACGACACTGACACGCGGACAAATTAACTGACTCTATGCTAGAGCTATCCTCACCAACTCCAATGCAGCTAATACTTCGGATCTGAAATTGTTGAGTAAGGGTGAGATCTCAATTCAATATAACATGCATTATACGTTTTTAGAACACAACAGAATAATCAGATGCGTTAATCCATAAATCGAGCACAAATCATAGTCAATTCACCAGGCAATTAACACAATGAACATGTATATAATCAAACAATGGAAATTGCAACACTGGAAACCATCCTAGCATGTTACAATCCCACATGCAATGCAGACTCTATGCATGTGGTACCAAAACGTGAACCGAGTTCACACACCGCTCCGTTTACATGTGGATAGACAGTGTAAATTCATGATTCGCCCATAGCTATTGGGTCAAGAATCCAGCATCACTACCTCAACCTCCGGGTAAGTTTATTGGCTCAACCAGTTCACTTCCGCACAATGGGAATGAACCAAATCAACAAATGTTTATGCATGCATCATAAAAGCATGCCATCATCATTTCACATATCATGATATCAATACAAATCACATCATGTCAAATCACCAGTGTATCTCATTCAATCAAAATGAATATCAAATATATAACACTGTAAGCACCAATACCTCATCAGGTAACTCATACCATTCATAATAGTTCCCCCATTATTCTTAACTACTCATTCTTTTCAAAAATCGGGAGCGCGACTATTTTTAAAATAATTTAGCAAAATAATGTTTTTCTCTTTTCAAAAGGTAGTATTTTAAATTTAAGAAATAACGCCGAAAACGGCACTCAAATCGGAGTTACGGTTTAGAAAATATGAATCTTTAAAGTTTTGGAAGTTTTGGAAAAATGTACATGGAACCCGGTTCCTACCTATACAGGAACCGGTTCCTGAAAGTTTCAAAAATGCGCACCCTGGTTTTTGTATGGGAACCCGGTTCCTACCCATACAGGAACCGATTCCTGAGCCTAATTTTCCCAGTTTTTGCAAATTAACACTGGGAACTCGGTTCCTCCCCACAGGGAACCGGTTGCCACGACCTATAACAGCATTTCTGCTACTTTTTGACAGCATTAAGCATCCATTATCATTTCCAAACTTTCAAATACGATTTGGTACATTAAGAACACCATTTCATCATCATTTCACACCATTATAACATCAAACAACATGGTTTATTCATCCCTATCAATTATTTGACATACTAATTATCCTAATTCCAACACCGACACAAAATAGGGTTTATTCCTATAACTTATAATCATCAAAATTCAAACTCCCTAACATACCCAATTATCCCTATGATTCCCAAAACCCATAAAACATGTTAACCGAACGAAATCACCCCTTACCTCGCGATGATCTTCGATTTCACCTCGGCGTCGGCTTTTCCTCTCTTTTCCTCTTCTCTCCAATTCTACGTGAAAGCAGTTTCTCCAAAAAGACTCCTCTTTTCCTTATTTTCCTTTTTATACTCCTTTTAATATTCCTTTTTAATATTCCAAATAAAACAAATAATTAAAACTTAGTAACAATAGAGTGATTTACTCCTCACACCCACTGTTACTCTGCACACCTCCAATCCTTTCTTCATTAAATGACCCAATTAATCCAAATAAAATTAATACTTAAGACTTTAATTAATTAAATAATTAAATTCTCACTTATTTAATGTTTGAATTAAATCGGGGTGTCACAGTTGGCCTCTGTGTTGAATTCTGGGGGTGTACCCTCCAATCTTCAGAGTGAAGAGACTCATTATCGGCGACACTTTCCAATTCGTATCCCGAATCATACCCTTGATCTTCAGTGATCACGTTGGTATAGTGATAATCAGGATCTGATTTAACAAACTCCACAGGTGCATTAAAGCAGAAATCTTCGTTGGGAACCTCGATTGGCTGATTAGATCGGGAAGATGTATACACCTCTTCTGGCTGACTATGATACTCAAAAGAATCACCCCATCCAGTGGGCTGTATATCTTCGATTCTGATTTTCGAGCTTTCTGGCGCAGTGTATTTCACCATGTAATCAAACTTGCCGCTTGGTTCTCCCAAGGTATCCCAAACTTCAGAAGGGACAGGTGGATTTTCATGCCTTTGCAGGGACATGCCCTTGAATTGATCAGTTGGAGGATAGTACGGTGCGTAAGATTCTTCCTGAGACACATATTCAGGGTTGTTCAGAAAAGTGCTCCACTCTTCAGATCTAGAGAGATGATCTTCATCTTCTTCAATGGTAACAACGTTAACCTCTTGGAGAACGGGGTTTAAGAAACCCCCACTATGAAATACTTCTTTGATTGGACGAAGTGCTTCATCCTTTTGCTTGTCTTTGGAGAATATGGGTGCAAACCCAAGTCCGGCTTTTGTCTCGTTGTTGACAGGTTTGATTACTTGTCCCCAACCTTCAGCATTGCCATCTTTCACTATCTGCGCTGCTTCTTTATAAGAAGAGATAGATGATCTGCTTTTGCTAGTAGATTCATCTTCTAACGGATGTCCTGGGAAATGTGTCCCTTCAACGTCGTTGGCTGTGATGAAAGAGAAACTGGACAAATGGCTTATAAGCAAAGCTTGTTCACCGATGATGGTCACCAACTTCCCATTTACTGTGAATTTCAGTTTCTGATGGAGAGTAGATGTCACTTCTCCTGCCTCGTGGATCCATGGTCTTCCTAGTAGACAACTATAAGCAGCTGGCACATCCATGACCTGGAAAGTGATTTGGAAAGTATGCCGACCAATTGTCATCGGGAGATCGACTTCCCCAATAACCGACTTCCTTGACCCGTCAAAAGCTCTTACTACTATGTCATTGAACTTCATCGGTTTCCCTTTGTAGGTCAAACGAGCGAGTGTCGTTTTTGGCATTACGTTCAAAGATGAACCAGTATCTACCAATACATTGGACAAAGAATCTGACTGGCAAATCATTGAGATATGTAGAGCCAGATTGTGATGTTTTCCTTCCTCTGGAAGTTCTTCATCACTGAAACTTAGATTATTACAAGCTGTTATGTTGGCGACAATACCTCCAAACTGGTCTGTAGTCACATCGTGATTTACATAAGCTTGGTCTAGTACCTTCAATAAAGCTTCTCGGTGAGCTTCGGAGTTCAATAGTAGAGACAGTATTGAAATCTTGGAGGGAGTCTGCATCAGTTGATCTACGACTCGGTATTCGCTCTTTTTGATTAACTTCAGTATCTCATCAAAATCTGTGTTGACGTTGGTTTTATCAGGAGGACCAACATTTGTGCTTGGATTAACATCGGGAATCATTGTGGGATTCTCGGGAGATATGTTAACTGGATTTTGTCTAATAACAGGAACGGCAGCTGATCTTGGTGGTAATGGAGTGTGTACTCGTCCACTTTGTGTTACTCGTCCTATCTCAGTTATGTTGACATTAGCTGGAATAGTTGGCATAGGTTTCTCTTTTGCATCCTCTATCACAGTTGCATTGTATTGATAGGGAATTGCTTTGCTAGAACTGTATGAAACAGGACCGGGTAGGCAAATCACCAAAGGAGACCCTGGAACGTTTGAACCATTGTATTCAATCTCCACATGCTTGGGCATGTTGAAATAGGGGATAATAACGTTTACTTCGGGATTTTCCGAGTTGATATCTGAGACTAAAAGCTCATGCGGAAAATGCCCTACTGTATTCACGTCGTGGTCATCTCTGTTTCTGTAGATCTGTAGGTCACCGACATCTAACAATCGCTGAATGTCTGCTCTTATGGTGGGACATCCTTGAAGATCCTTGAAGCAGATGTTGCAAGCCGCGTAATCGTGCTTAGTGAAGGCACCCATTGTACTGTATGTTTCTTGGAGATGTACTAAGTTTCCTCTGATCAGATTCACGTCTGTGACAAGATATCGATCCGTATTTCTTAGTATCAAACTCACTGCATGTCCACTGTGACTGGGAAATGGATTTGCTTGCACATTTGGATTCGTATTTCTAAAGGAAAGAAGATTAGATTTCACTAATCTCTACACTTCTGCTTTCAATGCTATGCAATGTTCAAGGTCATGGCCTGGTGCCCCTTGGTGAAAAGGGCAAGATACATCCGCTTTGTACCACCATGGCAATTTTTCTGGGACCGGAGGTGGTGACCTTGTCTGTATCAGATTTCTTTCTATCAATGCAGGGTATAGTTCTATGTACGTCATCGGAATATGGTCGAATTGCGAGACCCGAGGCGCACGGTTTTGATTGTTAAACTGCTGAGCCTGTTGACGAGGCTGTTGAGTTTGTTGAATTTGCTAGAACTGCAGAGCAATTCCTGTATTCGGACTTGCTTTAACAGCGGATACTACGGCAGCTACCTGTCGTTGTTGACTGACATTCTTTCGCGGTTTCCCTTGGGATACCATTCCTATGTCATGTTCCTTTTTCTTTGGAAAACTGGTTCCAATCTTCCTAGTTCCACTAGAAGATCCTGCTTCCTTGGTTAGGCGTCTGGTTCGAACTCCCTCTTCTAATCGCATTCCCATGCTTACCATCTCGGTGAAATCTCCGGGAGCGCTAGCGATCATTCATTCATAGTAGAATGAGCCAAGAGTGTTTAATAATACCTTAGTCATCTCTTTCTCTTCTAATGGTGGGTTGACTTGGGCAGCAATTTCCCTCCATCGTTGAGCGTATTCTTTGAATGTCTCTCTTTCTTTCTGAGACATGGAGCGGAGTTGATCCCGATCGGGAGCCATATCCAAATTGAACTTATATTGTTGTACAAAAGCTTCACCTAAGTCATTGAAGGTTTGGATACTTGTGTTGTCTAATCCCATGCACCACTTCAGTGCGGCACCGGTAAGACTGTCTTGGAAGTAGTGGATTAACAACTGGTGATCGTCGTTGTATGTAAACATTTTCCTGGCATACATCGTGAGATGACTTTGTGGACAGGAGTTTCCCTTGTACTTTTCAAAGTTAGGGACTTTGAATTTTGCAGGTATCCTTACGCGAGGAACTAAACAAAGATCCTGGGCATTTTTCCCAAACAGTTCTTTTCCACGGATCGTTTTAATTTCTAGCTGCATTTTGAGGAGTTGTTCCTGGAGATTCTCCATCGAACCATGTGAATTCGTATTATTGCCCAGAATATGGTGAACTTCTTCGTCTATGGTAGTGTGCACTACGGAAGCTGAGTTCGTCATGATTGGTTGAGAAACCGTCATTGTTACTTGCGGAAGAGTTATTCCACGTTGCGGAGTAAGCGTTGAGTTCTGCTGCAAAGTAGGTACTTCAAGCGTGGTTTTTTGCACTTGAGAAGTCGGTTGGCGAAATTCGATGCCAAAGTTGAAAGGCATGCCCCATGGATAGCCTTCTGGCATACTGAAGGGTGAACTATTGGCTGCGACAGCTGAAACTGGAGTAGTAGTATCCTCTGAAATCGCTGCTTGGTTTTGACGGCTCGATGCTGCTTGTTGACTTTGCGCTGCGGCCAATGAGTTGACCAAAGAAGTGAGTCTCTCCACCTCTTCTTGCAGTGTTGTTACTGTACTACGAAGCTCAACATTCTCTTGCTCAAATCCTTCCATTACTTTTCTTCTTTTTGAACGTGTATTGTATGTTCGAGTAGGCTGTGGACGCGGTCGAGAAACTCTAAGATGCCACAGCTTGGCGATCTTTTCCTATCCGTTGGAAAAAATTCCAAAAGATCAGACTCTAGACAATAGACTCAATATGCAAAGTATGATGCATGATTATGAATGTAAAGAAAGATTTCCAAAGAATTTACGCTAAAAGAGAAATTTCTGGCAAATATTTGGATGGAAAACACATATGATAAAATAAATGATAAAATTGTTTTTGAGCATTGCTCACACAAATGATAAAATAAATGATAAAATTACAAACTAGACTAATTAATCGTCCTCGTCGGATGAAGATCCAAAGGCTTGATGTAGCTTCAACTTCAGGATTTCCTTCCCATAGTGAGCTTTTAGTTCAGCTTTTTCGGCTTTTAGCTTACTAATGACTTTCTTCCATTCGTCGGGAGCAGGATCGCTGGTTGTCATTTCCTCAAGCTTGCTCTTCCTTTCTTTGATGTATCTTTTGATCGCGTTATCTTTCTGACGAATCTTCTCATCTTTCTCCATGAGCCATTCATCTTGGAAGTACAGCGTCTTTTCATGATCTTTGACTTGCTTCTTAAGCTTCTCATTCTCGAGACCAGTCTTAAGGAATTTGTTTTCCAAAGCTTCTTTCTCAAGTCTCATCTTGCCCAAAACTTCTTGGTATTCTCCCATAGTCTCGATGGGAAAAGATGTTGATTTGGAAGCTGTTGAGAACATGGGTTCCGCATAAGCATAAGGCATTCGAAATTCCTTTGCTATTTTCTTTACCCAAGAAGTGTAGATTTCCATGGCTACACAATTCTTTGCTTTCCCTTTTTCCTTCCTTCGGATGTGTTGCCAAGCTCTGATCATTCTGGCTTTCAATCCTTGAGAATCCTCTCCTTCATGATAGAAGTAACTCTCTACGGTAAAACCAAGAGGTTTACTAGAGTTTGCGTATCCAAGTTGACGTCTTGCCTGGAATGGGTTGTAGTTGATTCCTCCTTTTGTACCGATGAGGGGTACGTTGGCAAATTCTCCATAGCTCTCAATGATTTCTATCTCATTGTCTGCCAAGGTATACCAATGGATATTGTCGTTTGTAAGAGACATGAGTCTTCTTGACCAATGCCAATCGTCTTTGTTTTCACGGAAGATAGGAGATTTAGGCAAGTGTGAGATAATCCATTTGAAGAACAGAGGTATACAACACACGATAGTTCCATCTCCTTGACGATTCCTATGATGAATAGAGAAGTACGTGTCACCAAGCAGAGTGGGAACGGGATTTCCAATCAGAAAGATCCTTATGGCGTTGATATCAACGAAATTTGGAACGTCGGGAAACAACACCAATCCATAGAGGAGTAAAGCTAAAATAGCTTCAAAGGCTACCATACTACCGGCCTCACAGAATTTAAGAGCCTTCTCCATTAGGAACTTTGAAGTCAATCCTAAGAGTTTTCCTCTGGTAGTTAGGTTTTTGTCTATCTCAGATTTCTTTAAATGAGTCATCGTTGCAATGACTGGTGACTTAGGTATAACTTCCAAACCATTGAAAGGAACTTT
The DNA here is from genome assembly GCA_021764765.1 of Vicia sativa. NCBI lineage: Eukaryota > Viridiplantae > Streptophyta > Magnoliopsida > Fabales > Fabaceae > Vicia > Vicia sativa. The sequence continues at coordinate 70,501,338 of CM038796.1, read as the reverse complement.
GTCTGATACTGAGATACCTAGTATGTGTGCGTACTCTTCCAAAGTAGGCATCAACTGATAGTCAGGGAAAGTGAAACAACGATAGACTGGATCGTAAAACTGAACGAAAGTTTTGAGAAGCCCTTCATCAACGTTAGTGTTCAGAATAGTTAAAATAGTTCCATAGCGTTTTCTGAAATCCGAGGGATCTTCTACCAAGGATGCTAACTCTTCCAACTTTCCTACATCAGGAATTCTAAAACTGTATCTCTTGGTGAATCTTCCTCTGACGTCCATCACTCTAACCTAAAATATTTTACAAAGAAAAATCTCTAAATTCTTTGGAAATGGGAAGAGAAATGAAGTTTTTTTTGAATGAATGCATGAATGCGACAAACATGGTTAGTAGTTATACACACGGTCAAGCGTTCGAAGTCACGAGCATGAGGCCAATGATAAGAATCAAACGTGGGTAAGTTCTAAGGGCTTATTCATCGTGAAGCGGGTTCTCCGATATCAGCTCAACACTCCTCTTTGAAATATTATCGGAGTTGTTGAATACTCGATGGTCCAATAATATTTTTCAAGAGAAACTCGCCTGATCGTAGTCTCGCATGACAATTATTCTAGGCTTACGCCCGAATAATCTCTGCACTACATCTAAATGGCCAGGATGGGTTATGTGTTCTATAGCCACTCAGCTTCGTTAGTTCTCTTGAAAGCAAAATGTCTTCGCAAATACTTGCTAAACAAAAATACCCCCAAGACAACCTACACTGAGAGAGGGATCTCAAATTAACTCCGTAAGTACTGAGACTTCTCACCTGTTAATAGGACTATACCCCCACCTAGATCTTAAAATGTTTCTTAAATCCGGGTTAGGATTTCTTTCCATCAGATGAAATCGCGAAAACACACAATAAAGAAAAAACAAACATATGCACATATGCAAGCTTAACCCCTTTTTTTCTTTTTGAAAACAAAAAAAGCTTGATGCTCTTGAGCAGAGTCATTTTTTTTAAAATCAAAGTTTCATACTCCCAGTAGTCGCCAATTTTCTGTCGCGTTAAAAGTGACGCTAGAATCGAATCGAATTCAAATTCTCTGCGAACGATTTACTCTTTTGATTTGTTTATAAAGATGCCGCGAGCATCAAGCTTTATTATTTTCAACACAAGAAAAGATGATTTAATGATTATTAAAAAGGGGAAAGCTGTTAATTGTAATACGGTGAACTGACTTTGTAGGTTTTTGAATCGCAAATGTGCGGATAGCAAGAGTCGCCACCGAATTTTCTTTTATCCAATTAAGGGAAGGTAAAAAGTACAGAAAAAGACCTTCGTTAGATTTTGAGTAAGGGAGAAGGTTATGAAAAGGGAAGGTATTAGCACCCCTTTCCATCCGTAGTTATCTACGGGCTCTTAGTTGCTCTTAGATCACTTTAAAAATTGTGCTTTCTGTGTGTTTGACAAAAAATTTTTGAAAAGGCATTTCGCTTTGACTTTGTAATGATTCATGTAGGAATGTATACAAAGTGTTCGGAAATGTTTCGTTTTGAAAAGAGTTTGAACTTTGACAAAAGTGTGAGGTGTAAAAATATTTTGTTTGAGCAAGCAACTAAAAGTCTTATTACCTACTCAGAATTTGGTCGTTTTCGTGTTATTTTACGTTCCTTTAGAATAGCGCTATCCATACCATTAGTTGGTAGGTAACTCTATTTGTTGGATGTAAGCGGGACATTCGAAGGGACATCGTATGGTCATAGAAAGCAACTTGTAGGAAGTATCCTAGCACATTCGAAGGGACTATCATCATTTTTCGTAGGCGACAATCGAGGGTCAAGATCATGTATTCGGAGGTGACATCGTGGGTCTATGATCTTTGTATCGAAGGGACTATGATGATTTGTTTGAAGGCAACGGTGCTAGAATACCTCTACGTTCGAGGGATATGACCATTTAATCGAAAGGCAACGAGAGAGAATACCCTAGGGGGTGCATGTGTGAAAGAGTGTGTTGAATTCAGATATATTATCTTGAAAATTAGTGGGCTATGTCCAATTTTATCTTGCAATACACGCCTAATTACTAACAGTTTATAGGGTGCGGAAATTAAAATGCGGGAATGTAAAGATGCGGAAAGATAAATCCTACGCTATTACATGGCTTTGGGGCAGATACATAATTTAAAATGCGGAAAATAAAAGCCCTAATTAAACTATTACATCCCATAAGCAGTTACATTATTGGAAAAAGAAAACAGTAAAAAGAATCGTCTGAAACGAGATAACCTGTGAAAAGATGAGAGAATCGGAAAATGCGAGGAAATCGAATAAGAGGAAAATGTTAGTAAAAATGCAAATTTTTGAATGAGAAAAAATATTTCATGCTGGAAATAACATTAATATGCTAAAATAATTTTTTAGGATTTGTTGGATGCAATTTAATAATTAAAAACTAATTAAAAGTGATTTAAATGATAAATTAGGAATAAAAATAAATATGCATGCAAAATAATATTTTTTAATTTTATAAATTAAATAAACATTTTCTGAAAATAATGCAAAAAGAAAAATATTTTTTTGGTATTTTTAAATGCATGATAAAAAATATTGAAAAGAAATTAAAATGAATGCAAAAATATTAAATAAATAGAAAATATAAAAAATATGGAAAAATGCAAACTTGTAAAAGTTGGAAAAACAAATGGTCCTGGTGGGAATCGAACCCAGGACCCTGCTTTCACAATGCCATGCCTTGACCATCTGAACCAACGCGCCCACGTGTTTGAAAATTGGAGCGAGTGGATTACAAGCACGCGTCGTCCCCTGGTTGCACCGATCTCGCGCCAAACTTCATCTTCCTCGTTTCAAATTTTTGAAAATCCAGCGTCGGCCTTTGTTCGACGCTACGTCCCTGGCTAAATCAAAAATCACATACAGATAATATAAATGGATTCTAAAACCATGGATCGATGGGAAACATCATTCCGAATGCATTGGTAATGGTCTCGAGGTCCAATTTTTCCGTTTAAGAGAAACCCTAAATCGTCTTCAGGAACCCTAGTTATGGCATATCACGTTTCCGGCCATGAAAACTCAATTGGATGACCCAGAAAGTTTGCAAACCTTGCTCTAAGCACGAAACAAACACCAAAACTCGTTAATAATGCATGAATAATAAAACACGATTTTGAAAAAAATATGAACAAACCGATTCGTGATTTCTTAATTGTGGATGCTTTTGGATTATGTGAGGGTCTGGATCGACTCAGGAGGTATCAAGGAATGCGTTTTGGTGCTTGGAATCAACTGAAACGATCCAAAACCAAGGCTGCAAGTTGCTTGAAGGTCACAGATTTTTGAGCTTCAATAGGGTTTCTCCAGCCAGTTTTTCTACCCTAATTCGTGTGGCATGTGTTGTATATATATAGTAGATGGATTCAGAGTTGATTTGAGAAAGAATCAATCACTAATCAATGCAAAACATGTTTGATTTTGTACCAAATCAAATTTTCATCTTTTGATCAATTTTCAATCCAATCTTGCCATATCCAACCAAATTTCGAAATTTGCTGGCTTTATTGAGTTACTTGGATCTCAAGGAAAAGAGAAAAATCAAATTTGCATTTAATTTTGATTTTATACTTTATTTTTGAGTTTAATTTGTATTTAAATGAATAAATTCCAAATTAAATAGAAAAATAAAATAAAAATTCGTGGCATTGGGCTTGGATATTCCTAATTGCATGAGGAACAAGTTTGGATGAAGAAAAAGTAAGCCCATTTGCAAAATTTTTGATTTTCAGAGGTATTTCTCTTTGTGCACTTCTTCAAAATTGCCCAACTTGTGAATGGTGTATCTTGCTCAATTTTCCACATTTTTGAGTGTTCTTGGACTTTTTGGAAAGCTCTAAGAGTCCTATAACCAACCTTTTTGTCTCATCTCAATTGGAGTTTCCATGCTCAATATATCTTCAAAACAAAATGTTGACCTTTTGTTGACTTTGAAAAGGACCTGTAATGTTTTGATCCATACCTCTCAAATGAAGCATTTTTTGAACATTCTTGTGAGACATGAAGTTGTAGAGAATTGAATTTCCTTCAAAACAAGAGGTGGTGGAAATATTTATGAGAAAGTATGAAGAAGTTATGCTCAGTCAAAGTTTGGTTGACTTTTCACTAAGAAACCCTAATTTAGAAAGTTTGACTTTTGAGCAAATCTTGGGTTTTCTTGATGAATCATGATCAACCCTTGATAAAATGATGAATGTAACTTCAAAATGAGGATGTTGACCAAAAATCATGAAGTTTGACTGTATGTTGACCACAGTTGACTTTTTGTCCAATACAACTGATTTTCAACCATCTGAGCAATTGTCTGAGGAAACTTGACTTGTGAGGCTTGAAACTTGACATGGAGAATCTTTGAAGCATATGAGGAAGCATGATGAACATTGGAAATGTTGGAAATCCATTTTGATCTGAGAATCACCAAACCCTAGTTTGGGTTGATTGTCTAGGAGAGGGCTTGTCTAATCAACCCTTGAGGAATCCTTGAGTATAGAGGTATGAAATATCTTGAGAAGATGGAGGGCAAATTTTGGGGTATGACAGCTGCCCCTGTTTAATCTTCTTGTACCGGAAGGGCTAGATTGGCATGTTCGCCTTTCAGGACCTGGAGGTAGAAGATGATTGAACACTCGAGTACACCTAAAAATTTGCACTCGTGGTTGGCTGATGATGCGGGAATGGGCTTATAGATGCCATTTGGAGAAATTGGAGACTTCGCTGGGGAGTGAGCCGTATGCTAGACTCAAGAATGTCGTCTGAATAGGAAAATTGATGGGGATGGGCTTAAGATTCCATCTGGAAAGATCGATGCTTGGGAGTGAGCCGTATGCTAGGCTCTGTAGATGTTCTTGATAGTGGAAGGGGATGGGCTTAAGATGCCATCCGGAGGGACTCGTATGTTAGACTTCGTGCTCATCTTTGAATGAAGTTATTGGTTTGTATTGGTTTTTAACCAAATATGCAGCATTCTGAAAGTGGAGAAATGTTGACAAGTAGTCGGAGATGGGCTTAAGATGCCATCCAAGGCAACTGAGTCGTACACCAGACTCTGTAGTTGCTGTTGATAATAAGAATGAGTCAGAATAGTTCTTCGTGCTGACTACTCTGGGGGAGGTAGTAGTTGGAAAAATGTGGATAGCTTCCCTATTGTGCATCGGGTATTGATCCACTGCCTGTTATCGGAGGATAACTCGTGATCGTTCAGATAAGGTTTCCTGTCGGGCTTTGGGAATTAATCCTGGATCCGTTGTCGGAGGATAATGAGGGTGGTCGTTCAGATAGTTTTCCCGTCTGGATTCGGGTCTTAATCCTGGACCAGTTGTCGAAGGACAACTAGGGGCGGTCTTTCAGATAGTTTTCCCGTCTGGATTCGGGTCTTAATCCTGGACCAGTTGTCGGAGGACAACTAGGGGCGGTCTTTCAGATAGTTTTCCTGTCTGGATTCGGGTCTTAATCCTGGACCAGTTTGCGTCAGAAGTGATTTTCACCTGTTTTGGAGAAAACAAGAGAAACCTTGATAGAATATCGATTAGTCTTATGCAAAGTATGATGCATGACAATGTGTATGAATGACATATGCACAAATTATGACTTTTATGAGTAATGTATGAATGATAGATGTTGTGGTATTTCAAAACATATCCATCTTGAAGAAGATGCAGATGTTCTGCTTGGAGATTTCTGGTTTCTGTTTGAGGATGAAGATCCTGAGAAGAAAGAAAACTTTGATTCCTCCGGTGCACTATCTGACCAAGTCTTGAGGCTAGATATTGTTGACAACCCGGCTGGGGAGAGTCTAGGAGGTACTCTACCGGGGATTTTGCGTGTAAATCCTGTTGGAGAGCATTTGATAGTTGCTGGGAGACCGGGTTGGAAGAATTTGGAGCCCGTTGTAATCTGTAGCTGGGGAAAAAGGACGTAGGTTTCCTCCGGTGCACTATCTGACCAAGTCTCAAGTCTGGATAGTACTGCTGGAGGAAAAGAAAGGGAAATTGTTGAGAGATATTCTGCTGGGGATAAACACCTCGGCTGGGGATGAAGTGTTATTGCTCGAAGATGGGTGTGGCCTGATTAAGTTGAGCAAAATCACTGCTTGAGGGTCCTCCTCTTCTTTGTTGGGGAAGGTTTTTTGGTGAGTGACATCTCTGTGGGGATCACGCTCTGTGGGGGAAATGCATTGGTGACTTTCGTCGTCATCTCAATTCCTGAAGCCTGTAGTAATTACTTTGCTATGTTTACTTTTCGCATGTTTGTGACTAGATTTTTATTGTCAAATGCATATAATCATTCAAGGCAAACATTGGACTTTATGCAAACAACAACGGTGAAAATTGTAAAGAGAAAGAAACTTGTATTTATTTGAAAGGTGGCGTATGGCCAAATAGTTCGTACACAGGAAAAGTAAAAAGCTATGCGGAAACAATCTCGTTAAGTTCCAACTATGCTAGTACTCATATATTTCAACTATCTCATCTCCTTGCTGTCAGTAGAAAGTGAGTGGATTGATCTTCGCCATTTGAATCTTGAATGCTGATAGTAGTCTGGAAGTAGATAGGTGATCTGGACGAGACATAGTCGTACGCTTAAATCCCTAACTTTTGCCTAGACCGCCCTTTCGGGTTTTCAGCCTACCGAGATACCCTTTTCTGCCCAAGCCGCCTTTGCAGGTTTTCGACTTGCCGGGTGTACATGTTTTTGTATTTATCCTTAACTTTTGCCCGAACCATTTTGGTTCGCCAGGATGCCCTTATTTTTGCCTAGGTCAGTCGACCTAGCGGGTCTCTTTTATGCGTAGTATTTTTTGACTATGTCTGCGTTAACAGGGTGTGGGAAGTCTTCACCATCCATGGTGCTAAGTATCATAGCTCCACCGGAAAATACTGTCTTGACTAGAAACGGTCCCTCGTAGGTGGGAGTCCATTTTGCCCCTGGGATCACCTTGTGGAAGAATGATGCGCTTGACTACTAGATCACCGACTTGGTAGACTCGGTGCTTGACTTTCTTGTTAAATGCTCTGATCATTTGTTTCTGATAGATCTGTCCATGGCAGATGGATGCGAGTCGTTTCTCATCGATCAGGTTGATCTGGTTAAGGCGAGTCTGAATCCAATCGTCTTCACTTAGCTCTGCGTCTTGGAGAACTCTAGTTGAGGGTATCTGAACCTCAATTGGTAGGACTGCCTCCATACCGTATACAAGAGAGAAGGGGGTTGCCCCTGTTGATGTTCGTACTGTAGTGCAATAACCATGAAGAGCAAATGGTAACATCTCATGCCAATCTTTGTAAGTCATTGTCATCTTCTGTATAATCTTCTTAATGTTCTTGTTGGCGGCTTCCACTGCGCCATTCATCTTAGGCCGATAAGGAGAAGAGTTGTGATGCTTGATCTTGAACTGCGTGCAGAGTTTGGTGATCATCTTGTTGTTGAGATTGGAGCCGTTATCTGTGATGATCCTTTCGGGAGTACCATACCGACAGATAAGATTATGTTTGATGAATTGAGCCACAACATTCTTGGTAACAGACGCGAACGAGGCTGCTTCTACCCACTTGGTGAAATAATCAATTGCCACAAGGATGAAACGATGTCCGTTGGAAGTTGTGGGCTTGTTTTCTCCGATCATGTCAATGCCCCACATTACAAAAGGCCAAGGAGCTGTTAGAACATTCAGAGGTACTGGAGGTACGTGTACTTTGTCTACATAAATCTGGCATTTGTGACTAGATCGAGCGTAGCGGTGACAATCAGCTTCCATGGTGGACCAATAGTAACCTGTTCTCAAAATCTTCTTAGCCATCGTATGTCCACTGGAGTGGGTACCAAATGCGCCTTCATGTAACTCTTCCATGATATGTATTGCTGTTTTCTGGTCTACACAGCGGAGTAAGCACAAATCATGGTTGCGCTTGTACAAGATGTCATTGCTGAGGAAGAATTTGGATGCGAATCTTCTCAAAAACTTCTTATCATTGACAGATGCCCCTGCGGGATATTCCTAAGTCTCAAGATACCTCTTCACGTCATAATACCAAGGTTTCTCTTTTGTATCAAGCTCATAACAATATGTTGGTTCGTCGAACTTCTCAATGATGATCTGGGCAGCCTCGTTGTCCCATCTGACATTGAACATAGATGACATAGTAGCCAATGCGTCTGCCAACTGATTCTCTTCTCGTGGAATGTGATTGAAAGTAATCTCTTCGAAGTAGGGGATCAAACTCAGAACATGCTCTCGATATGGAATGAGATTCGGATGTTTCGTATCCCACTTGCCTTTAATCTGACTGATCACCAAAGCTGAGTCTCCATACACTTGCAAGAACTTGATTCTTAAGTCAATAGCAGCTTTGATACCCATGATGCACGCTTTGTATTCGGCCATGTTGTTAGTGCAACTGAAACACAATCTGGAGGTGAAAGGAGTATGTTCGCCTGTACGGGATGTAATGATGGCGCCAATGCCATTGCCAAGTGCGTTTGAGGCTCCATCAAAGACCATAGTCCATCGGGATCCTTGTTCAGGTCCTTCGTCGTCCAGGTTCTTCTAATCGTAACTAGTAAAACATCTTCATCGGAAATTGACGCATAGACGATAGTCATCTACGGCTTGATGAGCCAAATGATCGGCTATAACACTTCCTTTGATCGCTTTCTGAGAAATGTACTGGATGTCATATTCGGTCAAGATCATTTGCCATCTTGCTATTCTTCCGGAGAGAGCTGGTTTCTCAAATATGTATTTTATCGGATCCATCTTGGAAATCAACAAGGTAGTGTGAGTCAACATATATTGTCTTAGTCAGCGAGCAGCCCAAGCCAAAACGTTGCAAGTTTTCTCGAGCTGTGAGTATCTTGTTTCACAGTCGGTAAACTTTTTGCTAAGGTAGTATATTGCATGCTCTTTTCGACCAGACTCGTCATGCTGCCCCAACACACACCCCATTGAATTCTCCAACACTGTCAAGTAGATGATAAGAGGTCTTCCTTCGGCAGGCGGCATCAGGATAGGCGAATTCTATAGGTATTCCTTGATTTTGTCAAAAGCGATCTGGCAATCGTCATTCCATTCCACTACTTGATCCTTCTTAAGTAACTTGAAGATTGGCTCACAAGTAGCAGTTAGATGTGCAATGAATCTGGCAATGTAGTTCAATCGGCCCAAGAAACCTCGACTTCCTTCTCAGTCGGGCGGCATCTCTTGAATAGCTCTAACCTTGGCGGTTCAACCTCAATTCCTTTTCCACGACAACAAACCCTAGGTGCTTACGGATCGACTCCAAGGTGCACTTGTTAGGATTAAGTCTTAGTACTTCTTCAACCTATCAAACAGTTTCTGCAAATGATCAAGATGTTCTTCTTCAGTCTGTGATCGAGCTATCATGTCGTCGACGTAGACCTCTATCTCGTGATGAAGCATGTCATGAAATAATGTCACCATGGCACGCTGATAAGTGGCGCCCGCGTTCTTTAGTCCGAACGGCATAACCTTGTAGTAGAAAGTGCCCCACTGTGTAACAAAAGTAGTCTTTTCCATGTCTTCAGGAGCCATTTTGATCTGATTGTAACCGGAGAAACCATCCATGAAGGAGAAAAACTTATGCTGGGCGGTGTTGTCAACCAGAACATCAATATGAGGAAGTGGGAAATCGTCTTTCGGACTCGCTTTGTTCAGATCTCTGTAATCCACACACATCCGTACCTTACCATCCTTCTTAGGCACAGGAACCACATTAGCAACCCATTGTTGATAGGAAGTAACTGCTAAGAAGCCGACGTTGAACTGTTTCATAACTTCGGCTTTGATTTTCTCTGACATCTCAGGACGCATGCGACGAAACTTCTGTTTCACTGGGAGAAAACCTTCTTTTGTCGGCAATCGGTGTACCACAATATCAATGTCCAACCCTGGCATGTCTTCGTATGACCAAGAAAAAACCACAATATAGTCTCGTAGCATCTGAATTAATCTTTCTTTAACACTGTTCTCAAGACCCGCTCCTATCTTGATCTCTTTTTTGTCTTCATCAGTACCCAAATTCACAACCTCAACTTGCTCTTCGTGTGGCTGTATAACTCGTTCTTCTTGCTGTAGCAGTCTGACAAGTTCTCCTGGCACTTCACAATCTTCCTCACTTTCGTCTTCGGCTTGGTAGATCGGATTATCGAAGTCATATTTAGCAATAGCATAGCTGTTATCAACGAGATTCAGAGTGATTCTGCAGTGTATCACGTGGGTGTGTGTAAGAAACACATAGCTTTTTGAAGGGGTGATAAAGTAAAAGAAAGAAAACAACAATTGAATGCAAAAGTCCAACGATTTTATTGAATGAAAATATGCAAATGACAGATAATAACCCTCACAAACGAGCCATGATGCCCCGGGCAAGGCACTAGGCTTTAGAGTTTATTGTTCAAAACATAGCAAATACGAAAAGCAAAACAAAACAAAAGCAATTACTCCTGGCTAAAGGAGATTGGTATGACGTCTTCAGTCTTCCAATTGCTGAGCCCACTGTCTGGAGTTGGGAAGATCCACTTGCTAATGTCGAAGTCGCTGTTGTCGTCTTCTATAGCATGGATTCCATTCTGACTGATGAGGAAAGGAAGTTGGCCGGCACGTTCGCGGCATATCATCTTCTGTCCCGTAATGGTGAAGCCTAAACCAGTCTTGTCAAATTTGAAAGGAAGATCAGGGAGCTGTCCCCAAATAGCACTACCTCCTTGTTCAACAGCAGCTTGAGCATCTTTCAGCGAGGCCATCCTAGGCGGAACTTGTGTAACTCCAGGAGTGACAGGAAAGTCAACAGGCATGACTCTGGGTATTGTTTCAAAAGCTTGACAGGGAGTTTCAAAGAATTCACCCTCCATCTCGAGGTATCGGAATGATTGTAGATGACTGACCATATACTCTTCTTCACCACATACTGTAATAACTTTCCCCTTCACAGGGTATTTCAGCTTCTGATGCAGAGTAGAGGTAACAGCGCCTGCCCCATGTATCCAAGGGCGTCCAAGTACGCAAGAATAGGCTGGACGGATGTCCATGACAAAGAAAGTAGAATCAAAAGTCTGGGAACCGACTTTAACAGGCAGAGTGAGCTCTCCAAGCACTGTTCGCTTAGAACCATCAAAAGCTCTCACAATAATGTCACTGGGTCTCAGAACCAACCATTCGATATCAAGTCGATCAAAAGCAGTCTTCGGAAGGATATTCAGAGCATAACCGGTATCAACCAAAACATGAGATAAGGTAGTACCCTTGCATTCAACAGAGATGTGCAAGGCTTTGTTGTGTTTCTTTCCGACAGGAGTCAAATCAGCATCAGAGAAGCCTAGGCCGTTGTTGGCAGCCAGGCTAGCAATACAAACTTCAAACTGGTCAGTGGTAGTGTCTTGCGGCACATAAGCACTCTTCAGAAACTTCGCCAAGGCGTTAGCATAAGCCTCAGAGCACAAGAGCAGAGCAAGCATGGATATCTTTGATGGAGTTTGTCCTAACTGTTCCACAACATTGTAGTCACTCTTCTTGATAATCTTCAGAATTTCCTCCATTTCTTGTTTGGAGGTGTCTTCAATAACTTCCTTTGGTACTTCTGGCTGAGCAGGATGAGTCACTGGTTCTTTCCCTCTAGCTTGAGGAATGGGTTGAATAGCTGGAATGCAAGCTGGAGTCGTGGTGTCTTTTGGAGGAGAGATATGGAGAATACCCTTCCGGTTCGGTCACCTTCTTGATCCGGTGATGTTGTCAATGTCGAATGGTAGCTTCAACGTAAGATCTTCAATGGTCGGAGGGTCTTGCTTGACGCCATGATAGTAAACATCACTCCATAATTCCAAGGGATAGCCTTGTCGAGGAATATGGGCTGGTTTGGAGAAGTAATGATGAGAGGTGCCACTCTAGCCAGGATCGTGAGAGGAAATCCTTATGGTGTTAACATCAGCACAATCTTCTGGGAAATCGTCACCCCATCCGGTTACCTTAACATCTTCAATAGGAATCTTGTAGCTTTCAGGAACAATGTACTTCACCATGTAATCATACTTTCCACTTGGCTGCCCCAAGGTATCTCACACAGATGGTGCAGTTTCGGTCACATTATCAATCTTCAACTTGGACATTTCTTCACACAGCTTCTGCACAGGTGGTTTCAGAAATAGTATCTCACGGTTATCCATCATGCACTGAACACGTCTTCTTAGCCAAGCACAACCATTAGGTGCAGATAGGCACCAACGACAATTCTCTGGGCATCCTGGATTGACACCGGCTTGTAGCAAATTCTTCTTAACAGTCATCAGGGGAATGGTCAAGTCATCTATGTTGAAAACATAAGTATCCTCACCAACAGCATTGGAACTCTTGTCATGGTTAGGCATAGGCGCGTTGATCACATTCGGAGTCTCAACAGGAGGGTCAAACTCAATCTGCTTAGCTTCAATCATGTCTTGAATTTTGTTCTTCAGAGCCCAACAATCATCAGTGTTATGTCCGGGGCTATTGGAATGGTAAGCACACTTAGCATTAGGATTGTATCTCGGAGAGGAAGTGTTGACATTCGAGGAGGATCCCCAAGGTGTCGGCTTTCAACATGTGTTGCAAGGCTTGCGACAATGGCATGTTGATCTTAAATGCTGTCTTCGTGGCGTTACGGCTACGCGTTGTCTCACCGAGGTTGTCTTGATGTAGGATTGGAGATCACAACTACCCCCACAGATTGGCGCGGTCGGTCTTGGCTCGGCTTTTCGACCATTAACTTCTTTCTTACCACCAAAAGATCTCTTCGGATTTGAAGATGTCTCTACGAATCTTCCCACGATACCGCTTCAATCGTCTTTGTCAATATCACGGTGAATCCGGATGAAGAATTTCCAATCGATGATTGAAGAACGGGCTTGTCGGTGTTCCCATAAACATATCAACCAACTCCCTATTGGACAAGGGTGGTGAACTCGCTAGATCTCTCCACTTCGAGCATACTCCTTGAACTTCTCATCACGACCCATAGACATACTTTGTAGTTGCATGCGAGTGGGTGTCAATTCACATTGTACTCATCGCTTGTAGAAAGCATCGCTAAGTTACTCCAAGTACGGATACGGTCATTCTCTAGTGATAATACCATTCCAACGGGTTCGGACAAACTCTCTTGAAAATAGTGCATCCACAACTTTCATCATCGGTGTGGGGACCGATCTTACGGACATAGGATTTCAAATGCGTTCGGACAAGACATGCCATCATACTTAGCAAAAGTTGGAACTTTGAACTTGGGAGGAATCACAACACGTGGACAAGACTCGGATCATCAAAATTCAACCGGACATCTTGTGTTTTCCACAATATTCGACGGTCTTCAAGTTGTTTGTACTTGTCATCTTCATCGGTATTGGCCATTATCATAGTCTTTCTCGGGCTCGTCTGACTACCTTCGCCATCACCCTTGTCACTTTGCTCATCCTCCTTCTTGACACTTCCTTCAGAGAGCTCAATTCGACTAACCACTTTAGGACCACCTTTGTAGCGTCGCCCATGTTGAGAAGACCAACAACCTTCTTCTTCGTTGATGAGCTTCTTCGATCCTTTTGGCCTTGGACCAAGCGGTAAACATCTGCTGGCCGAGCATTCGAGCACGAAGATCTTTGTGTTCAAGAGCCATTTCGCTAAAATAAATAGCGAGAAAATGAGAAAACCAATCTTCAATGTACCTGTGATGCAATGTTATGCTATGATATGCAATGTTTATGCGAATGTAATGCAATGTTTTCAAGGACCTTAGAGATTTAAATTTGTTAAGCAAGCAATGAACAAACATTTATTAGTACTCCTTTTATTCTTTTTCTTTTTAAGTACAAAAGATAGTTCAAACAAATAAGAGAAAACATATAAATCCTAAAGCTCTAAGTCTCCCATGGGCGCTTCCTTTTGGTGCCGAGGTAGGCGTTGATGCTTCGCTCCTCGTGAAGTAGCTTGGTCAACTCTAGCACTTTCTTCTCACTTGCATAACACTGGGCTTAAAAGGTATCCCTCTCTTCTTTTAGTTGAATCTAGGATCTCTTCAAGTCTTCAAAATCGATAGGCATGTCAGGATGGAGAACAGTATAGGGTTCGTCACCCATAGCAACGGGTTCCATAATTACTGGTAAAACAGGCGTGAATGGCATCATGAGGTTTTGAGCTCGAGCTCGCACCCATCTGAGGTAAGGTTCCCAAGGAATGGAGTTCTGGTGCCCCAAGGTCTTGGTATCAGTCTTCTTTACCATGCCCCAAGCGTGTATGAACCTTCGTCGGTAATTCTGGAGATCGTGATTATAGTCGAACACAATATCTTGGAGAAGCATATCATGAGGACCATCTCTTCGAGCAAAACCAAACTGACGTAGAGCTAAAGAAAGGTTGTAAGTAATACCTCCCCTTATACCAAGGAGTGGTACATTAGGGAATTCTCCACAACGCTCAATGAAAGTGAAGTCCCTTTGGGAGAAAAGACTCCAACGGATGTCTGAATGAGAGAGTGACATTAACCTTTGAGACCATCTCAACCTTTGTTCGTTCTTTAAAACGATGGAGGAAGGTGCGAAATAAACCACCTAGAAAGTAACGGTATGCAACACATGAGAGTTCCTTGTCTCTTAGTAGTACGAGTGTGGAGAGAATGTAGAATATCTCCAAGTAAAGTAGGCACAGGATTGCGGGTAAGAAACAACTTGATGGTGTTGACATCTATGAATTGATCCGAGTTAGGAAATAGAACCAAACCATAGATTAACAAGGCCACAATGTCTTCAAATGCATGGAAACTCATAACTTTGAGGAATTCTCGGGCTTTCTTAATCAGGAACTTGGAAAGTAAACCCTTAACTCCGCTTCTAGTTTCCCAATTGGCTTCAATGTCTGAGCGCTTAAGATGTAAGGCTGATGCAATGTCTTCGTACTTAGGAACCTTTTCTAAACCGGTGAATGGCATTTGGTCAAGAATAGGTACCCCAAGTAGCTTAGAGAACTCTTCCAAGGTAGGAACCAACTGATAATCTGGGAATGTAAAGCAATGGTGTTTCGGATCGAAGAACTGGAATAGGACATGCATCATATCTTCTTCAAAACCGGAGATAACCAAGTCAACTAGATAACCATGTCTCTTGATGAACTGAGCATGATCGGGAATTTCTGAAACCAATTCTTTGAGTTGAGAAGGTATACCCATGAAGTTGATTCGGATAGTCTTTCTAGAAGCCATAATTCCCCTACAAAACAGAGCAAAGATAAATCCCTAGGTCCTTGAAATAGTTAGAAATGATATGCAATGCAAATGATGTCATGATGTCATGTTTGGCACACACAAACAATTCACACAATGAGCCTAGGTTTAAGGCTTGCAAGAGGTATAGGTGATTACCCCACCAAAAGTTTGAGTTGGTTCATCCTATCCTATAATAGTAACCGGGTTCTAGGAATCTCATATCATTGATCTTTCTCGTAGGCGTTTATTTCAATACGACTACCAAGTGGTCGACCGAAAATATCCCAAAATTCTGATCTTAATGAGCGTAGCATCGAGTATCAACCAACCTTAGTCTGCACCAAAGTCGGCCATCTCACTACCTTCTAATGGCCAAGATGGGTCAATTAAGGTTCTAAAAGTTTAGTTAGCGCTTAATGACACCACGCAGAAGCCAAATACTATCCTCAACTTTGGAATGAAGAGTATCAGGACATCCAAAGTGTCACGCTAACGTAGCCATCATGTTGACCGTTTCGATATACGTCTAACGGTCGCGACAATTTATTGCTACTTACCTAAAAGGAAACCCGGATCCGGGTGTAGGATCCCCCAAAAATATAATATCCAAGCAACCCTTAAAGATAAAGCATACAAGTCAAACAAAAAGCAATAAAGGTGATCTAGAAATCCCTAAGGCATTCTCTCTTTAGGGTGTCTCCAGTCGCCGATTAATGTCGGTGAACTGACTTTGTAGGTTTTGTATCGCAAATGTGCGGATAGCAAGAGTCGCCACCGACTTTTCTTTTATCCAATTAAGGGAAGGTAAAAGTACGTAAAAAGACCTTCGTTAGATTCGAGTAAGGGAGAAGGTTATGAAAAGGGAAGGTATTAGCACCCTTTCCATCCGTAGTTATCTACGGGCTCTTAGTTTCTCTTAGATCACTTTAAAAATTGTGCTTTCTGTGTGTTTGACAAAAATGTTTTGAAAAGGCATTTCGCTTTGACTTTGTAATGCTTCATGTAGGAATGTATACAAAGTGTTCGGAAATGTTTCGTTTTGAAAAGAGTTTGAACTTTGACAAAAGTGTGAGGTGTAAAAATATTTTGTTTGAGCAAGCAACTAAAAGTCTTATTACCTACTCAGAATTTGGTCGTTTTCGTGTTATTTTACGTTCCTTTAGAATAGCGCTATCCATACCATTAGTTGGTAGGTAACTCTATTTGTTGGATGTAAGCGGGACATTCGAAGGGACATCGTATGGTCATAGAAAGAAACTTGTAGGAAGTATCCTAGCACATTCAAAGGGACTATCATCACTTTTCGTAGGCGACAATCGAGGGTCAAGATCATGTATTCGGAGGCGACATCGTGGGTCTATGATCTTTGTATCGAAGGGACTATGATGATTTGTTTGAAGGCAACGGTGCTAGAATACCTCTACGTTCGAGGGACATGACCATTTAATCGAAAGGCAACGAGAGAGAATACCCTAGGGGGTGCATGTGTGAAAGAGTGTGTTGAATTCAGATATATTATCTTGAAAATTAGTGGGCTATGTCCAATTTTATCTTGCCATACACGCCTAATTACTAACAGTTTATAGGGTGCGGAAATTAAAATGCGGGAATGTAAAGATGCGGAAAGATAAATCCTACGCTATTACATGGCTTTGGGGCAGATACATAATTTAAAATGCGGAAAATAAAAGCCCTAATTAAACTATTACATCCCATAAGCAGTTACATTATTGGAAAAAGAAAACAGTAAAAAGAATCGTCTGAAACGAGATAACCTGTGAAAAGATGAGAGAATCGGAAAATGCGAGGAAATCGAATAAGAGGAAAATGTTAGTAAAAATGCAAATTTTTGAATGAGAAAAAATATTTCATGCTGGAAATAACATTAATATGCTAAAATAATTTTTTAGGATTTGTTGGATGCAATTTAATAATTAAAAACTAATTAAAAGTGATTTAAATGATAAATTAGGAATAAAAATAAATATGCATGCAAAATAATATTTTTTAATTTTATAAATTAAATAAACATTTTCTGAAAATAATGCAAAAAGAAAAATATTTTTTTGGTATTTTTAAATGCATGATAAAAAATATTGAAAAGAAATTAAAATGAATGCAAAAATATTAAATAAATAGAAAATATAAAAAATATGGAAAAATGCAAACTTGTAAAAGTTGGAAAAACAAATGGTCCTGGTGGGAATCGAACCCAGGACCCTGCTTTCACAATGCCATGCCTTGACCATCTGAACCAACGCGCCCACGTGTTTGAAAATTGGAGCGAGTGGATTACAAGCACGCGTCGTCCCCTGGTTGCACCGATCTCGCGCCAAACTTCATCTTCCTCGTTTCAAATTTTTGAAAATCCAGCGTCGGCCTTTGTTCGACGCTACGTCCCTGGCTAAATCAAAAATCACATACAGATAATATAAATGGATTCTAAAACCATGGATCGATGGGAAACATCATTCCGAATGCATTGGTAATGGTCTCGAGGTCCAATTTTTCCGTTTAAGAGAAACCCTAAATCGTGTTCAAGAACCCTAGTTATGGCATATCACGTTTCCGGCCATGAAAACTCAATTGGATGACCCAGAAAGTTTGCAAACCTTGCTCTAAGCACGAAACAAACACCAAAACTCGTTAATAATGCATGAATAATAAAACACGATTTTGAAAAAAATATGAACAAACCGATTCGTGATTTCTTAATTCTGGATGCTTTTGGATGATGTGAGGGTCTGCATCGACTCAGGAGGTATCAAGGAATGCGTTTTGATGCTTGGAATCAACTGAAACGATCCAAAACCAAGGCTGCAAGTTGATTGAAGGTCACGGATTTTTGAGCTTCAATAGGGTTTCTCCAGCCAGTTTTTCTACCCTTATTCGTGTGGCATGTGTTGTATATATATAGTAGATGGATTCAGAGTTGATTTGAGAAAGAATCAATCACTAATCAATGCAAAACATGTTTGATTTTGTACCAAATCAAATTTTCATCTTTTGATCAATTTTCAATCCAATCTTGCCATATCCAACCAAATTTCGAAATTTGCTGGCTTTATTGAGTTACTTGGATCTCAAGGAAGAGAGAAAAATCAAATTTGCATTTAATTTTGATTTTATACTTTATTTTTGAGTTTAATTTGTATTTAAATGAATAAATTCCAAATTAAATAGAAAAATAAAATAAAAATTCGTGGCATTGGGCTTGGATATTCCTAATTGCATGAGGAACAATTTTAGATGAAGAAAAAGTAAGCCCATTCGCAAATTTTTTTATTTTTAGAGGTATTTCTCTTTGTGCACTTCTTCAAAATTTCCGAACTTGTGAATGGTGTATCTTGCTCAATTTTCCACATTTTTTAGTGTTCTTGGACTTTTTGGAAAGCTCTAAGAGTCCTCTGACCAACCGTTTTGGTCTCATCTCAATTGGAGTTTCCATGCTCAATATATCTTCAAAACAAAATGTTGACTTTTTGTTGACTTTGAAAAGGACCTGTAATGTTTTGATCCATACCTCTCAAATGAAGCATTTTTTGAACATTCTTGTGAGACATGAAGTTGTAGAGAATTGAATTTCCTTCAAAACAAGAGGTGGTGGAAATATTTATGAGAAAGTATGAAGAAGTTATGCTCAGTCAAAGTTTGGTTGACTTTTCATTGAGAAACCCTAATTTAGAAAGTTTGACTTTTGAGCAAATCTTGGGTTTTCTTGATGAATCATGATCAACCCTTGATAAAATGATGAATGTAACTTCAAAATGAGGATGTTGACCAAAAATCATGAAGTTTGACAGTATGTTGACCACAGTTGACTTTTTGTCCAATACAACTGATTTTCAACCATCTGAGCAATTGTCTGAGGAAACTTGACTTGTGAGGCTTGAAACTTGACATGGAGAATCTTTGAAGCATATGAGGAAGCATGATGCACATTGGAAATGTTTGAAATCCATTTTGATCTGAGAATCACCAAACCCTAGTTTGGGTTGATTGTCTAGGAGAGGGCTTGTCTGATCAACCCTTGAGGAATCCTTGAGTATGGAGGTATGAAATATCTTGAGAAGATGGAGGGAAAATTTTGGGGTATGACATTAATACCCTCAATTGATTTTGATATGCATAACGACTAGCGCAAACTAGACGTAACGCATTTGGGGAGATTCTGAGTAAGGGGGTTTGTTATATAAAGGGAATAGATGGAGCACCCTAAATATATATAGTTATCTATAGCTTTATATATGAATATGTTTGATATGTTTGTGTGTTTTAATTGCTATTTCTATGATTGGGAAAGTTTCTCCTTTGGGATTTCAAGAAGGATAGATTATGAAGGACCCTAGTGTTTGTTATTATTGTGCTCGCAAAGATCTGTGGATCTTCTGCATACATATCCCCTAGTGGGAATTAGAGCATTTGTAGCTCGGATCTATGGTTTGTTTGGTCTGAGGGAGAAAGAAATTTGCTCGCCAAGGATGAGACCTTGTGCCTACGTATTCTCAAAAGGATGTTGAGAAAGTCAGAGCAATCGTAGTTCCCACTTATGCTAGTGGAAAGCAACGGGATGTTAGTAAGTGACAAAGACAAATGTCATCTTAATGAAAAATGTATTTAATCTATTTCATCACATACATTTTGAAATGTTTGATTTAAAATCTTTCATCGTAAGTTATAGGTGTTTTGCTTGAGTGTACAAGCGTTACCACTTACATGTTTAAGAAAGATTTTTTGAAAAAGGTGATTGAATCTTTTAACTGTAAGCATTGGGTGTTTTGCTTGAGTGTACAAGCATTACCACTTACAATTAAGAGATGTTTTTGTTTGAAAAGAGTTTGAAAAAAAGTTTGAAAAGTTTTTGATTGTATGTGATGTGATAGATGAGATACTTCTTCCATAGAGATGATAAACATCTAAATCTCGAGGAGAAGTTGATTGGATTGAGGGATGCTTTTAAGAATCCCATGGGTCCTTGTATTGTAAGCCCAATAGGAGGCATTCCGAGGGTCATCGAGGGTCCTTGTATGAAGCTCAAGAGGAAGCTATAGGGTATGACTGGCTTTGGCTTTAAAAGGGATTTCACCGGGAAACCATCTTTCTGGAATTAAGAGCAATTTCACCGGGAAATTATACTCTCTGGGTTCTATCCTAACGTGGGTGATTCTTTGTATTGGAAGCCCAATAGGAGGCTGTTAAGAGATTTCCTGGTCTCTTTCTTTGTTTGATGCCCAAGAGAAGGCTAAACTCAATGAGGAGTTCTTTTGAACGAAGCCCAAGAGGAGGCTGACTCAGCAGGGGAGTGTTGTCTTATATGAAGCCTAAGCGGAGGCTAAACTCAGATGAATGAGTTACCTTGTACAAAGCCCAAGAGGAGGCTAATACTCTGTGGGGAGAGTTATCTTGTATAAAGCCCAAGAGGAGGCTAAACTATGGGGAACCTATTGGTTAGACTAGTTGTTATGTTATAACTAGACAGTTGTATAAACAAGTGTGTGTATGATATGTATTCACATGAGTTTATGAAGGAAATATAAACAGATGCATGATGTTTATTTACAAGATTTTATGAAGGAAATATAAACAAGTGTTTGTGAAACGAACGTTTGAAACGAGCATAACTTGATTATCTACAAGTTTGAAGGTGTACAAGGGAATGAGTATGTACACGAACGAGTATTTATGTATAGAGAGGAATGGATGTACATAGAAGGATTGGGACTTACACCATAAGGGTGGCCCAATGGTTTAAAAGCAGTTTCACCGGGAATAATTCTCCTTTTTCATACCAATGGTATTCAGTGTATATACAAACGAAAACAAACGATCGAAGTTTGTTTGTACTTTACAAAAGACGTATGTATTATGTAAAGGTAAAAATCTGTATGTATATGAAAAGAATTTGATATGTACAAAGAAAATGAGTATGTACATAAAGAATGTTGGTTGGGACTTACACCGTAAGGGAGGCCCATGATCAGTTAAGAAACGAGCGAAAACGAATTCGGTTTTATCGTTTAATCGGATCGATCATGGAACAAGATGCAAGTTTAATGAAAATTTTTGAAGAATGTTATTTGGAAGTTTTTGAAATGTGAAGTTTAATTGTAAGAAGTTTTGAAAAGAATCGGGATTTGAAAGTTTGAAAAAAATCACCTTTAAAGGTGTTTTGAAAAGTACTCAAAGTACCGTTTTCGGCTCAATCAAAATATAATCGGATGAAAGTTTTTTCTGAAAACTTTTGCACTATCCTAAGATAGATACATTAATTGACAAGTGTACAAAAAATCACCTCAAAATGAGGAGTTTTGATTGGTTTTTAAAAAATGTCAAAGTTTGTAAAAAATAACAAAAGTTTGGTAAAAAAATGGTCCCAAGGAGGCTTGAACCCGGGACCTGTTAGGCAAGACGTGGCATAATGACTTAAGAGTGAGTTGGCAACCGCTGGGGCGGCAATACATCCGTGTATTGTGTTTAAACTATGAAATTATATTTTAAACTCTTATTTTAAATTTGAAAACACGCGCGCAAGCTTCATCATCTTCTCCAATCTTCAATCAGCCATGGATTTCGTGTTTCTTGATGAAATCAAACAATGTAAAGATCAAACTTGCTCGCCTCAAGCCCAGGAGCATGATGACACTCTTTAATTTCATTTATTTTAAGCCCAGAACAATTAAATTTATGAGAACACGAAGAACCCTAAAACTGAAAAACCTAATTGAAATCGCGTATGGTTGATGATTTATTCAATTGATTGAGGGTTAATGAACGTGGATGGTGCAGAAAACAAATGGCCAAGAGTTTTTCTCAATTGAATCAAGAAATCATGGAGTTCGAGTTTGAATTTCTTACCTGTTAAAGCTGGAATCGAAAACTGGATTGGAGTGTTTCCAGTTGTTGTTTGAGGATTGCTTGAGCACCAACGGCCTCTATGGAAGGTGTTTGATCACCCTGCTTGCTCTGGAATGATTGAAACTCTCTACCCAAGTCGACCTGCATAAGCTTAAAGTTGAACTTCGAATTCTGGGTTAGAGGTGTTACAGTTTGTTGTTTATGATCTGCATCATGTCTATGATGTATGTGGATGATGTTTGAATGATTAAAACTCAAGTTGCCCGAGCCAAACCATGAATTCGAATCTTAAGGCAGTTTTGGCAAGCTTATGTGTATGGCATGTGAAAACTGATTTCTAGCTTGGCTTGTGTTAATTTTAAGTTATAGACCAATTACATATAACATTTAAAACATGTTAGACACCCATTTATTCAAATTTTTTCACAAGTTTTCAAAGATGCACAATTTCTCCAATTTGCACTATGTTTTATGAATTTTGAGAAAGAAGAATGAAAGCATGTCTTGGAATTACTTTGGTGTAGTTTGAATGGCAAGCAATACCTCTATTTATAGGCCATGAGTTCTGAAAATAATTGAGAAAGTTTGGCCATTGGTAAATTTGACTTGCCTTAGAGGGCAAGGAAGTCATTTTTGCATTAAATGCAAAAGAAAACTTCCTTTTTAACCATGTGTTAAAACTCAACTTGATCCTATCTTATAATAATTACTCCTCACTGATTTTTATCAGCTCTAGTCTATCCTTTCAAGGTGGCATGTGTTCTAGAAGAAGAAAATGCAAAGTGACCTATAATCTTGAAGTTTTGAACTTGAAATCCATGGTTATTGAGCCTTATGTTTCAAAATCAAAAGTATAGCTAGACTCTATGGATTTGAGAGTTCTTGGAAATTTTGGAAAGCTTGTTTCAAGGGCTACAACTTTCACGTTTTGAGTTTTTTCCAATTCAAAGTGGAACTATGTGAAAAAATGCCATGAAGTTTGGAAAAAGTACAAAATTTTAACACTTGAAAATTTTTCTAAGTGTTAGAAATTTTCACTTTTTGTTGACTTTTCCAAATTCTTTGATTTTTTATGATCAAGATGGATCATTTGAAGTATTTTTATGATTGAAAAAGTTTTGTTTTGAAAAAGTTGACCAAAAGTCAAAGTTTGACTTTCCTGTGCAGATGAAATTTCATCAGATGTTTCAGAAATTGACTGATGAATCCTGTGAACTTCTGTGATGTTTTGAATCCAAAAATTATGTCCACATCTTGTATCTAAGATATGAAGATCAATCTCCAATCAAAAAGGTCATTCATTGATTAGAAAATCAGAGATTACTCATGCTCGACCAAAACCCTAATTGGTCGATCCTTGATTGATCAATGAGAAAAGTTGGATATCTGATGATCAGAGGTTGATGGTTTGATCAAGATAGATCAAATGAAGTGAGTAAAACTCAAACCCTAATTGCTTGCCTCTTGAATCAGATGAAAATTTGATGAAACCCTAATTTTGACCTGTGAACTCCACACCCGATTAATTCTGTTCTGGACTGTTAGTGATGCAATGATGCAAATGTAAGGTGATATATTAGGTCAAAAATTGGGGTATGAAAAATCCCCACAGAGATGTCACTCATCGCGAAATCTCCCCAACGGAGTACGCATTTTCCTCCACTGGTCCTGACATTCCAGGCTTCATCACATTGGTCCCCGAAGCAGTGATTCCACTCAACTAAACCATGTTACATCTGTTTCCAAGCAGCAACGATTCATCACCAGCAGATGTATCCCCAGCAAAATATCTCTCAGCAATCATCACCACCCCGGCAGCAGCAGTGTCCAGACTTGAAACATGGTCAGATAGTGCATCGGAGGAAACCTACATCTTTTTACTCCCCAGCTAGAGATTTCAACGGGCTCCAGATCCTCCCAGCCCTGTCTCCCAGCGACAATTGATTACTCCTCAGTAGGGTCTATGCACAAGATCCCCAGCAGAGCGCCTCCTAATTTCTCCCCTAGCAGATCTATACACAAGATCTTCAACAGCGCGTCTCTCAATCATTACTATCCTCAACAATATCTAGGCTCGAAACTTGGTCAGATAGTGCATCGGAGGAATCAAGGATATCTGTCCTCTCTTCCAAAAGCAGGGTTTTCACTTGTTTCATCCCCAAACAGAAGTTAGAAATCCCCAAGCAGAACATCCGCATCTTCTTCAAGATGGATATGTTTTGAAATACCACAATATCTGTCATTCATTCATTATTCATAAAAAGTCATAATATATGCATATGTCGTTCATGCACATCGTCATGCATCATAATTTGCATAAGACTAATGATACTCTATCAAAGTTTCTTTTGTTTTTCGCAAAACAGGTGAAAATCACTTCTGAAACAAACAAGTCCAGGATTAATGCCTGAAGCCAGACGGGAAAACTATCTGAACGACCGCCCTAGTTGTCCTCTAACAACTGGTCCAGGATTAATGCCCAAAGCCAAACGGGAAAACTATCTGAACGACCGCCCACGTTGTCCTCCGACAACAGATCCAGGATTAATGCCCGAAGCCAGACAGGAAACCCTATCCGAACGATCGCACAAGTTATCCTCCGATAACAGGCATTGGATCAATACCCGAAGCACAACAGGGAAGTTATCCACATTTTGCCAACTATTATCCCCTCAGAGTAATCAACACAAAGATGTATTCTGACTCTCTCTTATTATCAACAGCAACTACAGACTCTAGCGTACGACTCAGTTGCCTTGGATGGCATCTTAAGCCCATCTCCATGCTCCTTTCACCTCCAGAAACATCTACAGAGCCTAGCGTACGGCTCACTCCCCAACATTGATCGTTCCAGATGGCATCTTAAGCCCATCTCTGACAGTTCTCCTATTCAGACAACAATCTCAAGTCTAGCGTATGACTCATTCCCCAGCGAAATCTCAGCTTCTCCAAATGGCATCTGTAAGCCCATTCCCGCATCACTAGTCAACAACGAGTGCAAATTTTCAGGTGTACTCGAGTGTTCAATCATATTTTACCTCCAAGTCACGAAAGGCAAGCATGCCAATCTAACCCTTCCAATACAAGAAGATTGAACAGGGGCAGCTGTCATACCCCAAAATTTTCCCTCCCTCTTCTCAAAGACATGTTATACATCCAAACTCAAGGATTCCTCAAGGGTTGATCAGACAAACCCTCTCCTAGACAATCAACCCAAACTAGGGTTTGGCAATTCTCAGATCAAGATAGACTTCCAACATCTCCAATGGTCATCATGCCTCCTCATGTGCTTCAAAGAATCTCCGTGTCAAATTTCAAGCCTCACAAGTCAGGTTTCCTCAAGCAATTGCTCAGATGGTTGAAAATCAGTTGTATTGGACAAAAAGTCAACTGTGGTCAACATACAGTCAAACTTCATGATTTTTGGTCAACATCCTCATTTTGAAGTTACATTCATCATTTGATCAAGGGTTGATCATGATTCATCAAGAAAACTCAAGATTTGCTCAAAAGTCAAACTTTCTAAATTAGGGTTTCTTAGTGAAAAGTCAACCAAACTTTGACTGAGCATAACTTCTTCATACTTTCTCATAAATATTTCCACCACCTCTTGTTTTGAAGGAAATTCAATTCTCTACAACTTCATGTCTCACAAGAATGTTCAAAAAATGCTTCATTTGGAAAGTATGGGTCAAAACATTACAGGTCCTTTTCAAAGTCAACAATAAGTCAACTTTTTGTTTTGAAGATTTATTGAGCATGGAAACTCCAATTGAGATGAAACCAAAGAGGTTGTTTATAGTACACCTAGAGCTTTATAAAAAGTCCAAGAACATTCAAAAATGTGGAAAATTGAGCAAAATACACCTTACAGAAGTTGGGCATTTTTGAACAATTGCACAAAAGGAGATATTTGTCAAAATCCAATTTTTTCCAAATGGGCCTATAATATTATGATCCAAACTTGATCATAATATTATTTGTGACCTATTGATGCTTTTCCATGACCACATTCTATTTTTTGATTTATTTTTGAAATTAAAACCATTTAATTCAAATTTAAATTAAATAAAATATGAAAACAAGATATATTTTCAAATGGATTGGATTTTTATCAAACTTGAGGTCCAAGATAGCCCACATAACTTGCCAAATTCGTGCTAGCTTGCATATGGAAGAGAAAATCAAATGTTCAAAGATTTGATTTTATTTGAAAGGAAAATTATTTTGCATTCAAGACAAGATCTTTTTTCACTCTCTTTGCCCTCACTCTTCACTCTATAAATACCCAGCATGTTGCACAAGACAAAGGATGAAAACCCTAGCCCTACAACAACCCTTACTTTGCTCAAAATTTTCACAAAGTTGTGAAAATCGAATTCCATTCTCCAGTCGTTTTCAATCCAATTTGAGCATTCTATTGTGTCCCTGAGGTTCCCAAGGATCGTTCCCAATCCTTACTTGAAGCCAAGTCATCCAAAATCGTGTTATCTAGCTCTCACCGGTTTGAAATTTTCTCAATTTCGATTCTTGTATTCCATGCATTGCTAATTGTTTTCATGTGTTTATTTGAGTTCAGGATATGCATTAGAGCGTGTTAGATGCATTACATGTAAGGTTCCACGTAGAAATCCCAGAATGCCATTGCTAGGGTTTTTAAAGTTGTGACTTTCGAAACACGAGTTCCAGGCCGTTTCAGGGGAAAAGAATAGCACCATCGTGCTCGCAAGGATCGAATTAGTCGATCTGGGCTTTTGTTTCACTTTGAATGATGCGTTTTGCAGGTTTTTAGGTTGATGGGCAATCGGAGAAGATGACCGGAGCCCTAGCTCTGGTGTGGACTCCGGCGTTGAAGGTTTGATAGCGTGCGTGGCAGTTTGGCTCGTTCCGATTCGCTTACCCGTTCCACCTGGGGTCCACACGGCTGACTGTATTTTTTGAATTCAAATCTATGACACGTGAACACTTATAATCACATCTTTGCAAATTCCAAACACCAAGTGCACTGTGGCTCAGTGGTAAAGGCGTGTGGATGTGGAGATTCTCTCAAAGGTCCTTGGTTCGAACCTAGTCAGGACCAAATGTTTTTATTCTTTTGCAAAACTAACATATTTTTCTTGTTTTTCTTTAATATTTTCATGTTAATTTAATTTATCTTTAATATTTTTTCTCATGCATCTAAAAAACTCCAAAAATATTTATTTTTTGGCATAATCATCAGAAAAATGTTTATTTAATTTTTAATATAAAAATTATTGTTTTTGCATGCATATTTAATTTAATTATTAATTAATCATTTAAATGACTTTTAATTGTTTTTAAATTATCAAATCAATTCAGAAAATTACCAAAAATTTATTTTATCATATTTATATCATTACTAACACAAAAAAGTTTTCCTCATTCAAACATATTTATTTTTACTAACATTTTCCTCTTATGCAATTTTCTTCCGTTTCCCGATTATGTATCTGTTCACAAGTTATACCGCTTCGGACGATTTTGATTGCTTTTATTTTCCAATTATGTAATTTCCTATGGGATGTAATAGTTTAATTAGGACTTTTATTTTCCGCATTCTTATTATGTATCTTCCCCAAAGCCATGTAATAGCGTAGGACTTTATCTTTCCGCACTGTACTTTCCGCAATTTACTTTCTGCACCCTTTAAACTGTTAGTAATTAGGCGTGTATGGCAAGATAAAAATGGACATAGATCACTCATAATTCCAAGATAAAATACCTGAAATCAACACACTCTTTCACACATGCACCCCTTAGGGTAATTCTCTCTCGTTGCCTTTACGAATACAAGTGGTCAAGTCCCTCGAACGTAGAGGTATTCTAGCATCGTTGCCTTCAAAACAAATCATCACAGTCCCTTCGATACAAAGATCATAGACCCACGATGTCTCCTACGAATGCATGATCTTGACCCTCGATTGTTGCCTACGAAAAATGATGATAGTCCCCTCGAATGTGCTAGGATACTTCTACAAGTTGCCTTCTATGACCATCCGATGTCCCTTCGAATGTCCCGCTTACATCGAACGAATAGGGTTACCTACCAACTAATGGTATGGATAGCACTATTCTAAAGGAAAGTAAAATAAACACGAAACGACCAATTCTGAGT
Source organism: Vicia sativa (assembly GCA_021764765.1). Taxonomy (NCBI): domain Eukaryota; kingdom Viridiplantae; phylum Streptophyta; class Magnoliopsida; order Fabales; family Fabaceae; genus Vicia; species Vicia sativa. The sequence goes on along the minus strand of CM038796.1, from coordinate 70,473,056 downwards.
AGGTAATAAGACTTTTAGTTGCTTGCTCTATCAAAATACTTTTTACAGCTCACACTTTTTTTATCAAAGTTCAAACTCTTTTCAAAAACAAAACATTTCCAAACACTTTGTATACATTCCTACATGAATCATTACAAAGTCAAAGCGAAATGCCTTTTTCAAAACATTTATTTCAAACACACAGAAAGCACAATTTTAAAGTGATCTAAGAGCAACTAAGAGACCGTAGATAACTACGGATGGAAAGGGGTGCTAATACCTTCCCTTTTCATAACCTTCTCCCTTACTCAGAATCTAATGGAGGTATTTTTCTGTACTTTTTACCTTCCCTTGATTGGATAAAAGAAAAGTCGGTGGCGACTCTTGCTATCCGCACATTTGCGATACAAAAATCTTAAAGTCAGTTCACCGTATTACAGACCCGCTATGAGAATACTGCATAGAATGTTATGCAAAGTGTCATAAGTTATTCTCATGGTGATAAGTAGTGCATATCAGCCTTAGTGCTGATCAAACGTTATCCGTAACTGGATGATCATAAAGACAGTTGATGGGTACTTCACAAAGCATGCTGAGGGACATGAGTGACCTAGATGGAATTTGCCCATCCTGCGTAACGGGATAAATGTTTGAGGGCCCAATATTGAACTGGACAAGGATGACACGGTCTATGCCTTGTGTTCAATATAGACATAAGGGCAAAAGCATAATTATACACACAAGTATTATCACGGAAAGGTTTTGTCAGATCACATGACATTTTTGTGACTTGGGTAGCAGTGATGTGTTGCTAGATACCGCTCACTGTTTATTATGTTAAATGTGACTTAATATAATTGCCAACATCGCGGAAACCTACAGGGTCACACACATAAGGAAAGATTAATGAGAGATAGTGTAAATAAGGAACATCGTATGGTACGGTGTACTTAAGTGGAATACGGAGGTGGAATACGGATTGTGGTAAGGTACCACATGCTTAAGTGATATACGACACATCATAATGTATGATTTTTGTGTGCTTTATTGGGATTTTAGTTTACATCCTTTATTGGGCTTTTAGCTTGCAGCCCACACTTGTGGTCTTATAAATAGAACCCTTGTGATGAATCTTTTCACTTGATGCAAATTCGGTCCTGAATCCCTGCCGAGATTTCGTTCACTCTCTCACTCAAAGCTTCCGTTCATGAGCAGCTAGCACTGTGATCGGAAGCAAACTGTTCGTGTGGACTGAGTAGAGACGTTGTTCTTCATCAACGTTCATGATCACAGCGTCAGAAAGACAAATCGCCACAAGAGGTAAAAATACTCTATCATTGACCATGAACATTCGTAAGGATCACAAAGGAAAATCGTTTTCTGCTGCAATTTTTATGTCACGATTTTCCTTAATAAGAAGCACTTGAGAAATAACTCCTTGGAATTCTTCATTCAAGCCAATCAAGAACTGAATTATACGATCTTCAACTCTAAAGCTTCTACTATTTTGCATTGCAAAGGCATGCACAAGTCATAACACACGTGCAATTGGGCATTGGCCTATATTGATCAAGCTCCTCCCACAAACTTCTCAATTTTTTGAAGTAATCATAAACTTTTTTGCTTCTTTATTTCAAATTCGATATTTCTCTATATAACTGTGAAACTCGAATCTTGTATCCTCTCATGAACCGATCCCTAAGATCGTTCCACACATCCACTACATTATCAATGAACACCACACTCTAAGCTATGGAATGTGTTATTGAATTAATAATCCACGTATGAACAAGATTGTTGCATCTTTGCCATGCAACATAGTTTACATCATCACTATCATGCACTTCATGAACCAAGCATAATAGTTTTCTCCAGAAAGCGCTGGTGCAACACAAATTGTTGAAGAGTTTTCAAATGGATGAACGTAATATGGATCAAGCTGATCCTATATCTGAATATTGTTATTCTTTCTCGCAGCCATTGCAGAAGCACAAAATTAAAGAAAAAAATGCAGCAAGATTACGAAACACTGAATCAAGAAAGAAAGAATCCTATAAAAGATTCACACAAACGAACTCCCAACTGAAGAACGAAAGAAAGAAAAACAAAGCAAGGATTGAAACCCAAACCTCACAAATGATCTTGAAGCACAAGCTTTAAGAAACGATTGCCGCGGAAAATAGAACAAGATTAACCTGCTCTGATACCATCTAAGCAATTGAATGAATCCATTATAGGAGAAATAAAGAGTGAATAACGCATATTGAAGAAGAAGAGAGTAAAGGAATTGTTATTCATTCAATAGGTAAAGTTTGTTACAAGTGTCCTACATATAGTTACAAATTGTAACTAACCCTAACTGCCAAAACAGAAAAAGAGAAACTACATAATAGAAATGTCACTCTTCCAGAAGTTTATCTTCATAAGTTCATCTCCAGAAGTTCATCTCCAGAAGTTAATCTCTAGAAGTTCACTCTTTAGAAGTTCAAATCCAGAAGTTTTGTTTCTGGTTCATCACCAGAAGTTCTGTTTCTGGTGCATCACCAGAAGTTCTAACACAACTTACTTTCTTTCATCTTCTAATAAGGATGAAGAAGCTCCAAGTTCCGATATTTGAGTTTGAGTGGCTTCAATGAGGATGAATCAAGGTTTTAAAAAATGGTAACGGTGGCGTCAAGGTCACGTTAAGGTTTTTTCGATTTTGGTCGGTACATGTATATTGCGGTCGTCGCGGTGTAAATTAATTATAATTTATTCTTCAATATAAAAACAGTGATAACATAACAACATTCGTATCTACCAAAACCATTTTATCGCGATAGTAATCGCAATTATGAATGGTTATTTAAAACCTTTAGATAACGATCTCCTTCTTTTCTTACAATGCTGCAGATTTTTTTTATAATCAAAATATATTTCATAAAGTAAGAAAGTATTGAAAAAGAACTATTACAAAATTTCCACCTACCACCTGCGACTTTCTATTTCTACTTCTGAATTCTTTCCTTCTCCTTCTTCTATACAAGGTACCGTGGAAGCTTTAAAAACTAAAATCATTTTTAGAAAATTTGAATTTAGGGATGAAATTAAAGACTTCAAAAATTTAAAAATCAATCACTAAACTTGTAAGTGTTTTTATGTTGGCTTTAATTTTTGGTAAAACTAGTTTATGTCAATGACTTGACTGATGTCATGACATTCAAAGTTGAAGATAAATTCTGCAGAAGAAGAATAATACAGTACATTTCGGTGGAGTTAAGCTGTTATCCGGAATTCGCAAGAAGAGTGACTGATGTCATGACCAATGTTATGACATTCTGTGCAACATCTGCTGTTCTACAGATTTACTTTTCCTGAGAGTTTTCAGGATTTCTGTTGAGCTGTTTTATTATGGATTGTGTTGTTGGATCACATGCTCACGTGGGTCTAAGGTTAACTTTGTTTAACCCCAAATTGGTTTGTTAAAAAGACCAAGTCTTTAGGTTAAATTAAGTTAACCTTAGCTATAATTATGGAAGCCCGAGTTGAAGACTTTGAGACTGCTTCTATATTACTCAAAAAACCCTTATTCTGCTGCTGCACCTTTTATACTGTTAGGAGATTTAGCAGTTTATTATTTTCTAGTTACTCTTGTCAATCAAGCAATTATCATTTGATAAGTGCCTTGGACTAGGATTTGATTGTAAGGGTTGTTTATCACTCAAAGCTTTGAAGCACGAGTGTTGTGTCTCTTGATTAAAGCTTTGAAGCAAAATCAAGTATATTTATTGAAGAGTGTCTTCATAATTTAATTAATCAATAGGTTGATATCACTGCTGTGATTGAGGGGGAGTGAGTAGGAACTCAGGTCTGAGTAGGACTTAGATTGAAGTTGCATTGGGTAGGTCTTAAGTGAAGGAGATAAACTGGTTGGTTTATTCCTGAATTAATACTACTTATAGTGGATTTCCTTCCTGGCTTGGTAGCCCCCAGATGTAGGTGTAGTTACACCGAGCGGGTAAACAATTTTGTGTTCTTTCTTTTACATTCTTGTGAATTGTTAAACAGAATGTCAGATACGGTGTCATAACATTCTCTGTGGCATCACGTATCTGCTGCCTGGAATTTCAATTGGCATCAGAGTAGGTACGCTTCCTGTTATTTCTGGGTGAGATCTAGGGATAATAGTTTCTGGCGTTATGGACAAGGAAGGAGGATTTGGAAGTAGACCACCCATACTGGATGGATCTAACTATGATTACCGGAAACCTCGTATGGTTGCCTTTTTGAAGTCACTGGACAATAAAGCTTGGAGAGCTGCTGATAGAGGATGGAAACATCCTACCAAGCTTGAGAAAGATGAGACTACTAGTCTGAAACTTGAGGAAGAATGGAGCAAATAAGAAGAAGATCTAGCACTGGGAAACTCTAAAGCATTGAATGCCTTATTCAATGGAATTGACAGAAATATTTTCCGACTAGTACATCAGTGTTTGGGACACTCTCAAAACCACTTATGAGGGTACATCCAAGGTGAAAATGTCAAGACTTCAGATGCTCACTACCAAATTTGAGAATCTGAAGATGAAGGAAGATGAGACCATTCATGAGTTTCACATGAACATCGTGGAGATTGCCAACACCTCAGGAGCATTGGGAGAAAAGATGTCAGAAGAAAAGCAGGTGAGAAAGATTCTCAGATCCTTGCCTAAAAGGTTTGCAATGAAAGTGACTGCTATAGAGGAAGCTCAGGATATCTGCACCTTGAAGGTTGATGAACTTATTGGATCACTTTAGACATTTGAGATGGGGATCAGTGACAATGTTGACAAGAAAAACAAGAGCCTAGCCCTTGTATCCAATACTAAAGAGGAATGCAAGGAGGGTGATAAAGAGAAGATATCTGAAGCAATAGCTATGCTTGGAAGACAGTTCAACAAACTCATCAAGAGAATTGACCCAAAGTCAAGGTCAAATGTCAAGAACATCCCCTCTAACATCAGCAGGTCTTATGACTCCAGCAGAAGAGCAAAACCTGAATAAAAGGGCAATCAAAGCAGAGGGATTCAATGTCATGGATGTGAAGGATATGGACACATTAGAGATGAATGTCCTACCTTTCTAAAGAAACAAAAGAAAGGAATGTCTGTCACTTGGTCTGATGGTGACTTAGAAAGTGATTCTGAAGAAGAATATGCCAAACTAGTTACTGCACTATCTGGTGTCTGTAACTCTGATAATGATTCTAGTGATGAGGAGGTGACATTTGAAGAACTTGCTGACACTTACAAGAAGCTGCTGTGTATCAGAAGTGCTGAAGTCTACCAGCAAAATGAGAAACAGAAAAAGCTCATTATGAAGTTGGAGGCTGAGAAGAAGGAAGACACTACTACTATAGGTCATCTCAAGGGTGAATTTCTAGTGTTGAATTCCAAACTTGATCAGATGACTAAGTCTGTCAAGATGTTAACAACTGGAATTGACAAGTTGGAAGAAATCCTGCAGACTGTACAAAATGCAGGAAATATGTCTGGGCTAGGATATGTGGCTGCAAAGAAACCTGCTTGGTAACAAGAAGAAGAACAGTCCTGATAAACCAAGGTCAAGGCAGATGTCAGGTGACAAGAAGAAGAACATGCCTGATAAACCAATGTCAAGGCAGATGTCACAACATAGAGCTCAACATCAAGATCAGAGAAACATGAAGACGAAGTTTCAAAGATGGAGATGTCATTATTGTGGAAGGTTTGGACACATAAAGCCTTATTGCTTCAGACTATATGGATATCCAAATCAGACCCCATATGTCCAGCCTAAGATCAACAAGGCACCATATGTTCAACAGTGGAAGAGAAAGACTGCAGCCCTGATAGCTCACACCTCCCTTAGGTTTCTGCCAAGGAAGACTGGTACTTTGACAGTGGATGCTCTAAGCATATGACTGGAATCAAAAATCTACTAAATGATGTCAAACCTCATACTGCTAGTTATGTCACTTTTGGAGATGAAGCTAAAGGAGAAATCAAAGGTGTTGGAAACTTGGACTGCCCTGGAGTTCCAAACCTAAATGAAGTGTTGCTGGTAAATGGTTTGACTGCCAATCTCATAAGTATCAGTCAACTGTGTGATCTGGAATTCAAGGTCAACTTCACCAAGTCTGAATGTCTTGTAACCAATGAAAAACAAGAAGTTGTAATGAGAGGAGTCAGGTCAAAAGATAACTGTTACTTGTGGGAGTCTAAGAGCACTAGCCTATCTTCTGTGTGCTCTACAGCCAAAGAAGAAAAGGAAGTGAAACTGTGGCACCAAAAGCTTAGTCATTTGCATCTTAGAGGGATGAAAAAGATCATATCCATGGAGGCTGTCAGAGGGATTCCAAGACTTCATATTGATGAAGGGAGAGTCTGTGGTGAATGTCAGGTTCAAAAGCAAACTAGAATGTCACATCCAAAGTCAAGACATCTGACCACCTCTAAGGTGCTAGAGCTTTTGCACATGGATCTGATGGGTCCCATGCAGGTGGAAAGCCTTGGTGGAAAAAGATATGCATATGTTGTTGTGGATGATTTTACCAGATTTACCTGGATAAACTTCATCAGGGAAAAATCTGATGTTTTTGATGTTTTTAGAGAATTATACAAGAGACTTCAAAGAGAAAAGGAAGGATGCATTGTCAGAGTTAGAAGTGATCATGGAAAGGAATTTGAGAATAGCAAGTTTGATGAGTTATGTTCCTCAGAAGGAATCAATCATGAGTTCTCCTCACCTATAACTCCTCAACAAAATGGAGTTGTGGAAAGGAAAAACATAATTATACAGGAATCTTCCAAAGCAATGATACATGCCAAGAAGCTTCGTATTCATTTTTGGGCTGAAGCTATGAATACAGCATGTTATGTCCACAACAGGGTCACCTTGAGAAAGGGAACATCATCCACCCTATATGAAATATGGAAAGGTAGAAAGCCTACTGTGAAGTATTTCCATGTATTTGGGAGCAAATGCTATATTCTGACAGATCGAGAACAAAGGAGAAAGATGGACTCTAAAAGTGATGAAGGAATTTTTCTGGGATACTCTACAAACAGCAGAGCGTATAGGGTATTCAATTCCAGGACCAAAGTTATGATGGAGTCTATAAATGTCATAGTTGATGATCACCATGAGGAAACAAATGTCTCATATGATGTTGAGACATTGTTTGAGACATCACCACAAGTGTCTGATAAGGATGATGTGCCTATCCCTACTCCACCAAAGTCTGAATCAGAGGTAGCTAACAAAGATCCTTCCATCAGAATTCAGAAAGGTCATCCAAAGGAACTCATCATTGGAGATCCTAACAGTGGAGTCATTACAAGATCTAGAGAAATCATCTCAAACTCTTGTTTTGTGTCTAAGATTAAACCAAAGAATGTCAAAGAGGCTTTGACTGGTGAGTACTGGATTGGAGCAATGCAAGATGAACTGAACCAGTTCAAACAACATGAAGTGTGGGAGTTAGTTCCTAGACCAGAAGGAACAAACATCATTGGCACAAAGTGGATCTACAAGAACAAGTCAGATGCAGAAGGGGTTGTCACCAGGAATAAGGCAACGCTTGTTGCTCAAGGATACACTCAAGTTGAAGGGGTTGATTTTGATGAGACTTTTGCTCCTGTGGCCAGGCTGGAATCAATCAGATTACTACTAGGAGTTGCTTGCATTCTGAAATTCAAGTTGTTTCAGATGGATGTGAAAAGTGCCTTCCTGAATGGATACTTAAATGAGGAAGTATATGTAGAACAACCTAAAGGATTTGTCGATCCAAACCTTCCTGATCATGTTTACAAATTAAGGAAAGCACTATATGGTCTGAAACAAGCTCCTAGAGCTTGGTATGAAAGGTTGACAAAGTTCCTCACTGACAAAAGTTACAGGAAAGGAGGTTTGGATAAAACACTCTTTGTCAAGGATGAAGGAGGAAAGATAATGGTAGCTCAAATTTATGTTGATGACATAGTGTTTGGAGGAATGTCAAATAAAATGGTGAGACATTTTGCCAACCAAATGCATGCTGAATTTGAAATGAGCCTCATGGGAGAATTGACCTACTTTCTTGGACTACAAGTCACACAGATGGAAGACTCAACTTTCCTTTCTCAAAGCAAGTATGCAAAGAATATTGTCAAGAAGTTTGGGATGGAGAATGCCAGTCATAAAAGGACCCCTGCACCTACTCATCTAAAGTTGTCCAAAGACACAAGTGGGACAAATGTAGATCAAAGCTTGTACAGAAGTATGATAGGAAGTCTACTGTATTTAACAGCTAGCAGACCTGACATTGCTTTTGTTGTTGGTGTTTGTGCAAGATACCAGGCTGAACCGAAAGTAAGTCACATCAATCAAGTGAAAAGAATTCTGAAGTATGTGAGTGGAACTTACAATTATGGGATACTGTACTCTCATGGATGTAAACCAATTCTGTCTGGTTATTGTGATGCTAATTGGGCTGGCAGGCTGATGATAGAAAAAGTACCTCAGGAGGATGCTTCTTTTTGGGAAACAATCTTGTTTCTTGGTTTAACAAGAAGCAAAACTGTGTGTCTTTATCTACTGCTGAAGCTGAATACATAGCAGCTGGTAGCAGTTGTTCTCAAATGATCTGGATGAAGCAGATGTTGGCTGAGTACAATTTTACACAGGATGTCATGACATTGTACTGTGACAACCTGAGTGCTATTAATATTTCCAAGAATCCTATACAGCACAACAGGACTAAGCATATTGACATTAGACATCACTTCATCAGAGATCTTGTGGAAGAGAAGGTGATTAAGTTGGAGCATGTAGCCACTGAACTTCAACTGGCTGACATTTTTACTAAAGCTCTTGATGCTAGTCAGTTTGAGAATTTAAGGGGCAAGTTGGGTATTTGGCAATATGAAGAGTTGTAGCAATTAATATTGCTTACAATAAGGGAAGGAAGAGACATTTTATTTAATTTAATTGTGATTGGGCTAATTAATTATTTCTCTCTCTCTTTTCAAAAGTTTAAGAAGAGGAATAGTCATATTTGTATCTCATTCTTCTCATTTGGCTGTACCACTCTCCATTCCCTCAAAAGAAAATCTCAAACTTATTGTCTCCTGCATTCTCAATCTCTCAAGATGTCTCAACAAAGTTTGTCATCATCATCTTTATCAAAGGGAACTGGTTCTCACTCTCCCATTGATTCTGGACCTAGGGCAAACACAAACACAATGGAGACTGAGGTTCTGGAAGTTACTCCTCTACGTGCCATGGCAACTGATCCTGGGAGGATCAAGAAGCTTCGTACCAGACATGCAAGAAGATCTCAAGCCTCTCCCTCTGGTAAGACCGCGGAACCATCTTCCTCTGTTCCTCCTGAGATAGACAATAGGGAGGGGTCTGCTTATGTTCATCAAGCTATAGCTAGATTAGTTACTAGGATTCTGAATGAGAATCACTTTGTACCTGGGGTATATGTTCCTTTGAACCAAGAAACAGCTAGCCCTAATTTAGCAACTGATCCAGATTTCACACAGAATGTCAAGACATCTGATGACAATGTTAGGAAATCCCCTGAGAAACTTGTTGATGACACCAATGATAAGTCTCCTGTGAAACCTGTTGATGAAAACATGGAGAAGTCTCCAGAGAAACCTTCTGATGATAATCTTGAAGAATCTCCTGAGAAAATTGTTGATCACCAAACCCCCACTGAAAATGTTGTTGAACCTCCTGTCATTGATCTTGATGAAGAATTTTCTGACAATGACCTTATTGCTAGTGTTAACCCTAGCATAGCTAAAAGGATGATGAGTAGAAAAGAAAAGCAGAATGATACTCAAAGCCCCTCCAAGGAGAAGGCTACTAAAGTTGTTCATGAGTCACCTAGGCCTGAGAACAAGGCTAGAGAAGAAGCTGGGAAGGATCAGAAAGCTGGAACCTCTAAAGGAAAGGGTAGGGTGAAGTCTGTTGGGAGTATCTCAAGACCCAAGAGAACTCCAATCACCAAGAAGAGAAAGGTTCCAGAACCCTCAGAATCTGATGAGGATTCAGATTTTGATGTTGAAGAGAATGTCTCAGACATTCCTCTTAGGAAGAAACCCTCTCTTGGCAAACTGCCTAAGGTTCCTGAGGTTGCTATTGATAACATCTCCTTTCATCATCCAGAGAATGCTAGCAGCTGGAAGTATGTTTTTCTGAAAAGGATTGCCTTGGAGGGGGAGTTGAACAGGAGTGCCCTTGAATGCAAGGATGTCATGGATTTAATCAAAGCTGCTGGCCTGATGAAAAGAGTGGTTAAGTTTTCAAATTGCTATGATATTTTGGTGAAGGAATTTATTGTGAATCTGTCTGGTGGATGTGTTGATGGAAAATCAACTGATTTTAAGAGTGTGTATGTGAGAGGAAGAAAGGTGAAGTTCTTTCCAAGTGTAATCAACAAATTTCTAGGAAGGTCTGATGATGCTCAACCTGAGCTTAAAGTAACAGATAATCAAGTGTGACAAACCATTACTGCCAAGCAAGTAAAACAATGGCCCTTGAAGGGAAAGCTGACTGCTAGCAAACTAAGTGTCAAGTTTTCCATTCTGCACAAGATAGGTGCAGCTAACTAGGTTCCCACAAACCACAAGTCCACCATCTCCATTGGTCTAGGAAGATTTATCTATGTTGTTGGCACCAAGACAAATTTTGATTATGGCACTTATATATTTCAGCAGACTTTAAAGCATGCAGACAGCTATGCCATCAAAGGTTCCATAGCCTTTCCCTCCCTCTTGTGTGGTATTATAACTGACTAATACCCTGACATCCTGGTGGATAGAGATTCTGTTTGTAAAAGAGCTCCTGCTCTTGGTTTCCACTACAAGTTGTTTCAGGGGAAACATGTCCCTGACATTGTCATGACATCTGCTGAAACATCAAATGTCAAGGCTAACTCTCAGAAGGCTGATGTCATTGCTATGTTGAAAGAAACTTGCAGGGAACTTGAAGCAAGGAAGCAAACTCTTGAGGAGCTGATGTCTACCTTGGAGAAGGAAAAAGAAGACATTGAGGTTGAGGATGAAAGGCTAGAGGAGGATGCTGTTGAAAATTTGAATGAGGATGCTGATGAGGAGCAAGAGACTGGTGCTGAAAGCAGTTCAAAGGAAGCTACTTACCACAGTGCTTCTTCAGGAGAAGAAAGTGCTTGATTATTGATCACCTGTGCTGCTGTTGCTTATGTTTTGTTGTTCTGTTGTTTTTGGTTCTGTTTGGTTTGATGTTTGTATTTCATTACTTGGCTGTAATATTTAACTCTGCTACTACTTATATATAATGAATTTTGGGATTATGTACTGGCACCTTTGGCCCCTTTGTGGCTAAAAAGAGGGAAAAGAATTCATGGGAAATTGTGGGATGAATTTATCTTTATTAGGCTCTGGTTATTTAGCTTAGCTAGCTTAGACTGGTTATTTTATTTCTGCTGCATTAGTTCTCTGATAGGTTAGTCATTTTAGCCAAAAATTTGCCAAAGGGGGAGTTTGTAAGTGTTTTTATGTTGGCTTTAATTTTTGGTAAAACTAGTTTATGTCAATGTCTTGACTGATGTCATGACATTCAGAGTTGAAGATAAATTCTGCAGAAGAAGAATAATACAGGTACAGCTCAGACTGGGAGTTAACTATTATGCTAGAATTCTGCAAGAAGAATGACTGATTTCATGACCAATGTTATGACATTCTGTGCAACATCTGCTGTTCTGCAGATTTACTTTTCCTTAGAGTTTTCAGGATTTCTGTTGAGCTGTTATATTATGGATTATGTTGTTGGATCACATGCTCACGTGGGTATAAGGTTAACTTTGTTTAACCCTAAATTGGTTTGTTAAAAAGACCAAGTCTTTAGGTTAAATTAAGTTAACCCTAGCTATAATTATGGAAGCCCGAGTTGAAGACTTTGAGACTGCTTCTATATTACTCAGAAAACCCATATTCTGCTGTTGCGCCTTTTGTACTATTAGGAGATTTAGCAGTTTATTATTTGTGTATTCTAGTTACTCTTGTGAGCCAAGAAATTATCATTTGATAAGTGCCTTGGACTAGGATTTGATTGTAAGGGTTGTTTATCACTCAAAGCTTTGAAGCACGAGTGTTGTGTCTCTTGATTAAAGCTTTGAAGCAAAATCAAGTATATTTATTGAAGAGTGTCTTCACAATCCAATTAATCAATAGGTTGATATCACTGCTGTGATTGAGGGGGAGTGAGTAGGAACTCAGGTCTAAGTAGGACTTAGATTGAAGTTGCATTGGGTAGGTCTTAAGTGAAGGAGATAAACTGGTTGGTTTATTCCTGAATTAGTACTGCTTGGTAGCCCCCAGATGTAGGTGTAGTTACACACTTGTTGTAGGTTTACCCGCGAACAAGTATTTTTAATTATCGATTCCACAGGGATTGGTGTATATTGTAGTCTTTCAATAGAAAAGTGTATTTTAAGATTTAGGTAACGAAAGAGTTTGTTTCCTAAGCTACTAGTAACATGAATTTCCAAACAAGTAACTAAATTAGTCTTTTCAAAAGAGAGTTATGGTTTGGATTCAAGAGAGTTGGAGTTTGTTTGTAATTGATGGAAGCATGTCAAGATTAGTTTCATTGACCTAATTTCATATGCATTCTATTAATCAAGTGATGAACATAGTAGATAATTTCTATAAATACATATCCTCTCAATCTTGTAGATTTCCCACCAAGATTGTGAATGTTATCATGTTAATCTTTGTATGATCCCTCACTACAACTATTGACATGATAACCATTAAGTTCAATATTTGTAAACACTAACACACAAATCTATCCCTAGCATTTGTTCATTAGTGGATGAATATCCTAGGTCTACTTTGAAGTATTTTTTTCCAAGCAAGACTCAAAGCATAAAGATGAAGAACAAAGATATTAAACTATATTAATCATCAACCATGTTCATACACAAATGGATTAAGAGAAATACATACTAGTTAGATCAACTACCTCTAATCTTGACACAAAAAGAACTTAGCCACTCATTTCCATGGTTGCTTTGCTCTCAAGATTGTTGGTAGAGATGATGAACATGAAGAATCAAGATTAAAAACTATGGTTTTTCTTACAAATTCTATGCCATAATTTTTACAAAATGAAAGATAATGATGATGAAGTGAAGCTCCCTTGCCTAACACACCAAAAGTCAGCTGAAATGATGGAGTTGGTGGCCCAAAGGGTGAAAGCATGGGTCTGTCCTTTTTTTTGTTTTTCATAGACCGCGCTAAGCCCGGTTATTCGCGCTGAACCCACTCATGCTGCAACCGCGTTGAGCGGGACCTGTAGCATGCTCCTTCATCCAAAAATTTCTTCAAAAAGAATCATCCCAAGAGCTCTTCAAGTGTCCTTGAATCCAAGCTTGGGAGAATTAATAAATAAAAACCTACAATTAGAAGTAAACTAAGTTAAATAACATATTATAAACAAAAACTAAATAAAAACATAATTAAACCAAAATACTAGAATAAGTACAACTAATTATATAAAAAGGCATTGTTAAGGACCACAAAATCATGTACAAAATAACTACAATTTGGTCCTTAACAACTCTCCCCAACTTACTTCTTTGTTTGTCCTCAAACAAAAGTCAAAAATCTCACTAAGCAAGAAGAAACAAAATGTAAGCATGCAACTCACACAAGAATGATGGTTCAAACTCGACATACCCGGCAAAAGCACACATCGATCGCTTCTTCGAAACACAACATGGATAAGAATTAAGTTCTAAACACAATATATCAACACATGTAACAAAATAAAAGATATGTTCACACTTGAATCACCTAATCATTTCGTCAAAATTCATGAAGAACAAAATGTAATATTTACAAAGGACTAAACACTCTCACTAATAGTCATGCACATCCAGAATAATTCATGCATTCATCGAAACAAGTTAAATGACACAATGGAAACAAAGATCACTAAGGACTTTCAAGGTTGTAACTTGGCTTAGGTTAGAAACAAGGGATATTTAAGTACAAAGCCATTGAAACAAATTGGGTTAAAGAATATGAAGAGCATTTCAAAACTAATTCCCACTTCCTTCTTATTATTCACAACCTCTTTTCTTTTTCACACAATGATCCTCTTTTTTCTTTTCTTTTTGTTTTCTTTTCATATACAAATTTTTCTTCTTTTGTATTTTTCTTTTCTCTATTCTTTTTCTTTCTTTAGGATCATTGTGTCATCAATTCTAGGTTCTTTTTGATCCACCTCCCCAACTTCATTTATATCAATCCTTTTTTATTCAAGAACATGCTCTTCAAGGGTTAATCAACAAAAAGGGTTGGTATTCACAAACAAGAAAAATTTATAGAATGAATTATCATTGAATTTTCAAAGATTATCAACAACTATTAAGTGGCCTACTTAACAATTAGTTGATTTGATAAATTCATCCTACAAATACTATTTAAGCTCAAAAGGGTTCACAAGGATTCACTCACTCACGGTTAGTTGAAGCCCTTTTGGAATTGATGGTTTTTCTCATAATGCACAAAAAATTGCCTTGATCATCTCTAAGTTTCCAAATTATCACAAACAAATAAAGATTAAGAATGAATCACACGAGTTAACAAAACTATTAGACACTCTATATTTGGTAAAAAGTGGAAAGCTTCTCACCTATGTGGTTTAAGTCCTAATGATTCGAATGTGAACACAAATTTTTTGTACATGCCAAGAGATTTTGCATAAAGCACAAATTTCATAGACATGTTATTATTCTACAAAACGATTAAATATGTACCTTATTTGTGGAATGAGTCGAGAATTTTATCATCACCATCAATTTGGTGAAACACACTTACTTGCTTTGGAGTACCGTTGAAAAACCGGACAAACCAAAAGAAGTACAATTCAAAATAATTAAACTATAATCTAAAAATAAAAATAAAATAGACAAAATAAAATAGAACAAACTAAAATAAAATAAAATAAAATAAAAGACACCCCAAAATGGTGTTTAAAACTAAAAAAGAAAGTATTTAGGCTCCAGGCCTATAAAATGCCAATTGAAATTACAAGCCTATCCTAAAAATGGATGGCAACCAACAAAATCCAAAAGTTTAAACTAAAAACAAAAATAAAAACTAAAAACTAGAAAGTGCTGAAAGTAAAATAAAAACAAGAAAGATAAAAGGTCATCATCAATCTGAAGCCTCGAGGATAGAATCTCCAGGAGTCTCAGAACCAGAATCCGAACTGCCCTCTCCATCATCCTCACTCTGCTCATCACCATCAAGACGCCCACCTCCTCTACATTTGGTCCGACCCCGTCCGACCGGCCAACCAAAGATAAGCACTAAGTCGCTCTCTCGGCGAGTGAAGTGGTTCACCCTGCTCTCGATCCGCAGCAAGGTGCTCCATGCTCGCATATACATAAATGCTCTCTGATGAGCAAGATGCATTTGCCGGTTCCATTCTTCAGAGGGACTGGCCTGGGGAAGTGCAGCAGCTACTGGAATAGCCTTGGCAACAGAGTTATCATCCAGGGCCCTACAATAACGATCACAGTAGTGATCATCAATAATCCCATCAATAGTAAGGTGCCCCACAGCAGGAAAGACAACCTTTGCCCTTTTCAGAAGGCCCATTATCAACCCAGGATAAGTTAGGGCACATTTTATACGCTCTCCCCTAGAGGTATAACTCAATGTGACCCTCTTCAGCTCATTTGCAATAAGCCGACCAAAATCAATTTCCTCCTCATCGAGCATATAAGCAATTAGGCCGGCAGTCTCCATGGGAATAGAAGATGTGTGGCTTCGAGGTCTCAAATTATACAGAGCCACACACATCAGCACTCGGGCACTAGTCTTCAGGCTGGACCGGTTGAATTTCAGAGGTTGCCCAGCCCTGTTCAGTTCATATGAGTGCCCAGACAAAGAAAGCTTCCTCCGCAGCATAACATGATCCCAATTCCCACGAGCCAGGTGGTTGTGGTAGATATCCAACTGATCCTCTGGGGCTGTCCAGGTTATGCCCAGGTAGTTGTTGATAGTAGTGCGAGAGAATGAAACCGACTTCCCCCTCACAACAAAAATGAAAGGAAAGTCTCGCCCTTCGGTCGGAATGGCATTGGCGTAGAACTCCCTAACCAGCTCAACATTCACTTTGGTTTGGGGCTCACATAGAACACCCAAACCATAGTTATCAAGAATCGCATCAGGCGTATGGTAGTGGCCCTGCTCTCAGAGTCGGATAATTCTTTCCGTCCAAATGTTCCGCTCCTCGAGCTCTTTGTACCTCGCCTCTTGAGAAGGCCCCAAGAAGCGATCACCATCGAAAGGAACTGATCGAGAAGACCCAGCCCCGGCGGAAGAAACTCTTTGTCATTTTGGAGTCATCTGAAAACAACACAAAAATCAACGAAAATCGACACCGAAATGTCCGTTAGTGAAAATTCATGCAAACAACAGTAGAAACCATCAAACCAAAGCATCTAGACACAACAGACGATTCAAAAACACAGCAGAAGAATTTTTCAGAATTCTGCAGACCGCGCTAAGCGCGCTGAGCGCGCTCTGCGATTTCCAGAAAAATTCTTCTGTAAAAACAGAAATTTCTCCACACAAACAGGCCTAATAGCAGCGAAAATCCTAATCTAAGCAATCTCTACCATCTAAACAACCTAATCCTAAGAGAAAAATAAAAAATTCCTAAACCTAGGTTTTCAAAATCTAACCTAAACATCAAAATTTAATGAAATTGAAAGGAGAAAAACATAGAGACACTTAGATGCTTGGGAGGATGATTAGACAAAGAAATTCGCAAGAACTTGTTGATTTTGGGTTGGGGATTTTGGGATTTCTTGAGAGGATGAAAAATGGAGAGGGAAGAGTGAAAAAGGTTTGAAAATTAACCCTAACCTATTTAAAATAAACTAGTCCAGCAGTTGGGCCTCAAAAATCCGGTTTTTTTGAAAAAATATATTTTTTTTAAAATCTCCCAGACCGTGCTGAGCGCGAAAGTTTCTGCCAGATGGGTCAAAATGCGCGCTAAGCGCGCTCTGAGCGCGCTAAGCGCGACCTGCAGAATCTTGAATTTTCAGAAAAAACAGCAAATTATTATCATGGACAAGTCAAAATTAGTGCAATAAAGAATACTTACAATGTTGGGGTGCCTCCCAACAAGCGCTTTGTTTAACGTCGGTAGAGCTCGACGGTTCGGAATGATCAAGGATCATTGAAGAAGGATTCGGCTATGTTGCGGCTCACCTCTCCGCCAACATACCGTTTCAACCGCTGTCCATTCACAGTCCACTCTTTCGTCCCTTCTAGATCTTGCAAGACAACGGCACCATAATCTTTCACTTCTTTGATTAGGAACGGACCGGACCACTTTGTTTTAAGTTTTCCCGGAAAAAGTCTCATCTCGGAATTAAACAAGAGAACACTTTACCCCGGTCGAAATTCCTTGTGCTTTATCTTTTTATCATGAGAAACTTTGACTTTTGCCTTGTACTTCCGATTGGAATGGTATGCTCCCTCTCGCATTTCATCCAATTGAACCAGTTGTATTTTTCTCTTTTCACCCGCCAAAGATGGATCGAAATTCAAGAATCGGAGGGCCCATAATGCTTTGTGCTCCATCTCCACAGGGAGGTGACAAGTTTTTCCATAAACAACCTGAAACGGGGTTAGTCCGATAGGAGCTTTATAGGCGGTTCGATACGCCCATAAAGCTTCATCCAATTTTTGTGACCAATCTTTTCGAGAACCCGAAACGGCTTTTTCCAAAATATTTTTAATTTCTCTGTTTGACACTTCGGCTTGACCATTCGCTTGTGGGTGATAGGGAGTTGTCACCTTATGCTTTACGCCGTATTGTTTCAAAAGTTTTTGTAACAATGTATTGCAAAAGTGCGACCCGCCATCACTAATTAAAACTCGAGGGACACCAAACCGAGAAAAAATGTTTTTCTTTAAAAATTTGATAACGGTTTTGGCGTCGGCCTTAGGTGAAGCAATGGCCTCCACCCACTTAGACACGTAATCAACAGCCACAAGAATATATTCATTTGCAAACGACGATGGAAATGGACCGACAAAATCAATCCCCCAACAATCAAATACCTCGACTTCCAACATGTTGTTCAAAGGCATTTCATCTCTTTTTCCTATACCGCCACTTCTTTGGCATTTATCACAAGACTTAGCGTGAGCATAAGCATCTTTAAATAGCGAAGGCCAATAAAATCCCGATTGTAGGACTTTGGTGGCCGTTCGCAATCCATTATAGTGTCCCCCACAAGGGGAATTGTGACAATGGCAAAGAATGTTTTTGGCTTCCTCATTAAACACACACCTTCTTAGCAACCCATCGCTACTCAACCTAAAAATGTAAGGTTCGTCCTACACATAATACTTAGCATCGGCTAAGAATTTCTGCTTCTCATTCCATGTCAAATCCTCCGGCATTAATCTCGCGGCCTTGTAATTTGCCATGTCGGCAAACCACGGCCGCTCCTGGATTGCAAATAACTTCTCATCCGGGAACTCCTCCTTCACTTCCTTTTCTTTGTCCGTAATTTTCACGTTCACTAGGCGAGATAAATGATCTGCTACCAAATTCTCCGAACCCTTTTTATCTCGGACCTCTAAATCAAATTCTTGTAAAAGAAGAATCCATCGGATTAACCTTTGTTTAGAGTCCGGTTTTGTAAGCAGATATTTTATCGCGGAATGATCCGTGAAAACCACAACTTTTGAACCAATAAGGTAAGGACGAAACTTTTCCAATGCATATACAATTGCGAGTCACTCTTTTTCGGTTGTTGCGTAATTAATTTGAGCATCGTTCAAAACTTTGCTCGCATAATGAATAGCATGGAAAATTTTGTTCTTCCTTTGGCCAAGCACGACTCCCACCGCATAATCACTTGCGTCACACATCAATTTGAAATCAAGTTTCCAATTAGGCGCGGTGATTATGGGTGCATTTATCAAATTTTCTTTCAATTTTTCAAAAGCCAATAAACAATCTTTATAAAACAAGAAGGAATTATCTTTGTTGAGCAAGTTGCTCAAAGGCTTGGCTATCTTTGAGAAGTCTTTGATGAATCTTCGATAGAATCATGCATGTCCTAGAAAGCTCCGAATGCCTTTGACATTGGTAGGTGGGGGAAGCGTCTCGATCACATCAATTTTTGCTTTATCGACCTCGATTCCTCTTGAAGATATCTTGTGGCCAAGGACAATTCCCTCGGTCACCATGAAATTTCATTTTTCCCAATTCAAGACCAAATTGGTATCCACACACCTCTTCAAGACGGTGTTCAAATTTTCCAAGCACAAATCAAATGACGCTCCAAAGACGGAAAAGTCATCCATAAAAACTTCAATTGTTTTCTCAATCAAATCGGCAAATATGGCTTGCATGCATCTTTGAAATGTTGTCGGCGCATTGCATAAGCCAAAAGGCATACGCCTATACGCGAATATTCCAAAAGGACATGTGAAAGCCGTTTTCTCGTGATCTTCCGGATTCACCGATATTTGATTGTACCCCGAATAACCATCCAAAAAGCAATAGTATTGTTGTCCCGCGAGCCTTTCCAACATTTGGTCCATGAACGGAAGAGGAAAGTGATCCTTCCTCGTTGCTTTGTTAAGCCTTCGGTAGACGATGCACATTCTCCAACCCGTCACTTTTCTTGTTGACACTAATTCATCCTTATCATTCGACATAACCGTCAAACCTCCTTTTTTCGGAACCACATGCACCGGGCTCACCCACGTACTATCCGAAATCGGATAAACCATTCCCGCTTCTAACATCTTCACTACTTCTTTTCGAACTACTTCCTTCATCACCGGATTCAAACGCCTCTGAGGTTGGGCTACCGGTTTGTACTCTTCCTCCATCATGATGTTATGCATACAATAGGCCGGGCTTATGTCTTTCAAATCGGCTAAAACCCAACCAATCGCATTTTTGTGAGATTTCAAAAATTGAATTAAGCTTCCCTCCTCCTTCTCCGACAATGTATTACTAATGATTACAGGCTTCTTACCTCCCTCCTCTAGAAACACATACTTCAAGTGAGATGGTAGTGCTTTCAACTCAAGCTTTGGCTCTTCATCTTTTGGATCGTTTTTCAAAATTTCTACTTCTTCCTCCCATGGGTGCATTTCCTTGGAAATCTCCATTCCTTCTAAACACTCCTCAAGATCTCGACTATCATCATCATCATTCACTTCTTGGGTTGCTTCCTCAATAACATCAATTTTGAAGCAATCTTTCTTATCAATTGGATGCTTCATTGCTTCAAAAAGATTAAAGCAAATCTCTTCATCTTGAACCCTCACCTTCATTAAGCCATCATCAATGTCAATCATCATTCTTGCCGTCTTCATGAATGGACGGCCTAGAATTAGAGGTGCATCCACGTCTTCCTCCATATCTATCACAACAAAGTCAACCGGGAAAAAGAATTTGTCCACTTTTACCAACAAGTCTAAAGCTACACCGTGCGGGCGAGTAATAGACTTGTCCGCCAATTGCAACGTCATTTTTGTAGACTTTAATTCGATCTCCCCCAACCTCTTTACAATGGATAATGGAATCAAATTGATGCTTGATCCCAAATCAATTAATCCTTTGCCGACATAGACATCCCTAATGGTCACGGGCAAGGTTACACGCCCCGGATCACTTTCTTTTTTTGGAATAGTGCGTTGAATTATCGCACTACAACTTGCATCAACCATTATAGTTTCTTGATCCGTGTACCGCTTCTTTTTTGTCAATATATCCTTCATGAATTTTGCATATTTCGGCATTTTCTCCAATGCTTCGGAAAATGGGATATTTATGTGAAGTTGTTTAAAGATATCCAGAAACCGAGCATATTGTCTTACCTTCTCCTTCTTTGACGAAGCATGAGGGTAAGGTAAATTTTGAATGGGAGTTGAGCTTTCTTCTTTACTTCCCTTTTTACTTTTCCTTGCATTCTTCTCTTTATTTTTACTTCTTTCACCATTCTCTTTCCCCTTTTCAACTAAGTTTGCCTCCTCTATAACTTCATCGCTTTCATTTTCAACTAAAACCTCCAACTCATCCTCCTCTACAACTTCATCGCATTCACCATTCGTCATCTCATTTCCATTTATAGTGAAAATTTCTTTGCAATACTCCTTCGGGTTTGCTTGAGTGGTTGGAGAAAATGAGGTCGAAGCCTTTTGTTCGGAAATTTGCTTGGCTAGTTTCCCCATTTGAGTTTCCAAATTCTTGATAGATGCCTCCGTACTCTTTTGATTTGCCATAGAAGCTTGCATAAATTGAGCTAGAGTGTTTTGAATGTTGGAAGATCTCACTTGATTTTGAGGTTGATTTTGAGGTTGAGCTTGATTTTGATTTTGAGTTTGATATGGATTTTGCCTAGCTTGATTATTGTTGTCTTGTCTCCAACTGCCTTGATAACCTTGGTTACCCCTTTGTTGGTAACCTTGGCCTTGATTTTGATAAGGGTAAGGAGCTCGTTGTTGGTATCCTTGCCCTTGGTTGGCCATATAATTTGCTTCTTCATTTTCCGGAGGACAAAATCCGGTTTTATGATCCCCTTTACACAATTCACAACAAGCAATTTGTTGACTTTGCTTGCTAGATGTTCCTTGCAACTCCATGATTTGTTGAGGAAGTCATGCCATTTGTTTTGACAATTCTTCAACTTGTTTCGCAAACAATTTGTTTTGCGCTACAAGTGCTTCGTGACTCGGGCCAATTTCAAGAACTCCCGTTTTTACTTGTACACCTCCTTGATCATGTTGAGTTTGGTGATCATTCCTCCCCATCTTCTCAATTATTTGAATTGCTTCATATGGTGTTTTTGCCATCAAAGAACCTCCCGCCGTAGCATCCAACAACAATTTGTGTTGAGGTTGGAGACCATTTCGGAAAATATGAATTTGGGTGAGCTCATCAAAACCATGGCTAGGACACTTCCTAAGCATAGACTTATACCTCTCCCAAGCCCTATTTAAAGGCTCGTTTACTCCTTGTGAAAATACCGAAATTGCAGTCTTTGCCTCCATGAAACGTGATTGAGGGAAAAATCATTCAAGGAATTTTTCCTCCAACACATTCCAATTTGTCATTGTTTCTTGCAATTGGTCTAGATACCAATCTTTTTCCTTCCTCACTAGAGAATGAGGGAAAAACCTTTGAAAGTATTGCTCTTCTTGGTCTTCCGGAGCCCCGGCCGCTCCCGCGATCTCATAGAACTTAGTAAGGTGGGTGTAAGGATCCTCATGGTCATGGCCATGAAAAGGACTTGCATAAAGAAGTTGGAGCAAGCCCGTCTTCATCTCCGGGACCCTTGCATTTGCTTGGCGAGCAAATTGAGCGGTGTGATGAGGGCTATTGACACAAGGCCCCCGTGGTGGTGGTGGTGGTGGTGGTTGTGGTTGATTCTCCGCCATAGTGATGACTTCTTCTAACACGGGTGGTGTAGAAGAAGTAGATGTTTCTCCTCGTTCTCCTCTTTCTTGCCTTTGCCTAGCTAGTCTTTTCCTTCTTTTAGCACTACTATTAAGTCTTCTAGCCGTCCTTTCAATTTCGGTACCGTCCTTTCAATTTCGGTATCGAAAAGGAGTTGGTCGGCCGGAATACTTCCTCGCATAAACTAATTCCTGAAAAAGTCTAGCCACACAAAAGAAACAAAGAGAGATTAGTAGAAAAATTTCTTAAAACACACAACTATTGCGATACTAGCAATATCAAACGCCAATCCCCGGCAACGACGCCATTTTGTGGTAGGTTTACCCGCGAACAAGTATTTTTAATTATCGATTCCACAGGGATTGGTGTATATTGTAGTCTTTCAATAGAAAAGTGTATTTTAAGATTTAGGTAACCAAAGGGTTTGTTTCCTAAGCTACTAGTAACATGAATTTCCAAACAAGTAACTAAATTAGTCTTTTCAAAGGAGAGTTATGGTTTGGATTCAAGAGAGTTGGAGTTTGTTTGTAATTGATGGAAGCATGTCAAGATTAGTTTCATTGACCTAATTTCATATGCATTCTATTAATCAAGTGATGAACATAGTAGATGATTTCTATAAATACATATCCTCTCAATCTTGTAGATTTCCCATCAAGATTGTGAATGTTATCATGTTAATCTTTGTATGATCCCTCACTACAACTATTGACATGATAATCATTAAGTTCAATATTTGTAAACACTAACACACAAATCTATCCCTAGCATTTGTTCATTAGTGGATGAATATCCTAGGTCTACTTTGAAGTATTTTTTTCCAAGCAAGACTCAAAGCATAAAGATGAAGAACAAAGATATTAAACTATATTAATCATCAACCATGTTCATACACAAAGAGATTAAGAGAAATACATACTTGTTAGATCAACTACCTCTAATCTTGACACAAAAAGAACTTAGCCACTCATTTCCATGGTTGCTTTGCTCTCAAGATTGTTGGTAGAGATGATGAACATGAAGAATCAAGATTAAAAACTATGGTTTTTCTTACAAATTCTATGCCATAATTTTTACAAAATGAAAGATAATGATGATGAAGTGAAGCTCCCTTGCCTAACACACCAAAAGTCAGCTGAAATGATGGAGTTGGTGGCCCAAAGGGTGAAAGCATGGGTCTGTCCTTTTTTTTGTTTTTCATAGACCGCGCTAAGCCCGGTTATTCGCGCTGAACCCACTCATGCTGCAACCGCGTTGAGCGGGACCTGTAGCATGCTCCTTCATCCAAAAATTTCTTCAAAAAGAATCATCCCAAGAGCTCTTCAAGTGTCCTTGAATCCAAGCTTGGGAGAATTAATCAATAAAAACCTACAATTAGAAGTAAACTAAGTT
Organism: Vicia sativa; assembly: GCA_021764765.1. NCBI lineage: Eukaryota > Viridiplantae > Streptophyta > Magnoliopsida > Fabales > Fabaceae > Vicia > Vicia sativa. Next base: position 70,449,194 of record CM038796.1, on the reverse strand, counting down.
AAATAATATATTATAAACAAAAACTAAATAAAAACATAATTAAACCAAAATACTAGAATAAGTACTACTAATTATATAAAAAGGCATTGTTAATGACCACAAAATCATGTACAAAATAACTACAATTTGGTCCTTAACAACACTGCACTGGGTAAACAATTGTTTGTGTTATTTACTGTTTTTACATTACTGTTTGAATTGTTAAACAGAGTGTCAGATACGGTGTCATAACATTCTCTATGACATCACGTATCTGCTGCCAAGAATTTCTAAACTGTTAAATGACCAACTTAGAGACCATCACTTTTCGGTTGAAGAAAATTCTAGTAAAAAAAATAAGAATATCTTAAGTCTCTAGTATCTTATAAACAAACTATCATCCACTCATTTCAAAAGTTTACTTTATGAAAATTCTTTCGAGATTTTAGACATATTTAAAATAGAAATTGATCATAGGTTATCAATACTTATTAACAGATGAAAGAAAATAAGTTGTGTCAGAACTTCTGGTGATGAACCAGAAACTGAACTTCTGGTGATAAACCAGAAACAAAACTCCTGGAGATGATCTTCTGGTGATGATCCAGAAACAGAACTTTTAAAGATGAACTTCTAGTGATGAACCAGAAACAGAACTTCTGGAGAGTGAACTTCTAGAGATGAACTTTTGAAGATGAACTTATGGAGATGAACTTCTGGAGATGAACTTTTGTTATGTAGTTACTTTACATTTTGAATGAATAAAAATTCTTTGCATACACATTATTCACTCTCTCTTCCTCCTTTAATGGAGTCATTCAATTGCTTAGATGGTAATAGAGCAGGTTAAGCTTGTTTTATTTTTCCGCTGCAATCATTTCTTAAATCTTGTGCTTCAAGACCATTTGTGAGGCTTGGATTTTAATCCTTGATTCATTTTTCTTTCTTTCATTCTTCCACTGGGATTCCGTTTTGTGTGAATCGTTTATACGATTCTTTCTTGATTTGTTGTTTCGTAAACTTGCTGCATTTTTTCTTGTTTTTGTGCTTCTGCAATGGCTGCGAGAAAGAACAACAACAATCAGATGTAGGGTCATCTTGATCCATATTATGTTCATCCATCTAAAAACTCTTCAACAGTTTGTGTTACACCAACACTATCTAGAGAAAACTATCATGCTTGGTCCATAAAGATGAGAAGAGTGTTGGTAATGAAGAAAAAATTTCAGTTTGTTGATGGAATGATTGAAGTTCCTGATAGTGATGATCTCAACTATGTTGAATGCAAAAGATGCAACAATCTTGTTCATACGTGGATTATCAATTCAATAATACCTTTTATAGAATAGAGTGTGGTGTTCATTGTTAATGTTGTGGATGTGTGGAACGATCTTAGGGATCGGTTCATGAGAGGAGACAAGATTCGAGTTGCACAATTATATCAAGAAATCTCGAATTTGAAACAAGGAAGCAAGAAAATTTCTGATTACTTCGCATAATTGAGAAGTTTATGGGATGAGCTTGATCAATATAGGCCAATGCCCAATTGCATGTGTCCTGTGACTTGTGCATGCCTTGCAATGCGAAATAGTAGAAGTTTTAGAGCTGAAGATAGTATAATTTAGTTCTTGAATAAAGAATTTGATGGATTTGTTTCTCAAGTGCTTCTTATGGATCCATTGCCTCAAATTAACAAAGTATTTTCTATGGTGCTGCAGCAAGAGAGAAAGATATGTGGGACTGGAAATGTTCTGTATGGAAATAGTGGTGTTAAGTATGGAGTTGGTATGGTGAATATTGTTGATAGCACAAAGCAATTTGGAAGAGGAAAAGGAAATAACATCACTAAAAGAGGAAATGGTGGTGCTGGCAGAGGCAGAAGCAATTTCAAAGTCTGCACCCACTGTGGAAAAAATGGGCATGTTTTTGACAATTTTTATAAGAAGCATGGATATCCTCCTAATGTTGCTCGAGGAGGATCAATATCAGCACACATCAATCAAGTTGAAGCAAATGGTGAATCTTCCAAATGGAAATTCCATATCTACTTCTGTATGTGGAGATTCGAAAATATCCAAAGATTTTGTCATTCAAGGGGTTCTATATTTGCCATAATTTGAAGTTAACCTAATTTTTGTTTCAAAACTATGTAGAGAAAAAATTGCAGCCTAGTTTTTGAAACTAACAGATGTACTATACAGGCAAGGAAGGATTTGAAGAAGATTGGTTCAACTAGTGAGCTGGATGGATTGTACTACTTGGAGCTGCAGAAGGATAGTTCTCATAGAACTAGCAGTGCAGGATTTGTGTCAAGTATATTCACAAATAAGAGAAGTGAAGAAACAGTGTTATTATATAGCATTTAATATTAGGGCATCTATCACATGATAGAATGCAATGTATGAGCACCATGTATAGTTACATACCTAATAACATTCATAAAGCTTGTGATGTGTGTCAACAAGCTAGACAAAAACGTTTGCCTTTTCCTATCAGTAATAGTAATGCTTGTAATCGTTTTGATATGATTCATATTGACATATGGGGTCCTTTTAATATAGTTTTTGTACATGGCTTCAGATATTTTCTTACTATCTTAGATGATCATATTAGGCATGTTTAGGTTGTGATAATGAGATCTAAGGCTGAAGCTAGTGAAAAGATATCAGAGTTTGTCTATATGGTAGAAACTCAATTCAGTAAAAAGGTCAAGGTTATTAAAAGTGAGAATGAAACAAAACTTCTGATACCAAAATTCTATGCTTCGAAAGGCATCATACATCAAAGAAGTTGTGTGTACACGCCTCAACAAAATGGAAGAGTTGAGAGGCGACATCAGCACAAACTCAATATCAGTCGTGCTCTTATGTTCCAATCACAGTTGCCATAGAAGTTCTGGTCTTATGTCGTAAATCATGCAGTATATCTCATTAATAGGATTCCTACAAAAATACTAAACTACAAATCCTCCTTTGAAGTGATGTATGGAATAATGCCTAATTTAAGTTCATTGAGAGTATTTGGATGTTTGAGCTATGCTTCCACATTACCAACAAATAGGCAAAAATTTGACTCATGATCCAGAAAGTGTGCTTTCTTGGGGTACAAGGCAGGTATGAAAGGCTTCATACTCTTAGATGTTAATACTCATGACATATTTGTGTCCAGAAATGTCAAATTCTTTAATATGGTTTTTCCTTTCCTTGATTTGTCTAATACACAAATACACACTGAAGTTTACATAGACAAATACAAAGTTGATAATGTTGCAAAAGAGTCAGCTCATATACATGTACCTAATTCTGATCTAGAACTTCTACATGGCTCAGAAGTTCTGCATGATCCAGAAGTTCTCTATGACTCAGAAGATGAATCTGTAGCTGATCATGTATCTTCTGTGTCCAAACCCATTGCAATACCTATTGTCCCTTCTTCATCCACAAATGAAACTATTGACATACCTCATTCATCTCTTGAGTCCACTATAAAATCTAGTAGAATGACACAACCACTTGTTCATATAAAACATTATATTTGTGACTCTAACACTGTGTTTTGCCATTACCACATTGAGAAGTATATGTCTCTCTACAATGTTTCACCGAGTCAACAAGCATATATTATGTCTCTTTCATCTAAAACTAAGCCAAGTAACTATGTGGTTGCTTCTAAAGACCCCAAGTGGATTCGTACAATGCAGGCAGAAATAAAGGCTTTCAATGAAAATCATACTTGGGAATTCATTGATCTTCCCCGTGATGCTTCAAAAGTAGGAAGTAAATGGGTTTACAAGATTAAGAGACATGCTGATGGAACAATAGAGAGATTCAAGGCACGGTTAGTGGTTCAAGGTTTCAACCAAACTGAAGGTTTGGATTACCTTGAAACTTTCTCTCCAGTTGCCAACTTAACTATAATTCGTGTGTTACTTGCCTTAGCTACCATTCATGGTTGGCATTTACATTAATTAGATGTCAATAATGCTTCTCTTCATGGTGATTTGAATGAAGTTGTTTACATGAGGATTCCTCAAGGTGTCACTGCTCCCAAATCTGGCCAAGTATGCAAGCTTACCAAGTCGTTATATGGTTTAAAGTAGGCCAGTAGACAGTGGTTGAAAAAGCTCACTACATTCCTTAAGGCACAAGGATTTAAACATGCTAGTGCTGACCATACACTCTTTATAAAATCAAGTCCTACATCTTTTACTGATCTATTGGTGTATATTAATGATATCACCCTTGCTGGGACTTCCTTAGGTGTGTTTGCAGTTTTGAAACAAGCTTTGCATCACACATTTTGCATCAAAGATTTGGGGAATTAAAATTTTTCCTTAGGGTTGGAAGTTGCTAGATCTTCAAAAGGTATTATACTTTGCCAAAGAAAGTATTTCCTAGATCTACTTTAGGATGCTGGCCTAACTGGTTGTAAGCCAACTTCTACTCCCTTGGATGCCTCTATTCGCCTTCACCAAGACACCAGTGCTTTACTTTTTGATGTTACAGCATATCAGAGACTTGTTGGGAGATTGATTTACCTTACTACAACTCGTCCTGACATTGCTTTTGCTACACAGCAGTTGAGCCAGTTTATGAATGCTCCCACTGAAGCTCATTATCGTGTTGCTATAAATGTCTTACGATACCTAAAACGGTCACCTGTGCGAGGTATTCTTTTATCATCATCTTCTGACTTACAAATTCTGGGGTTTAGTGATGCTGACTGGGGTGGATGCATTGAAACTAGATGTTCCATCTCAGGATATTGTTTCTTTATTGGTGCATCATTGGTGTCTTGGGAATTTAAGAAACAGTCAACGGTTAGTTGCTTATCCATAGAAGCTGAATATCGCGCCTTGGCGTCTGCTACTCGTGAACTTCAATGGATGTGTTTCCTGCTACACGATCTCCAACAGCATCCATCTCATCTTCCCGTTTTGTATTGTGATAATCAAATTGTTATTCAGATTTCTTCAAATCCGGTGTTTCATGAGAGAATGAAACATCTTGACATTGATTATCATTTGGTTTGTGAGAAAATTCAAGCTGGTGTCATGTGTTTGCTTCCGGTTCGTTCTCATGACCAAGCTGCTGATGTGTTCACAAAAGCGCTAAGTCCTCGTCCTTTCATTGATTTTTTAGGCAAGCTTGGCTTGGTGGACATTTACCAACCTCGAGCTTGTGAGGGGGTATTAACATATGAAAGAAAATAAGTTGAGTCAGAACTTCTGGTGATGAACCAAAAACAGAACTTCTGAAGACGATCTTCTGGTGTTGAACCAGAAACAGAACTTCTGAAGATGAACTTCTGGTGATTAACCAGAAACAGAACTTCTGGAGAGTGAACTTTTGGAAATGAACTTCTGAAGATGAACTTTTGGAGATGAACTTTTGTTATGTAGTTTCTCTTTTTCTGTTTTGGCAGTTAGAGTTAGTTACGATTTGTAACTATATATAGGACACTTGTAACCAACTTTACATTTTGAATGAATAACAATTATTTTACTATCTTCTTCTAGCATACACGTTATTCACTCTCTCTTCCTCCTTCAATGGAGTCATTCATTTGCTTAGAATACTCGAATTTGAACTACTTTGTTTACTTAACATTCTTCAACATAGGTTATCAAACTTAATATCTTTCGTCGATAGGTTTTATCTTAGAGGAAACTAATATAATTTTTTTCTTTTTGTAGTTTTATCTATGAATGAGTGGACATATTTGTATTACTAGTGAGGTTTTTTCTCGAGTTTGGTACAATATTTTTACATGGATAGGGTAACAAGTATTAATTCCTACTGACTTGTTCGGCAACTTATCACATACAAGCATATTATTGGGCGCACTAAAATGGGTTTTCTATTTTAAAACTAAAACATGATTTGTTATTTCTTCTATTTAAGACTTAAATTACACTATTCTGTTATAAAAGTTAAAGCGAAATACTCTTTCTACCCTTATACGAGAATATCACACCCTTGAAAATCCTATTTTTCCCTTCAAGTGTCCGGAGATACATCTTCAGACGCACTCAAAAATACATCAATCCTCTCTTTTTTTAGTTTAACCCTAGTTTTGAAAATAAATAGTCCAAAGATGAATCTTTGTATACTGTATGGGTGTATCTGGAGATGCATCTTCGAAATACACATTTTACTCATTTATGTGGTTTTGTTTTTCACTCAACTGATTTTGAAAATTATTCAGTAATATTTCCAGAGATGCAACTCCTGAAATTCCTAGAAGGAAGGTTGATAAAACACATCCTTGCACATGGTTGCAAAAACCCCTTGAAAACACACTCTTATTCTCGATCATCCTTTCACCATTAACAATATCATTCCTGTATTTCATCATTTCAAAGAGAGCAAAACAAGTTAGAATTGCATGTATATATCATTCTTTTCATCCCTCATTCCTTGTATTAATTGAGTCAAGATATGCATCTCCAAATGAATTGATAGGAGGCCTGAAAACATCTCCAAATTGTCCTGATAGTGTGATTTTTCAGACTATTTTTCTTTTTTTTGGTGGTAATAGATATGGTGCATCTGAATATGATTCCTAAAGCTATTATGAGTATGGATGTTAAACCGTTCGAAGTAAAGCATTATGTTAAACCAGATAAAGTAAATGATGATATTCAAACACAAGAAGTGAGTGATGATGTTAAACCATTGTTGAGGTATTAAATTCTGGTATAACAGACTCAGATGTCCTATAAATATTTCGAGACATCTGATCTGACATTAGCATACATGCAAGGTATAATAGTGCAAAAAAACATAAATAACATAGATAGTGAAATTCCTGGCAGCAGATACTTAATGTCACAGAGAATGTTATGACACAGTATCTGACACTGCTTTGACAATTCACACAGTAAATATAGAAAGCAATAAATAACACAATAAGTTGTTCACCCAGTTCGGTTCTAACAAACCTACGTCTGGAGGCTACCAAGCCAGGGAGGAAATTCACTATTAGTAGTATCAATTCAGAGTTAAACTCACCCGTTTACAACTCCTCACTTAATCCCTACCCAATGACACTTCAACCTAAGTCCTACTTAGATCTGAGTTCCTACTCACTCCCCCTCAATCACCGCAGTGATATCAACCTATTGACTAATTGAGTTGTGAAGACACACTTCAATAAAATATCTTGATCTTGCTTCAAAGCTTTAATCAAGAGACAAACACTCGTTCTTTAAAGCTTTGAGTGATAAACTACCCTTACAACAAATCCTAGTCCAATGCACTTATCAATTGATAGTTGCTTGGATCACAAGAGAAACTAGAATTACACAATACCAACTGTTACTAACCTTAACAGTACACAAACAAAAAGCCTTCAATGTCTTCAATGGAATCCAGATGCATGGCTGTAGAGTAAGGGTTGAATTCTTTATATAGAAGCAGTCCTGAATCTTCAGTTTTGGGCTTCCATAAAGATAGCTAGGGTTTACTTAATTCTCTCCTAAAAACATGGTTTGTTCAACAACCAATTTAGGTTTAATTAAGATTAACCTAGCAGCCACGTGAGCATGCTTTCTAATAATGAAAAACATAAATAAAATGCTCAACAAACTTCACGAAAAATCTCAGAAAACCGATTCGTAATGTCACATTGAATGTCATAACATCATTATGACATCGATTGTTTTCAATTTCAAAGACACTTTAGCTTCCTGCTCGAGCTGTACTTTTACCATCCTTGTCCAGTAGAATTTATCTTCAATCTCTGAATGTCATGACATCTATCAAGACATTTCTAAAGCCTAGTTTTACCAAAATTGATGCCAACTTAAAACACTAACAAACTCCCCCTTTGGCACATTTTTGGCTAAAACAAATTGACCTATCAGAGTACAAATGCAGCAGAAGACTATTACCTAGTTCTAAGTTTTCCTAAGCTTTCCTAAGCTTCAAGTAACTAGAATTAAGAGAAGATAAATTCTACCCATACAAAGATCCCATAATTGCCCACAGTTGCCCCACATACAATTTCCCACAAAATTTTAAACTGGCCATACAATTCCCCCGCCCCCCATACAGTTTCCCAAACATTAATACTTCCCACAGTATTTCTTCTCCCCCTTTTTAGCCATAAAGGGCCAAGGGAAACCATACAATTGCCTCAAGCATGCAAGCATAAAAATTAAAGAAAGTACCAATATTGTTAGGGGTACATCTCTGACAAGGCCTTACAAATTTGTCAACAAAAAAAAACAGTCATCCAAACAAAATTGGAAAAAAAAACAGAACAGAAAAAAATTGACAGAGAACAAAACAATCAGGGAACATAAAGGGCCAGCAGCAGCTCAGGTGCTCTCTTCTCCTGAGGAGGCACTGTGAAAGGACACATCTTGAGCCTTCTTTGACTACTTCTTGATCACCTCGATCTTCTTCCATATTGTCGTGAGGTGTCACCATTAAGCCTTTCTTCCTCAACTTCTGAGTCTTTTTCTTTTTCAAGGGTGGAGATCAGTGCTTCAAGGGTCTGCTTCCTTGCTTCAAGTTCTCTACAGGTCTCCTTTAGCACAGCTATGACATCTGCCTTCTGAGAATTGGCTTTGACATTAGATGTCTCAGCTGATGTCATGACAATGTCAGGAACATGCTTCCCTTGAAATAGCTTGTAGTGGAAGCCAAGAGCAGGGGCTCTCTCGCAGACTGAATCTCTGTCACCAAGAATGTCTGGATGCTGATCAAGTATAATTCCACACAGCAGGGAGGGAAAAGCTATTGGACCTTTGATAGCATAGCTGTTAGCATGCTTGAGTGTCTGATCAAATATGTAGGAGCCATAGTCAAAGGAAGCTTGAGTTCCTACTGCATAAATGAATCTTCCCAATCCATTAGAAATAGTGGATTTGTGATTGGTTGGGACCCAGTTTGCAGCACCAATCTTATGCGATGGCAAACTTGACACTCAATTTGTCTGGTGAGAGTTTTCCTTTAGAGGCCATTGTCTGACTTGTTTGGCAGTGATGGTTTGACAAATCTTGTTGTCAGTTTCCTCCAGCTCTGGTTGAGTGTTAGCAGATCTTCCTAGAAATCTATTGATCACATTTGGGGAAAACCTGACTTTTCTCCCCCTCACATAAACAGTCTGGTAATCATCAGAATTTCTATCCCCACAGTCATTTGAGAGATTGACAATAAACTCTCTCACCAAAGCTTCATAACAGTTTGAGAGTTTCTCCACTGTTTTCATCAGTCCTGCCTCCTTAATTAGGTCAATGATCTCCTTGCACCCTAAAGCACTCTTGTTCAACTCTCTTTCTAGTGCTACCCTCTTTAAACAAACATACTTCCATCTTCCAGCACTTTCAGGATGATGGAATGAGATGTTATCAATTGCCACTTCAGGCACTTTGGGAAGTTTGACAAGTGTTGGCTTCTTTCTTGAATGTATGTCAGTGACATTCTCCTCAACATCAAACTCGATGATCGGACTCCACAGGTTCAGGTTCCTTCCTCTTTTTCACAATAGGTGTTCTCTTTGGTTTAGAGTCACCATCAACAGTTGTCACTCTACTTCTCTTTGTAGAGGATCCAGCCTTGTGATACTTCTCAGCTTTGCACACATCTTCGCTTTTTCGTGGGCTCGTGGATTGTTTTCCTTTTCTTTTCATCATTCTTTTTGCAATGCTTGGATTGACATTGGCAATAAGATCATTGTCAGAGAACATCTCATCTAAATCAATGACTGGAGGTTCAGTTAAGTGGTTAGATTCTTGAACTGGTGACTCTTCCAAAATGCTGTCAGAAATGTAGTCATCAGGGACTTTACCAGAGGAACATTTTGCTGGTGATTCTTCAAGAATACTATCAGAAATATAACCAGCAGTGGCTTTATCAGAGCAACATTTTGCTGGGGACTTCTCAAGAATGCTGTCAGAGGTCTCATCTTCTTTATCAGCAGAGATGTTGTTATGAGCATCATCAATACCTACATCAATCTCCTTAACATAATGGTCTTCATTATTCTTGATAGGAGAAGTATTATGATCACCAGATGTCTTGACATCCTCTGTGACATCTGGATCCACTGCTAAGCTAGGGCTAGCAGACTTTTCATTTAGAGGAACTGAAACTCCAGGTACATATTGATTCTCATTTAGGATACTCATCAATATCCTAGCGATTGCTACATGCGCAGACCTAGACTCCTCTGGGTTCACTCTTTCTGGGGGAACAGAAGATGATGGAACAGAGGTCTTACCAGAGGGGGATGCTTGTGATCTTCTTGCATTTCTTGTGCGCAATTTCTTAACTTTTGGATCGGAGCTATTGCGCAATGGAGTAACCTTCAGTGCTTCAGCTTGCATGGATTCAACATTTTCCCTGACTTCAACCATGGAGGGAGATGGAGAGCCTGTCTTTTGGGAGGATGACGAGGATGAAGACATTTTTCGCTGTTGGTTGTTGAGAGACTGAGAGCGAAAAAGGCAAGGGATTTCAGAGTTTCTTTTAGATGAAGAAAGAATGATACTATTTTCAGAAGGAGAACCTTTTATACGTGGGTGTCTCTTCCTATTCTTGGACTTTTTAAAATGAGGATGAAAATACCTAAATGACCCACTTATGAGTAATTTAAATAACAAGTCCATTTTATCCCTTGTTGTAGACACAGTTAATTGCTACAACTCCTCATATTGACAAAAACCCAATTTGTCCCTTAAAGTCTTAAGCTGACTAACTTCAAGAACTTTTGTAACAATGTCACAGTACAAAGTCATGACATCCTGTATGACATTGTACCCAATCAGTGTCTGCTTCATCCAGACCACCCTAGAACAATTGCTATCAGCTGTTGTGAGTTCAGCTTCAACATTGTATAGGACCACATAGTTCTGCTTCTTGCTGATCCAAGGAATGAGATTACTTCTCAAGGGGACACATCCAACAGAATTCCTTTTCCACAAGCTTTGATCAACACCTTTTCCACTTGTTCTTTTGGACACCTTCAAATGAGGAAGGGTAATAGTCCTAGCGTGGGTGTCATTCTTCATTCCAGGCTTCTTGACACAATTCTTTGCACACCTGTTCTGTGAAAGAAGTTTTGAGTCATCCATTAATCTATCTGAGACTTCTTCAGATTCCAAGTGATTACCATGGCTGAAGGCCATCATGATATTTCCTCCTCTGACAATGAGGATATCATCCAATACTCTTCCCTTGTATTCTTTGACGGTAAGACACTTGGTCAGTCTTTCATGCCAGAACCTAGTACTTTGCTTCAGTACTTCAGGAGTGATCAAATGTCTGGACATTGAGTGTGACATTCTGATTTCCTGTCCAGCCTGACAATTACCACAGATTTTCCCTTTTCCCATGTGAATTCTTGGTAATCTTCTGACTCCCTCTATGGAACTGATCCTTTTCACTCCTCTGAGGTGTGGCTGATCAGTTTCTTTTTGCCCCAACTTCACTTTTTCTTCATCTTTGTCTGAAGAGCACATAGATGGCAGAGTGGGGTTCTCAGATTCCCACAAGTAGCAGTTGTCCTTTGATCTGACTCCTCTCATAATCACTGCTTGTTCATCATTAATCACAAGACATTCAGTCTTAGTGAAGTTGACTATGAATCCCATATCACATAGCTGACTTATGCTAATGAGATTTGCAGTCAAACCTTTTACCAGCAGTACTCCATTCAGGTTTGGAACTCCAGACCAGTTTGAGTTTCCAACACCTTTGATTTCTCCTTTAGCTCCATCTCCAAAGGTAACAAAGCTGGTAGAATGAGGCTTAACATCATTGAGAAGATTTCTGTCTCCAGTCATATGCTTGGAGCACCCACTGTCAAAATACCAATCTTCCTTGGGAGATACTCTAAGAGAAGTCTGTGCTATCAGAGCTGTAGTCTTCTTCTTCTTCCACTGGTGAGTGTATGATGCCTTGTTGGACTTAGGCTTCACATAAGGAACTTGATTAGGATACCCATGTAGCCTATAGCGGTGGACTTTATGTGACCAAACCTTCCACAATAATAACATCTCCATCTTTGAAACTTTTGGTTCAGTTTTCTATGATTTTGATGTTGACCCCAATGTTGTGACATCTGCTTTGACATTGGTTCATTAGGTCTGTTTTTCTTTTTGTGATAAACAAATTTCTTAGCCTCCACATACCCTGAGCCAGACCTATTTCCTGTTCTGTGGTATGACATCCTCTTTGCCTTTGACTTCCCAGGCTTGTTCCTCTCCTGGTTATTGGCAAATCTCTTTGTAGCCACATATCCTGTCCCAGACACATTTCCTGGTTTATGCTGTGACAACTGTTTTGACATTGTTCTCCCATGTCTCTTCTTCTTAGTGTCACCAACAGGTTTCTTTTCAGCCACATACCCTAGACCATGCTTATTTCCTGCATTTTGTCCAAGCTGAAGAATTTCATCCAATTTTTCAGTACTAGATGTCAGCATTTTGACTGACTTATACATCTGATCAAGTTTGGAGTTCAACATGACCATATCACTGTTGAGGAGAGTTATAGTGGCTGTGTTTTCCTTTTTCTCAGCCTCCAACTTCACATTCTCAGCTTCCAACTTCTCAATCAGCTTTTTCTGATCCTCATTCTGCTTACACACTTCACCACTTTTCACACACTTCCTGTAGGTCTCAGAAGCTCTTCAAATGTTGCTTCCTCATCACTAGAATCCATATCAGAATTGTACACTCCAGTGAGAGCAGTGACAAGTTTGGCACCTTCTTCCTTTGATTCACTTCCTGAATCACCATCAGACCAAGTGACAGCCATTCCTTTCTTTTGTTTCTTAAGAAAGGTGGGACATTCAGCTCTAATATGTCCATATCCTTCACATTCATGACATTGGACTCCTCTGGTTTGACTTCCTTTTTCTTGTGACTTGGATCTTCTGCTGGAGTCATAAGATCTGTTGATGTCAGATGGAATGTCCTTGACATTTGACCTTGACTTTGGATCAATCCTCTTGATGAGTTTGTTGAACTGCCTTCCAAGCATAGCTATAGCTTGGATATCTTCTCCTCATCTTCCACCCCGCATCCTTCTTCGAGTTGGATACAAGTGCTATGCTCTTGTTCTTTTGTCACCGTTCCACCGATTCCCATCTCAAAGGTCATAAGGGATCCAATAAGTTCTTCAACTTTCGGGATGCTGATGTCCTGAGCCTCTTCAATTGCAGTAACTTTCATTGCAAACCTTTTGGGCAAGGACCTGAGAATCTTTCTCACCAGCTTTTCCTCTAACATCTTTTCACCAAGTGCTCCTGAGGCATTGGCAATCTCCAACACATTCATGTGAAACTCATGAATAGTCTCATCTTCTTTCATCTTCAAATTCTCAAATTTTGGTAGTGAGCATCTGAAGTCTTGACATCTTCACCTTAGATGTTCCCTCATGTGTAGTTTTGAGGGTGTCCCAAACATCCTTGGCCAGTTCACATTGATGAACCAATCTGAAGATATTTCTGTCAATACCATTAAATAGAGCATTCAAAGCTTTAGAGTTTCCGAGCCAGCCTCTTCCTCTTTGCTCCATTCCTCCTCGGGTTTCAAGACAAGAGACCCATCTTTCTCAACCTTGGTTGGATGTTTCCATCCTTTATCAGCAGCTCTCCAAGCCTTGATATCCACTGATCTTAGGAAGGCAACCATACGAGGCTTCCAGTACTCATAATTTGACCCATCCAGAATAGGTGGTCTACCTCCAAATCCTGTTTCCTTATCCATTAAGCCAGAAACTATAATCCCTAGATCTCACCGAAATAACGGTGGTGCCCGCGATGCCAATTGAAATTTCGGCAGCAGATACTTAATGTCACAGAATGTTATGACACGATTCGACCGCTTTGACAATTCACACGAATATAGAAAGCGATAAATAACACAATAAGTTGTTCACCCGGGTTCTAACAAACCTACGTCTGGAGGCTACCAAGCCAGGGAGGAAATTCACTATTAGTTGTATCAATTCAGAGTTAAACTCACCCGTTTACAACTCCTCACTTAATCCCTACCCAATGACACTTCAACCTAAGTCCTACTTAGATCTGAGTTCCTACTCACTCTCCCCCTCAATCACCGCAGTGATATCAACCTATTGACTAATTGAATTGTGAAGACACACTTCAATAAAATATCTTGATCTTGCTTCAAAGCTTTAATCAAGAGACAAACACTCGTGCTTTAAAGCTTTGAGTGATAAACTACCCTTACAACAAATCCTAGTCCAATGCACTTATCAATTGATAGTTGCTTGGCTCACAAGAGAAACTAGAATTACAAAGACCAACTGTTAAAACCTTTAACAGTACACAAACAAAAGCCTTCAATGTCTTCAATGGAATCCAGAGGCGTGGCTGTAGAGTAAGGGTTGATTTCTTTATATAGAAGCAGTCCTGAATCTTCAGTTTTGGGCTTCCATAAAGATAGCTAGGGTTTACTTAATTCTCTCCTAAAAACATGGTTTGTTCAACAACCAATTTAGGTTTAATTAAGATTAACCTAGCAGCCACGTGAGCATGCTTTCTAATAACAGAAAAACATAAATAAAATGCTCAACAAACTTCCTGAAAAATCTCAGGAAAAACTGATTCTGCAGAACAGAATGTCACACTGAATGTCATAACATCTGTTATGACATCAGACTGTTTTCTGCAGAATTTCCAGCACAGCTTTAGCTTCCCTGTTCTGAGCTGTACTTTTACCATCCTTGTCCAGTAGGATTTATCTTCAATCTCTGAATGTCATGACATCTATCAAGACATTTCTAAAGCCTAGTTTTACCAAAATTGATGCCAACTTAAAACACTAACAGATAGTTATTCACTAGTTCGGAGCAACTCTCATACATCTGGGGGAATACCAAGCCAGGAATGAGATCCACTATCAGGAATATTAATTGAGAGTTAAACTCCCCCGCTTACAACCCCTCACATAATACCTACCCAATGCAATCTCTACCTATGTCCTCCACAGATATGTAATATCTCCATTCCACTTCCTATCATCGCAATGATGTCTAGCAGTCAACACCTCATCCACTTGATCAACATCTTGATTTCCAGCAACTCTTCAATGCCTGAAAAGTAGAAGACACACTTCTATCACAAGCTACCTAAGAGTTAAAGCCTCTTGCTTCTGACTTAGGACACACCTTGGAGTTACTTCAAAGCTTCCTCCAAGAACATAACTCAACTCATTACTTCACAGTTTCTAAGTGAGAACAACACTCCTCTTTCCTACAGGCTTCGAGGTAAACTTGGTGACCTTCCCACATTCCAGGAGGTTCACTCTACCAACTCTCCTAGAGTGGTTACAAACTCATCCCTAAAACTACATCATGATAAATCACGATTGTCCCTAGTCCTAGATTAAAGCTTCTATTTATAACCTATACCAACTAGATTTGGTCCTTCTATCACAACTCATTAGCCATTACAATTCCACAAAAGATTCTCCACAAAAATAGGTCTTCAGTAGAATGTTTCTAATATATCTCCATAAGAATAGGTCTTCAACAGAATCTTCCTAATATATCTCCATAATTTGGGCTCCAAGTAACAACAAATAAGTTGTTACAAATCTGCAAAAGATTCTCCTATAAAATCTCCCTAATATATCTCCATAATTTGGGCTTCAAGTAACAACAAATAAGTTGTTACAATTCTGCAAAAGATTCTCCTACAAAATAGGTCTTCAACATTTAGTTTCCTAAATGTTATCCTTGATTTCAGATTGAATCTCCTTGAATCTTTTAGACCTTCAAATATGCCTGTAAATATGCTCAATATATGATGCATGATATTCTTCAAATTTTCTGCTTAATTAAATCAGAACCAAATCTCATTATTTAGGTCAGTAGGCGTGATATTGAATGGCTCTGTATAGGACATCATATTCGACATGTTGTCCGGATGTTGAAACATTTCAACTCAGCATGTTCCTTTTTCAAATAGAACTTCAACATGCTTTCTCCTACAAGTTATAAATTATATTTAACATATTGCTGCTATATTAGTTTTACCAAACATAAAGTCAATCCTAAATATAGGCAATTAACTAGGTAGATACTAGTGGATAATTTACAAATAAAAGTGTTTTTTATTCGTGAACATATGGTACAATTGGTCTACATAAAGGCCATAAATTTGGGATTTGATGTTATATTTGGAAGGACCGGAAATGGTTCAAATATAAGACAAGAAATTTGTAACAATGATATGCGAAAAAAGTTGTTAGAACAACATTTGGTTTTGCAACTATGTCTCTGAGTTTTGATGATAACAAAGAGTATGTTTGAGTGAACAATTTTGTTACATTAATATTTTATGTATGTTTAAGAATAAACAAACAGGTTCTGCTTTTGATGGATGGCGTGGCCAAGACAATAGAAGAGAAAATACTCAACTTCTTAGCTACAAAGGTTCTGATTAACAAGTAGCGAGGAAAGCTTCAAAAGGCTCTGAAGCTAAGTTACTCTATTATGTTAGTTTAAAGAAACCAATATAAAGATCTCAAGACAAAAGTTCTGAGTGAACGTTGTCCAAGATGCTGAAGACTCAATTTTCAAAAGACAAAGGGTTCTGAAGAAAAGTGCTTAAAGACTTTGAAGACGTGGCTCTAAAGACTTGAAGTTCTTATGAACTTAGTTACGATACAAGGTTGCAAGACCAAGTGCTGAAGACTATGAAGACGTGGTTTTGAAGACTTGAAGTTCTTTAAACCTTATGATACGATACAAGGTTCTTCAAAACCAAGTGCTAAAGACTCCGAAGAGGAAGATCCGAAGACTCTAAAGGCTTGAAGTTTTGATTAACCTTTGAAGTACAAAAGGTTAGAAGATAACGATAACGTGGTAAACAGTACATGGTACAAATAAGCGTTTCATTTAACTACCATGAAGGACGGACAATGCATACGGTCTTATCCCCCACGTTCTCTCAAGCCACCATAAATTTCATATTTCCAGATGTATCCTCCAATGGTTACATCACATGCATGGATCTATCTAAAGGGTTGAAGAAACAACTGCTAACACACTACTTATTCATGAGGAAACTCACTACGCTCAAATGTTATTATTTCTTTGTAAAAAGCTGTACATTTTTTCAAGTCATTTGTACTAAAAATTTGTTTCCATATCAGCTTGTGTAAAAGCATATTTACTTGTAAACAAACTTGTTATTAAATTGTTGTTTTATTGTTCCTTGAGAGACCAGATGGGTAAGCATTCTCGATAAGTCTATGACAGTTAATCTTAGAAGTTGTTTGTCACACACAGTTGGTGTGTGCAGGTGTTAGTCACTTCCAGTTGGGTTGTGCAAGTGCAATGATTAGTTAGATTATTGGATTAAGTCCTCATTGGAGAGAGGAAAATTACCTCGGAAGGGTGAACTTGAGTAGCTTGAGGTTTTCAAGGGAACTAGTATAAAAATATTGTGTTCTTTACTGCTTTAATATTCTTTCAATCTTTATCAAGAGCAAAAGAATTTATTTTCAAAGGGGATTGTGTTTTAAAAGAAAATTTTTTCAAAGGAAAAATCTCAATTCAAACCCTCCTTTCTTGTATTTTTCACACCTTCAAAAGTGGCACGTACCAACCAAAGATTAGAAAGTTGAAACTAGATTACATGGGAACAAGGAAATGTGAGTGCCCGTTTAAATTATGAGGATACTGTAAGAACAAGAAGTGTTTCTACATATGACCTTGAGATTTTTATGATAACTTTATATGTTATCTTAGAGAACAATTGTATACACTTCTGGTTTTATTCTAGTGTGTAGCTGCTACTATAATGTTCTGACTAAGATATCAAGGCATATGAAGTCATCAGGTTCTTAACATACACTATGGTAGAAACATGTGGTTATGTGTTTCATTGAAGTTAAGGTTCTGAGTCTATCATTTTCAATGTGTCTAAGGAACGTTAGTACAACTGGTTTAGATTGTGACTTTGTGGTTTAGCTTTGGAGGCCTTCTAAAGCTTTAATTTTGTGTGTTACAAGTTCTGAAGAGTGTGAAGACAAGGTTCTGTTGAACAAGTTCTAATGATCTGAAGAAAAGAAATTTCTTACAACTAAGTTCCTAAGACTCTAAAGACAAGGTTATGTGTGACAAGTTCTAAAGACTCCAAGACTTAGGTTCTAAGTCTTAAGAAAGATTCTTCTACAATAAGCTTCAACGTTCACATATTCAAATATCCAAAGCATTTGAAGATAAGAAGAAAGTTTCAAAAATGGTTAATGTGTACTAGTGTACAAAAGGTACATAAAGTGTTTGTGACCACTACTCTTCTAGAGTGGCGCAAGGACGCTCCTTTTTGTATTTGACTTTGACTAATCTCATTATAACCGTTGAGAACCAACAACTATTTTTTTGATTACCTTTCTACCCTTTCAAAGGATCTATTTTAAAAGCTATAAAAGGAAGATGTGGAAGCTGAATAAATGTAAGAATAAACACTACAATGATTAAGTCCTTGAAGGAGAAATCATCCTTGAGGGGGTGGACTGGAGTAGCTTAGTTAATAGTGAACTAGGATAAAAGTAACTATGTCATTTGATTTTATGTTTTGAGTTTACTAGGTTCATCACCAACAAAAAGAAAAAATTTGGTGAAACCCAAATCATCTATTTGACATTTTTGGTAAACTACCTCTATGGAAATGAAAATTGTTAACTCGATGTATTCAATTTCTATCGTAAGTGTATATCTTGTGTATTGTCTCGCGTCTTGGAAATCATATTGTATCCCTTTCTCTCTCTAAATTTTTATTTATTGAGTTGTCAACCTTCTTGGGGTATCTAAACCGTGTCTCTTATACAAGCAGATACATTTTTACCTTTTATCTATGTAAGCCTTGATTATCCTCCCTAGTTACTCATTGCTCTCTCTCCTCATGGATTGAAGAATCCTTTTTTGTAATGATGATCTTCGTGTAATTATCTATGAACATAGTCTAAAAATTCCAAGGTAAATCAGTAATAATTTGTGTCTTACTCATAATATAATTACTCAAAGATTGTCCAAATCACTTTGTCGCATTAAACTAGACCAATCTACTTGACCTAGTTAAGGACTTCTGGACGAATGTTGAAGTTAGGTCATTTGGAACTTCCATACACTCTTCAGTCTTTGGAGACCCCATTATCATCAATCTAGCATCGATTGCACTTTCTATTGGTTGTGTCCAAGATGGAGTTATTGCAGAAGCCTTTCAAAATAGACACTATTTTGCTTATAGATTCCGCTCTATTTACAACAACTCAAATGAAAATGGTCACATCAATCATGCTAATCTTCTTCCTGCTACCTCAGTTTGGTTTTAGCTTGAGATATCAATCTTTAGGCCTAGAGCATCAATGTTGAGTGTTCTAACCTATCGTGACAGTTTTTTCATCTACCTCCACATCCATGGTTTTTGAATCAACTTACCCAAATCCATTTTAAACTACCTAAGAGACTCTATCATTAATTTTAAATCTAGGATCCAACTCTTTATACCTTTTGCTATAGTTCTCTCTAATCTCTTCACAAGGGCTAGGAATATTGAAGCAATTCGCTGAAATGGTCCAGAGGATGTTCTCGAGGACGTCCACTGTGAAGTTCTCCAAGTTTAAGTGTTTTCAGAGGTTGTTCTTGTTTGTTGTGTATGTCTCTTTTGTCTTAACCTTGTTATATCGTACTTTTCCAATCAATAAAACATTTTGTTTTGATGTATGATTTTATTAGATATATGTGTGTTGAATTAATAATATCATTTCTATAAATTCTTACCAAACATTTTTCGTTTTTAAAATGGTCTCTTCAAAGATTTATTTCTTTGTCTCTTTAGCGTCTTTTTGATTTTTTACAAAGGGAGAGAAAGTAAAATGATTTGGATAATGTTTATTCTCAATATATTAAACTCAAACATGTAAAATACAGTTGCTGCTAACTGTTTGTTTAATGTTTTCAATATGGGAACTCTAAACAATTTCATCAAGCATTCTAAGATAGGTTAAAGATGAAGATCGTGAAGATCCCGATGCATAGGTTGGAAAATATTATGGATGAAACCAACTCTAATTTCATATATGAAATTCTGGTATAGAAGACTCCGATGTCATAAAAATATGTCAAGATATCTGATCTGACATTAAACAGACAGGAAAGGTAAAATAGTGTAGGAAAACATAAAAAACACAGCAGAATTGTTTACCCAGTTCGGTGCAAGACACCTACATCTGGAGGCTTCCAAGCCAGGGATGAAATTCACTATCAGAATTATTAATTCAAAGTTAATCTAGCCTATTTACAACTCCTCACTTAATCACCACCCAATGCAACTTCTACCTAAGAACATTTTAGATATGAGACAATAACAATAATAAAAGACAAAAGACTCACTTCTATCATAAACTAACTAAGACTTAAAGCAATTTTATTCTAGATTAGAACACACCTTGGAGTTGCTTCACAACTTCCTCCAAGAACAATACATGTTGCCTCTTACTTGCGAGTTTCGAGGAGCATGGTGACCATCCCACAAACTGGGTGGTTCACTACATCTAGCCCAAATGATTACATCCCTTCTAATTTCGGCTAGCTACTAAACTAGGTTACAAATTCTTATTTTATAACCTGTACCCAACTGGATTTGGGCCTTCAAATAATAGCATATCAACTGTAACAAACTGCAGAAATCTTGTGTTACAAGGTCTTCAACATTTAGTTTCCTAATGCTCTCCTTGATTTCAGATTGAGTCTCCTTGAATCTTTTAGACCTTAAAATATGGATGTAATTATGCTCTATATATTATGCATAATATTCTCCAAATTTTATGCATAATTAAATCAGAACCAAATCTCATTATTTAGTTGAGCATGCGTGATGTCGAATACTCCTTCATATGACATCTACTTCGCATCTTGTTCCAGATGTTGAATAAGTTGAACACATCATGTATAACCTACAATTCACACACCAGGATGTCACGACATCTTGACTACAGAAGATGATAGCAGATCTGTCATGACAGTAGTTGTGACTTCTTGTTCAACATCAGTTTAGAAAGATGTTAAAACGTCTTCCTTAACATTAGCTGAGCATGACAGCAGATCTGTCATGACAGTAGTTGTGACTTCTTGTTCAACATTAGTTCAGAAAGATGTTAGAACGTATTCCTTAATATTAGATGAGCATGACAACAGATCTTTCACAATATTAGCTCCACCTGTGATAGCATAATATTCCTAGAGTATTCTGCATAATTCAAATCATAAACCAATCCAAAGTTCATGTTGTAAAAATCATGATGTTGGATGGCTCTTCATAGGACATGTTGTCCGACATGTTCTTCAATCACTATAAAATAACATATGGAACTTCCTATTCAACATGTTCCAACCATATTAGTTTTACAAAACATAATGCCAATCATAAAATCATAGAATTAACAATCTCCCCCTTTGGCTTATTTTGGCTAAAACTAATTTACATATCACAGGTGTAACAATCTCTCCCTTAAAATCTGCTATAGAGAATTGTAAACTTCTCCCCCTTAATAGCATCTAGCAATTAGGTTTAGTGCATAGGATAAACATATACACTCCCTATTTTTAGCCCGAATATGACAAAGGATTTTAACAAGAGGTAATAACCATAATGTAATTGATGTTGGGACATCATATCCAATATCTCCTAACAACTTTTAACCACATAAAAACACATCAGGATATTACGAGAAAGTCCTGGAGTCACTTTGTGTACACTCCCTCTCAAAATAAGAGCACATCTTCAGACTTGATGTTTTTCAAAAAACTTTACAGTGGGCTCTATGTATACTCCTTATGGCCAGCACAAATCAAAATATCACATCACCACATGTGACAACTCCCATAAGCTAAAAACTCTCATAGAGTCCTTCTAAAATCTGTAGAAAAATACATTCTCCCAAACATAATCAAGACTATCCTTTTTAATCCTCCTAAGATATATGTAAGCACATGATTCAAACAACTGGTTTCACATAGCTAGAACAGCACACCAACAATAATATTCATCAGCCCAAAGTGACACCATGTTTTCTTATATTATAACCTCATGAGAGGCAGATAAATTTCATAAGCTTGAACATCATACAAGCTTCTAAATTCTTCATTATTGCAGCATTAAACCATAGACACATAAAAAAAACCATTATCATGGTTACACAGTACTCCTGCTGATCTATAGCCAATTGAACACAAAATAAAAATGCATGAAGATTCTCACATGCCTATAATGAAGGACCACAACTTCACATATTTGTTGAGCACAATCACAACCTTGTGAAAACAATCATAAACCAGAACCTCTTCCTCCTTGAGAGCACATCCAAGCCTTCTAACTTTTTCACTTTAACAAGGGCATGCCTTAAAATTGTCCTTTCATATCTCCACGGTATCGTGACCTTTTGGTTAGACAAGATGTTATGCATACTTAGTTTGACATCAAAAACACCAGAGGAAGATTAGCATAAGTTGTATGAGATCATGCAACCTTTGTTCAGACATCAATTTTGCAGTAACACATCAAACAAATATCCATCTCCCGTCAAGGTATTTGCAATCAGTCACATGCATCACCTCATCAAAAGAATAATTTTCTTCACATTTCAACATCCTCTAGGGATACATGCTACATATAGAGCTCCTTTCTCACAAATGGTTGAGAAACAAACACACAAGTGGATTTTTCATCATAACAGGCATACACGAAGGGTATCCACACCATAGACTACACTAACATGTTCAGTGACTCAACCTTACACTTCACCATGATGAAAAACATGTCACTTATAAATCTTATAGTGAGCAAAAAAATTTACACACCAAGCTTCCAAATCCATTCCAAACAAATACACCGAGATATTATTGATAAGTGCCAAATAGTCGTTACACTTGTGTATATTTTTGTGGCACTTATTGACTCATTTTGTTGTAAACTTTGAAAAACCTCAAATTATGTGTGTATTTATACATATTGAGTATAATCATATTTTTGTGTAAATATTATTTTATTTGGTAGTTTCCTATTCGTTTTGTAGGTATTGATGCGTATTTGGAGCATGAGCAATACAGTGTCGAAGACACGACTTCAAACGCGTGATTTGAACAACTCATCATCAAATAAGGCTCAAAATAAAAGAATAAAAAATCATCAATTTGGTTGATATTTTGTCATGGTTAGATAGGCTATTAAATAAGCTTTTCAACGCTTCAAACCAGACACAAATTTGAGTTACGGATCTCAAGTTAGGGCCAAAATAGTGCTGGAATTTTCTGTTTTTTTCAGCAGCGCCTCGAGCTCGTCCGGCTGTGGAGAGGCGCTCCGGGAGCGTGAAAATGCACTAAAAACGCATTTTTGAGCGCCCGGCGGTGCGGGATGGGTAGAAACTCATATTTAGGAAAAAAACACATTTTTTAGGTTATGGTTGGGTAATTTTGGTCCCAATTCATGAAAACTTTAAATTTTGGTCTAGATAGCTTAGATAACAACGATGGAGCATGCATCTTGATGATCGGAGGTGAATTTCTCATCAACCGACACTGATAATATCCTGTGAGATGTTTTGTTAATTTTTATTCTTCTTTGTGTATTTCTCTTTTGTTGGGTTATGTTTGTATATTTACTTTGAAGATATGTATATTTGTCGCTCATGGTGTTATATAAAACTTGCTTTACAAATCTGTGTTGGTTGTTGTCCTAGAATTTTACCTTGTGTTAGGGATTTAAGTTGTGATAGACATATACTGCTTAGATTCTTACCTAGGATGATTATCTGTTAGTTTCTTAATGCTAGACATAGATTTAGAGCTGACATTCATTGTGGGTATCTAAGATTAATGCCTCTGTGCCGGTTGTGTCGAGCGAGATATCATCGATGCGAGTGATGTAGTTGACTTCTATGTTGTTGAGGTAGGTGAGATATCACTACCGAGGTGATGCAGTAGGATTCTTAATTTGGGTTAGGAATAACTTAGGTTGTGAAAGATACGTGATGACATAGACGAGTATTGTAGGTTGAGTATAACTGGGCGATAGGTTTAAGTCTATGACGGGTAGTGTACATTCATTCCAGATAAGTTGTCTATCCTTTTTACTTTAGTATACATTTAATTTTTTATCATACTTTTCTTTGCAACCCATTTATCCCCAAGCTCATTAACGATTGAATTGTTGAACAGCGAAAGAATAACCAATCTCTGTGGACACGATACGATATAACCTATATATCACCCAGTAAAAATAAATACTTTATTTTTTTATTGTTGCTATACCGCCGCAACAAAATGGTGTCGTTGCCAATGATTGATTTTAATATTTTTGCATCGCGGTAATTCCATTGTTTTTGAGTTTTGTAATTATTGTATATGTTGTATAGAATTTGTACATGAATTTGTATATGATATTTGTGCATTTACTTGTATATGTTTTCCACACTTGTGCATATATGTGTTTTTCCTAGTTTTCACTTATTGTTGTGAATTGTCTCATTTTTGTAACGTTTATTATTTGGTTGTTAGGACAATTTCTTTAGGTTTGCGCGGTGTCACAGTACTAGGGCATGACGAGAGGAGGTTACTAGCTCGCACAATAAAGGCGTTGAGCTTACGACATAAAATGTTTGTTTGTGTTTGTTTATGTGTGTCGTGACTTGTGTTTTAACAAGTTAAAATAGGACATGTTCTAAATTTCAAATCTTCACTTTTCAACTTGTTAATTCATTTGCACTCTGTTTTGAATAGTTATATGTAATTGTTCTGTTTTCTCAATTTGCGTTTTCTGCAAGCTTGTCGTGTTTAGCTTGACAAGTTTTGTTCCTTGTAAATATTATAAATTTTTTATATTGAGATTTTTCTAATTCTTTTGTTGGTTGTTTGTCATCCAGTTTTGGTCTGGTAGCTTGAGGTTGCGTTTGGTGATTTTCCAAGTTTGATCGTTTCAACTTGTGGATGTATGGTAATGATAGTTTTCAAATTTGGTACACGTCAAGTACTCGTTTATCACTTTCTATAGCATAACATGTTTAGGAAATTTATCATTTGTACAATTACCATGTCATTCATTCTTTTTGCATTACTTGCTCATGACTTGAATCACTTTAGTTCCCTTTTTACCCATAAATGTGAGGAAGCTTTCCATTTTTCATATATGTTGGAGGCCATATTTCTTGTTTTAACTAGATTTTATTATGTTTAATCTTTTACTTGTGTTGATTATATGAAAGCATGAAAATGATCAATGTATTTTGTTTGATTTTGAGCATAACTACCTTGGCCAAATATTCAATTCACCTCGTCAGTGTGTGCTTATTTGTTAACCCCTTTGAGATTTTGTCAATATCCATGTTTATTAGAACTTGATACTTGTCTATGAGTGTTCAGTTCACCTTTTTTGTATGGATGTATATTTCTTTGTTTCTTGAAACCTCAATTATATTTTGTTGAATGAATTTTTACTTTGCCTTAGAAAGTAGGGAGTATTCACATGATGATGTCGGTTGAATTCAAGTTGAGGAGAGAAATGTTTGCACATTTATATTGTGGTTGATTTGAGGTTAAGAAAAAGAAGAAAGAAAAAAAAGTGAAAAAGAAAGAAAAGAAAAAGAGAAGAAAAAAAAGTGAAAAAGAGAGAAAAAAATTGAAAAAAATTGAAAAAGCTTTGAAAAATACAAATAAAAAGAGTATGGAATAATATTGTGGTAATAAGTGATATGTGTTGGTTTGGAAAATTTGGGATGGAGAAGAAGTTTGATTGAAATTATATTGTTTGAAACTTTGTGGAAGTAATTGCTCCCTTAGGTTTAGGCAAGTTTTTGTTTCGATTAACTTTAGGACTTATCACTTGTTTGTTAACCAAACCACGTTACAACCTTGAAAAGCCCTTGTGATTCTTGTCTTGTATTTTCAATATGAGTTTTTGGATGAATGCATAATTTAGTCTATTGTTTACAAGATTGTGGATGAGTGTCAAAAGTCCCTCACCTTTGTGTGTTCTTCATCCACTGCTGAATTTTTGCTAGGTGTGATGCATGATTGAGATTTTTTTGTTATAGAATGTATTGCATGATTTTTATACTTAGGATTCATTTCATTTACATGTTGTCGTTGTAAGATAGTGGTAAGTGTTTACTTTGCTTGAGCGGTTTTTGTTTGAACCATACATTTGTTTTCCGTTTTCTAAAACTTGTTGATTCATGATTCTTGGTAATTACTTTTGTTTCTTTAGGTTTACTTGACTTTGTTTGAGTACCAACAATGTTTCAAGTTGGGGAGAGTTTGATAAGTGCAAAATAGTTGTTATATTTGTGTATATTTTTGTGGCACTTATCGATTCATTTTGTTGTAATACTTTGAATAACCCTCAAATAGTGTGTGTATTTATACATATCGAGTATAATCATGTTTTTGTGTAAATATTATATTGTTTGATAGTTTTCTATTAATTTTGTAGGTATTGATGCATATTTGGAGCATAAGCAATAAAGTGTCGAAGACACGGCTTCAGACGCGCGATTTGAGCAACTCATCATCGAATAAGACTCAAAATCAAAGAATAAAAAATCATCAATTTAGTTGATATTTGTCATACCCCAATTTTTGACCTAATATACCACCTTACATTTGCATCATTGCATCACTAACAATTCAGACAAAATTAATCGGGTGTAGCATTCACAGGTCAAAATTAGGGTTTCATCAGATTTTCATCTGATTCAAGAGGCAACCAATTAGGGTTTGAGTTTTTCTCACCTCATTTGATCTATCTTGATCAAATCATCAACCTTTGATCATCAGATATCCAACTTTTCTCATTGATCAATCAAGGATCGACCAATTAGGGTTTTGATCGAGGATGAGTATTCTCTGACTTTTTGAGCAATGAATGACTTTTTTGGATAGATATTGGTCATTATATCTTAGATACAACATCTTGACCTAATTTCTGGATTCAAAACATCACAGAAGTTCACAGACTTCATCAGTCAATTTCAGAATCATCTGATGAAATTTCATCTTCACAGAAAAGTCAAACTTTGACTTTTGGTCAACTTTTTCAAGACAAAACTTTTTCAATCATCAAAATACTTCAAATGGTCCATCATGATCATAAAAAATCAAAGAATTTGTGTTAGTGTTTTAAGTTGGCATCAATTTTGGTAAAACTAGGCTTTAGAAATGTCTTGATAGATGTCATGACATTCAGAGATTGAATCCTACTGGACAAGGATGGTAAAAGTACTGAACTGGAAGCTAAAGTCGTGCTGGAAATTCTGCAGAATACCGATGTCATAACATGTTATGACATTCGTGACATTCTGCTCGAATCGCTTTTTCCGAGATTTTCGTGAAGTTTGTTGAGCATTTTATTTATGTTTTTCGTTATTAGAAAGCATGCTCACGTGGCTGCTAGGTTAATCTTAATTAAACCTAAATTGGTTGTTGAACAAACCATGTTTTTAGGAGAGAATTAAGTAAACCCTAGCTATCTTTATGGAAGCCCAAAACTGAAGATTCAGGACTGCTTCTATATAAAGAAATCAACCCTTACTCTACAGCCACGCCTCTCGATTCCATTGAAGACATTGAAGGCTTTTGTTTGTGTACTGTTAAAGGTTTTAACAGTTGGTCTTTGTAATTCTAGTTTCTCTTGTGAGCCAAGCAACTATCAATTGATAAGTGCATTGGACTAGGATTTGTTGTAAGGGTAGTTTATCACTCAAAGCTTTAAAGCACGAGTGTTTGTCTCTTGATTAAAGCTTTGAAGCAAGATCAAGATATTTTATTGAAGTGTGTCTTCACAATTCAATTAGTCAATAGGTTGATATCACTACGGTGATTGAGGGGGAGTGAGTAGGAACTCAGATCTAAGTAGGACTTAGGTTGAAGTGTCATTGGGTAGGGATTAAGTGAGGAGTTGTAAACGGGCGAGTTTAACTCTGAATTGATACTACTAATAGTGAATTTCCTCCCTGGCTTGGTAGCCTCCACGAGGTTTGTTAGAACCGAACGGGTGAACAACTTATTGTGTTATTTATCGCTTATATTTACTGTGTGAATTGTCAAAGGTCGAATCGTGTCATAACATTCTCTCAGGACATTAAGTATCCGCTGCCGAATTTCAATTGGCATCAGAGCAGGCACCCTGCTTGTTATTTCTGGGTGAGATCTAGGGAAAATAGTTTCTGGCATAATAGATAAAGAAGCAGGATTTGGAGGTAGACCACCTATTCTGGATTGGTCCAATTATGAGTACTGGAAGCCTCGTATGGTTGCCTTCCTAAGATCAGTGGATATCAAGGCTTGGAGAGCTACTGATAAAGGATGGAAACATCCAACCAAGGTTGAGAAAGATGGGTCTACTGTCTTGAAAGCTGAGGAGGAATGGAGCAAAGAGGAAGAGGAGCTGGCTCTGGGAAACTCTAAAGCATTGAATGCTTTATTTAATGGTATTGACAGAAATATCTTCAGATTGGTTCATCAATGTGAACTGGCCAAGGATGTTTGGGACACCCTCAAAACTACTCATGAGGGAACATCTAAGGTGAAGATGTCAAGACTTCAGATGCTCACTACCAAATTTGAGAATTTGAAGATGAAAGAAGATGAGACTATTCATGAGTTTCACATGAATGTGTTGGAGATTGCCAATGCCTCAGGAGCACTTGGTGAAAAGATGTCAGAGGAAAAGCTGGTGAGAAAGATTCTCAGGTCCTTGCCCAAAAGGTTTGCAATGAAAGTTACTGCAATTGAAGAGGCTCAGGACATCAGCACCTTGAAGGTTGAAGAACTGATAGGATCTCTTATGACTTTTGAGATGGGGATCAGTGAAACTGTTGACAAGAAGAGCAAGAGCATAGCACTTGTATCCAATTCTGAAGAAAGGATGCAAGGAGGAAGATGAGGAGAAGATATCTGAAGCTATAGCCATGCTTGGAAGACAGTTCAACAAACTGATCAGGAGAATTGATCCAAAGTCAAGGTCAAATGTCAAGGACACTGCATCTGACATCAGCAGATCCTATGACTCCAGCAGAAGATCCAAGTCAGAGGAAAAAGGAAGTCAAAGTAGAGGAGTCCAATGTCATGAATGTGAAGGATATGGACATATTAGAGCTGAATGTCCCACCTTTCTTAAGAAACAAAAGAAAGGAATGGCTGTCACTTGGTCTGATGGTGATTCAGGAAGTGAATCTGAGGAAGAAGGTGCCAAACTTGTCACTGCTCTCTCTGGAGTGTACAATTCTGACATGGACTCTAGTGATGAGGAAGTGACATTTGAAGAGCTTGCTGAGATCTACAGGAAGCTGTGTGTGAAAAGTGGTGAAGTGTGTCGTCAGAATGAGGAACAATGTCGATTGAGAAGTTGAAGTCGAGAATGTGAAGCTAGAGGTCGAGAAAAGGAAGACACACCACTATAAATCTCCTCAACAGTGATATTGTCATGTTGAACTCAAAACTTGATCGATGTCTAAATCATCAAAATGATGACATCTGCATCGATAAGTTGGAGGAAATTCTTCACTTGGACAAAATGCAGGAATAAGCATGATCTAGGATATGTGGTGAAAAGAAACCTTGGTGACATTAATAAGCAAAGACATGGGAGAACAATGTCAAAACAATTGTCACAAAGACAAACCAGAAATGTGTCCGGACAGATATGTGGTCGCAAAGAAATTTGCCAATAACCGGAGAGGAACAAGTCCGGGAAGTCAAAGGCAAAGAGGATGTCATACCATAAAACAGAAATAGGTCCGCCTGGACATGTGGAGACTAAGAGATTTGTTGATCACAAAAGGAAAACACCTAATGAACCAATGTCAAAGCAGATGTCACAACATTGATTCAACATCAAAATCATAGAAACTTGAGCAAAAAGTTTCAAAGGTGGAGATGTTATTATTGTGGAAGGTTTGGTCACATAAAGTCCACCGCTATAGGCTACATGGGTATCCTAATCAAGTTCCTTATGTGAAGCATAAGTCCAACAAGGCATCATACACTCACTGGAAGAAGAAGAAGACCATAGCTCATAGCACAAAATTCTAGAGCACCTTCCAAGGAAGATTGGTATTTTGACGGATGCTCCAAGCATATGACCGGAGACGAAATCTTCTCAATGATGTTAAGCCTCATTCTACCAGCTTTGTTACCTTTGGAGATGGAGCTAAAGGAGAAATCAAAGGTGTTGAAACTCAAACCGTCTGGAGTTCCAAACCCGAATGAAGCATCACGGTAAAGGCTTGATCAAATCTCATTAGCATAAGTCAGCTATGTGATATGGGATTCATAATCAACTTCACTAAGACTGAATGTCTTGTGATTGACGATGAACAAGCAGTGATTATGAGAGGAGTCAGATCAAAGGACAACTGCTACTTGTGGGAATCTGAGAACCCCACTCTGCCATCTATGTGCTCTACAGACCAAGATGAAGAGAAAGTGAAGTTGGGGCAAAAAGAAACTGATCAGCCACACCTCAGAGGAATGGAAAGGATTAGTTCCATAAAGGAATTCAGAAGATTACCAAGAATTCTCATGAGAAAAGGGAAAATCTGTGGTAACCGCTGTCGGACAGAAATCGTAATGTCACACTCAATGTCCAGACATTTGATCACTCCTGAAGTACTGAAGCAAAGTACTAGGTTCTGGCATGAAAGACTGACCAAGTGTCTTACCGTCAAAGAATACAAGGGAAGAGTATTGGATGATATCCTCATTGTCAGAGGAGGAAATATCATGATGGCCTTCAGCCATGGTAATCACTTGGAATCTGAAGAAGTCTCAGATAGATTAATGGATGACTCAAAACTTTTTCACGAATGTGTGCAAAGAATTGTGTCAAGAAGCCTGGAATGAAGAATGACACCCACGCTAGGACTATTACCCTTCCTCATTTGAAGGTGTCCAAAAGAACAAGTGGAAAAGGTGTTGATCAAAGCTTGTGTAAAAGGATTTCTGTTGGATGTGTCTCCTTGAGAAGTAATCTCACTTCTTGGATCAGCAAGAAGCAAAACTATGTGATCCTACACAATGTTGAAGCTGAGCTCACAACAGCTGATAGCAATTGTTCTAGGGTGGTCTAGATGAAGCAGACACTGATTGAGTACAATGTCATACAGGATGTCATGACTTTGTACTGTGACATTGTTACAAAAGTTCTTAAGATTAGTCAGCTTAAGAATTTAAGGGACAAATTGGGTTTTTGTCAATATGAGGAGTTGTAGCAATTAACTGTGCCTACAACAAGGGATAAAATGGACTTGTCATTTCAATTACTCATAAGTGGGTTATTTAAGTATTTTCATCCTCATTTTAAAAAGTCCAAGAATAGGAAGAGACACCCACATATAAAAGGTTCTCCTTCTGAAAGTAGTATCATCCTTTCTTCATCCAAAAGAAACTCTGAAATCCCTTGCCTTTTCGCCTCGCCTCTCAACAACCAACAAATAAAAATGTCTTCATCTTCGCCATCATCCCAAAAGACAGCTCTATCTCTCCATGGTCAAGTCGGAAAATGTTGAATCCATGCAAGTCAAGCATCAAGGTTACTCCATTGCGCGAATAGCTACCGATCCAAAAATTAAGAAATTGCGCACAAGAAACGCAAAGAAGATCACAAGCATCCCCTCGTAAGACCTCCATCATCTTCTGCCCCGGAAAGAGTGAACCCAGAGGAGTCTAGGTCTCCGCATGTAGCAATAGCTAGGATAGTGATGAGTATCCTAAATGAGAATCAACTGCTCCTCGGATTTCGCCTCTAAATGAAAAGTCTGCTAGCCCTAGCTTAGCAGCTGATCCAGATGTCACAGAATGTCAAGACATCCGTGATCATGTTAATTCTCCCGATAAGAATACTATTGATCCTTCAAAAGACTCAAGTAAGTATTAACGATGCTTGTAATGAAACCCCTGCGATGAAGATTGATCGATGATGTTCTTGAGGAATCTCCACTAAGTATATTTCAGATGAAACTCCGACTATATCTCGATAGTATTCTAGAAGAGACTCCGAGAAACCAGCTGATGATAATCTTGAAAAGTCCCTGCTCAAGATTCGAGAACTTGATGAAACCCCGCATAGACCGGATGAAGTATTCTCAGACAATGACCTCATTGCCAATATTAATCCTAGCATTGCAAAGAGGATGATGAGGAGAAAGGGAAAACAGGCTGCCTCACAGAGTCCTGTTAAAGAAAAGGTTGTTGTTTCTAAGGCTGAGAAATAGACCAAGGTTGAACCCTCTACAAAGAAATGTAGGGCAAAAACTGTTGGTAGAGGCTCCAGACCCAAGAGGACACCAATTGTAAAGAAAAGAAAAATACCTGAACCCTCAGAGTCAGATCAAGATCCTGAGTTTGATGTTGAAATGAATGTCACTGACATCCATCCAAGGAAGAAGGCAAATCCTGGGAAACTGCCCATGGTACCTGAAGTGGCCATTGACAACATCTCATTCCATCATCCTGAGAATGCTGGGAGATGGAAGTATGTTTTCCTGAAGAGGATTGCTTTGGAGAGGGAGCTGAATAAGAGTGCTCTGGAGTGTAAAGAGATTGTAAATCTGATTAAGGAGGCAGGACTGATGAAAACAGTGGAGAAACTCTCAAACTTATGAAACTTTGGTAAGAGAGTTTATTGTCAATCTCAAATGGTGTGGAGATAGGAATTCGATGATTACCGATGTTTATGTGAGGGAGAAAATCAAGTTTTCTTCAAATGTGATCAATAGATTCCTAGGTAGAATCGCTAATACTCACCAGAGTGGAGGAAACCGACAACAAGATTTGTCAAACCATCACGCCAAGGTAAAACATTGGCCATTGAAGGAAAGCTAGCAAATTAAGTGTCAAATTTGCTATTCTTCACAAGATTGGTGCAGCCAACTGGTTCCCACGAATCACAAGTCAACCATCTCCATTGGTCTGGAGGTTCATCTTTCGTTGGAACAAAAGCAAAGTTTGACTATGGAAGCTACATTTTGATCGATTCTTAAACATCTTAGCTATGCTATAAAAGGACCAATAGCATTTCCTCCTCTTGTGTGGTATTATAACCGATCAATACCGATATACTGGTTGATAGAGATTCAGTATGTAAAAGAGCTCCTGCTCTTGGCTTCCACTACAAGCTATTTCAAGGGAAGCATGTTCCTGACATTGTCATGACATCAGCTGAGACATCTAATGTCAAAGCCAATTCTCGTAAAGGGATGTCATAGCTGCTAAAGGAGACCAGAGAACTTGAAGCAAGGAAGCAGACCCTTGAAGCACTGATCTCCACCCTTGAAAAGGAAAAAGACTCAGAAGTTGAGGAAGAAAGGCTTAATGGTGACACCCCTGCTGACAATATGGAAGAAGATGCTGAGGCTGATCAAGAAGTAGCTGTCAAAGAAGGCTCTGAAGATGTGTCCTTTCACGCCTCCTCAGAGAAGAGAGCACCGAGCCGCCCTTTATGTTCCCTGATTGTTTTGTTCTCTGTCAATTTTTTTTTTCTGCTTTTTTTTTTTCCAATTTTGTTTGGATGACTGTTTTTTTGTTGACAAATTTGTAAGGCCTTGACAGAGATGTACCCCTAACAATATTGGTACTTTCTTTAAGTTTTATGCTTGCATGCTTGAGGCAATTGTGTGGTTTCCTTTGGCCCTTTATGGCTAAAAAGGGGGAGAAGAAATACTGTGGGAAGTATAAATATTTGGGAAACTGTATGGGGGAATTATATGAAATTTTGTGGGCAATTGTATGTGGGAAGTTTGGGACTTTTGTATGGGTAGAATTTATCTTCTCTTAGTTCTAGTCTCTTGAAGCTTAGGAAAGCTTAGGAAATCTTAGAACTAGGTTGTTAGTCTTCTGCTGCATTTGTACTCTGATAGGTCAAGAGTTTTAGCCAAAATGTGCCAAAGGGGGAGTTTGTTAGTGTTTTAAGTTGGCATCAATTTTGGTAAAACTAGGCTTTAGAAATGTCTTGATAGATGTCATGACATTCAGAGATTGAATCCTACCGACAAGGATGGTAAAAGTACACCAGAATCGAAGCTAAAGTCTTGGAAATTCTAGAAATACCGATGTCATAATGTATGTTATGACATTCGGTGACATTCTGCTCGAATCGTTTTTCCCGAGATTTTTGAAGTTTGTTGAGCATTTTATTTATGTTTTTCTGTTATTAGAAAGCATGCTCACGTGGCTGCTAGGTTAATCTTAATTAAACCTAAATTGGTTGTTGAACAAACCATGTTTTTAGGAGAGAATTAAGTAAACCCTAGCTATCTTTATGGAAGCCCAAACTCAAGATTCGTGGATCGCTTCTATATAAAGAAATCAACCCTTACTCTACAGCCACGCCTCGATTCCATTGAAGACATTGAAGGCTTTTGTTTGTGTCTTAAAGGTTTTAACAGCTGGTCTTTGTAATTTAGTTTCTCTTGTGAGCCAAGCAACTATCAATTGATAAGTGCATTGGACTAGGATTTGTTGTAAGGGTAGTTTATCACTCAAAGCTTTAAAGCACGAGTGTTTGTCTCTTGATTAAAGCTTTGAAGCAAGATCAAGATATTTTATTGAAGTGTGTCTTCACAATTCAATTAGTCAATAGGTTGATATCACTACGGTGATTGAGGGGGAGTGAGTAGGAACTCAGATCTAAGTAGGACTTAGGTTGAAGTGTCATTGGGTAGGGATTAAGTGAGGAGTTGTAAACGGGAGTTTAACTCAATTGATACTACTAATAGTGAATTTCCTCGGCTTGGTAGCCTCACGAGGGTTTGTTAGAACCGAATCGGTGAACAACTTATTGTGTTATTTACTGCTTTCTATATTTACTGTGTGAATTGTCAAAGCAGTGTCAGATACTGTGTCATAACATTCTCTGTGACATTAAGTATCTGCTGCCAGGAATTTCAATTTGGAAAAGTCAACAAAAAGTCAAAAGTTTCAATACTTAGAAAAATTTCTAAGTGTTAAAATTTCTTATTTTTTCCAAACTTCATGCCATTTTTTCACCTAGTTCCATTTTGAATTGGAAAAAACTCAAAACATGAAAGTTGTAGCTCTTGAAACAAGCTTTCCAAAATGTCCAAGAACTCTCAAATCCATGGAGTCTAGCTATACTTTTGAAATTGAAACATAAGGCTCCATGAACATGATTTTTCAAGGTCAAAACTTCACATTATAGGTCATTTTGAGATTTCTTCATCTAGAAGCATTGCCACCTTGCCAATTCAAGCTTAGAGCTGATAAATATCAGCTAGATATAATTGAGATGAGATAAGATCAATTGGAAGATTTTCACACATGGTAAAGAGGAAGCTTCCTTTTCCTTTTACAAAAGTCATTCTTACCCTTAAGGCAACCTTGAATTTCCAATTGCCATGTACTCTTGCCTAACATTTTCGTAACCATTGGCCTATAAATAGAGCATCATTTCAAGTTCAAATTACACCAAAGCATTGCAAATCCATGCTTTCTCTACTTCCTTGAAATTCAAGCAACATAGTGCAAAAGTGAGAAGCATTGCAATTTTGAAAATCTGTGAAAACCATGATGAAATTTGGTGTCTAACATAACCTATAATCAATATGGAACATGTTTGAATCATAAAATCAACACAAGAACCATCGAAACCAAATCACATTTCATGATCCAAACTTTCCAAAGCGCCATAGCATTCGAATTTGAAGTTTGGCTTGAACAAGTTGTGTTCGATCACTCTAACACCTTCCATATACCTCATATACATGATCCAAATCATCAAGAATTAATCAGAATGCTTAAACATAGAATTGAGTTTCCATTTTGAACTGCAGTGTGGACTTGGCTGAGTAATCCAAGGTGATTCAAAGCAAGCAAACCATCCCTATAGCTTCTACATAGGCCGATGATGTCAGCAATCGAAAAACAAGTTCTGAAACACTCAATCACCTTCTTCGATTTCAACTTGAACAAAGTTAGAACTCGAACTTGGATATCATAATTCTTTGAACTTAAATGCAAAACTCTTGGCCAATCTCTCTCGCACTCATCACGATCATAAGCCCTCAAACAAACCGAAAAATCATCAACTATGCATCATTTAATTTGAAATCTTAGTTTCTAGGGTTCTTCGTGATTCCAGAAATTCAAACATGATAGACTAAAAATAAATGCAATTAACATACACCATCGTATTCCTTGTTCAAAACCGAGCAATTTTCATGTTTATTTCATCAAATTTCATTGAGAAACGAAGATTGTAGCATGGATTATGGAATCTGAAAATCAAAGAGGAAGAACAAGCCTGCGCGCGTGTTCTTGAGTTTTAAAAATTCAAAAATTCCAATACTTTGTTTACACGTGTTTTGGTCCATGAACACAAACGCGCGTTTGTCCCAGTGGTTGCTAGCTTGCCTTTAGTCCTCTTTGCCACGTATACCACCCAATGATCATGAGTTCAACTCTCCATAGGACCATTCTTTTTTAAAACTTTCATATTTTTTCATGTTTTTTCACAAACTTCACAATTTTTTTTAACCAATCAAAACTCCTCATTTTTAACCAATCAAAACTTTTTCAAAACACTTTTAAAGGTAAATTTTTCGAACTTTTGACTTCCGATTCTTTTCAAAACTTCTCATAAATGAACTTCACATTTCAAAACACTTTCAAAATCGTTTTTCAAAACTTTTCATCAAACTTGCATCTTTTTACCATGATCGATCTGATTTAAACGATAAAATCGAATTCGTTTTCTCTCGAATTTCTCAATCGATCATGGGCCTCCCTCACGGTGTAAGTCCCATAACATTCTTTTATGTGCATAATATTTCTTTGTACATAACAAATTCTTTCCAAACACATACAAATTTTTATTTGTACATAACACAGATACCTTTTATACTCAAGTACAGACAAACTTCGATCGTTTGTTTTCACTTCACTTGTGTATACACAAACAAAACATTCTTTTATGTACATATTTCTGTACATATCAAAATTCTTTTTGTATTCATACAAATCTTTGTCTCATACATAATGATACTTTCACAGATAAAATTCGATCATTCGTTTCGTTTCATCGTATATACTCAATACCATTGGTATTGAAAGGAGCATTATTCCTGAAACTTTCAAACCAATGGGCCTCCCTTGGTGTAAGTCCCAACCTCCTATGTACATCCATCTTTGTCAGTACATAAATAGCTCGTTCGTATACATACTTACTTCCTTGTACACAGTTCAAACTTGTAAATAATCAAGTTACGCTCGTTTTAAACGTTCGTTCACAGACACTTGTTTATATTTACTTCATAAACTTTTGTAAATAAACATCATGCATTGTTTATATTTCCTTCATAAACTCCTGTGAATACATATCACACACACACACTTATTTATACAACTGTCTAATTATAACATAACAATTAGTCTAACCAATAGGTTCCCCACAGTTGTAGCCTCCGCTTGGGCTTTATACAAGATAATTCATCCCCTGCATGAGTTTAGCCTCCGCTTGGGCTTTATACAAGATAACTCTCCCCACAGAGTTCAGCCTCCTCTTAGGCTTCATATAAGAAAACTCACTCATCTGAGTTTAGCCTCCGCTTAGGCTTCATATAAGACAACACTCCCCTGTTGAGTTAGCCTCCTCTTGGGCTTCGTTCAAAAGAACTCCTCATTGAGTTTAGCCTTCTCTTGGGCATCATACAATGAAAGAGATAGGAAATCTCTTAACAGCCTCCTATTGGGCTTCCAATACAAAGAATCACCCACGTTAGGATAGAATCCTGAGAGTATAATTTCCCGGTGAAATTGCTCTTAATTCCAAAAGGATGGTTTCCCGGTGAAATCCCTTTTAAGACAAAGCCAGCCATACCCTATAGCTTCCTCTTGAGCTTCATACAAGGACCCTCGATGACCCCCCGATGACCCTCGGAATGCCTCCTCTTGGGCTTACAATACAAGGACCCATGGGCTTCTTAAAAGCATCCCCTAATCCAGTCAATTTCTCCTCAAGATTTAGACATCTATCATCTCTATGGAAGAAGTATCTCATCTATCACATCACATACAGTCAAAAACTTTTCAAACTCTTTTCAAACTGTTTTCAAATAAAAACATCTCTTAATTGTAAGTGGTAACGCTTTTACACTCAAGCAAAACACCCAATGCTTACAGTTAAAAGATTCAATCATCTTTTTCAAACATCTTTCTTAAACATGTAAGTGGTAACGCTTGTACACTCAAGCAAAACACCTATAACTTACGATGAAAGATTTTAATCAATCAAACTTTTCAAAATGTATGTGATGAAATATATTAGATAAATTTTTCATTAAGATGACATTTGTCTGTCTCTTACTAACATTCTGTTGCTTTCCACTAGCATAAGTGGGAACTACGATTGCTCTGACTTTCTCAACATCCTTTTGAGAATACGTAGGCACAAGGTCTCATCCTTGCCGAGCAAATTTCTATCTCCCTCAGACCAAACAAACCATAGATCCCTTTATATCCGAGCTACAAATGCTCTGATTCCCATTAAGGGATATGTATGCAGAAGATCCACAGATCTTTGCGAGCACAATAATAACAAACAATAGGATCCCACATAATCTATCATTTCTTAAAATCCCAAAGGAGAAACTTTCCCAATCATAAAAATAGCAATTAAAACACACAAACATATCAAACATATTCATATATAAAGCTATAGATAACTATATATATTTAGGGTGCTCCATCTATTCCCTTTATATAACAATCCCCCTTACTCAGAATCTCCCCAATGTGTTGCGTCTAGTTTGCGCTAGTCGTTACGCATATCAATATCAATTGAGGGTATTAACAGCTTTCCCCTTTTTCATAATCATTAAATCATCTTTCTTGTGTTGAAAATAATAAAGCTTGATGCTCGCGGCATCTTTATAAACAAATCAAAAGAGTAAATCGTTTTGAGCCAGAGAATCTGAATTCATATTCGAATCCTCTAGCGCGTCACTTTTTAATGCGAACAGAAAAAATGGCGACTCTGCTGGGATATGTCCTCTAGCGCGTCATATTATGCATATGTCTGTTTTTCTTTATTGTGTGTTTTCGCGATTTCATCTGATGGAAAGAAATCCGAACCCGGATTTAAGAAACATTTTTAAGATCTAGGTGGAGGTATTAATACGTGAGAAGTTTCAATACTTACAAATTTAATATCTCCCTCTCAGTGGAGGCTGTCTTGGGGGTATTTGTGTTTAGCAAGTATTTGCGAAGACATGGTGCTTTCAAGGGAACTCGAGAAGCTGAGTGGGATGTAGAACACATAACCCATCCTGGCCATTTAGGATGTAGTGCAGAGATTATTCGGTGTAAGCCTAGAGTAATTGTCATGCGAGACTACGATCAGCGAGTTTCTCTTGAAAAATATTATTGGACCATCGAGTATTCAACAAATTCGATAATATTTCAAAGAGGAGTGTTGAGCCTGTATTATCAGTAGAACCCGTGTCACAGATGAATAAGCCCTTAGAACTTAACCACGTTGATTCTTATCGTTGGCTTCATGCTCGTGAATTGAATGCTTGACCGTGTATAACTACTAACCATGTTTGCCATTCATGCATTCATTCATTCATTCAAAAAACAACTTCATTTCTCTTCCCATTTCCAAAGAATTTAGAGATTTTTTCTTTGTAAAATATTTTAGGTTAGAGTGATGGACGTCAGAGGAAGATTCACCAAGAGATACAGTTTTAGAATTCCTGACGTAGAAAAGTTGAAAGAGTTAGCATCCTTGGTAGAAGATCCCTCGATTTTAAAACGCTATGGAACTCTTTTAACTCTTCTGAACGCTAACGTTGATGAAGGACTTCTCAAAACTTTCGTTCAGTTCTACGATCCAGTCTATCGATGTTTCACTTTCCCTGATTATTAGTTGATGCCTACTTTGGAAGAGTACGCGCATATTCTAGGTATCTCAGTATCGGACAAAGTACCTTTCAATGGTTTGGAAGCCATTCTCAAGTCACCAGTCATTGCAACGATGACTCACATAAAGAAATCTGAGATAGACAAAAACCTAACTACCAGAGGAAAACTCTTAGGACTGACTTCAAAGTTCCTAATGGAGAAGGCTCTCAAATTCTCTGAAGCCGGTGGTATGGTAGCCTTTGAAGCTATTTTAGCTTTGCTCCTCTATGGATTGGTGTTGTTTCCCAACGTCCCAAATTTCATTGATATCAACGCCATAAGGATCTTTCTGATTGGAAATCCCGTTCCCACTCTGCTTGGTGATACTTACTTTTCCATTCATCATATGAATCGTCAAGGAGACGGAACTATTGTGTATTGTGTACCTCTGTTTTTCAAATGGATTACCTCACACTTGCCTAAATCTCCTATCTTCCGCGAAAACAAAGACGAGTGGAATTGGTCTCGAAGACTCATGTCTCTCACAAACGACGATATCCATTGGTATACCTTGGCAGACAATGAGATGGAAATCATTGAGAGCTGTGGAGAATTCGCCAACGTACCTCTCATTGGTACAAAAGGAGGAATTAACTACAACCCTTTCCTGGCGAGACGTCAACTTGGATACGCAAACTCTAGTAAACCTCTTGGATTTACAGTAGAAAGCTACTTCTATCATGAAGGAGAGGATTCCCAGGGATTGAAGGCTAGGATGATCAAAGCTTGGCTTCACATCCGAAGGAAAGAAAAAGGGAAAGCAAAGAATTGTGTAGCCATGGAAACCTACACTTCTTGGGTAAAGAAAAGAGCGAAGGAATTTCGAATGCCTTACGCTTATGAGGATCCCATGTTCTCAATCGCTTCCAAATCAACAAATTTTCCCGTCGAAGCTGTGGGAGAATACCAAGAGGCCTTGACCAAAATAAGGTTTGAGAAAGAAGCCTTGGAAAACTAATTCCTTAAGACTAACCTTGAGAATGAAAAGCTCAAGAAGCAAGTCAAAGATCACGAAAAAACGCTTTACTTCCAGGATGAATGGCTCATGGAGAAAGATGAGAAGATTCACCAGAAGGATAACGCAATCCAAAGATACGTCTAAGAAAGGAAAAGAAAGCTTGAGGAAATGACAACCAGCGATCCCGCTCCCAACGAGTGGAAGAGAGTCATTAGCAAGCTAAAAGCCGAGAAAGCTGAACTAAAAGCTCACTATGGAAAGGAAATCCTGAAGTTGAAGCTGCAGCAAGCCTTTGGATCTTCATCTGACGAAGACATTTAATTTAGTTTAGTTTGTAATTTTTATCATTTATTTTATCATTTGTGTGAGTGTTAAGGACCAAATTGTAGTTATTTTGTATATTATTTTGTGGTCCTTAACAATGTCTTTTTATTTAATTTGTATATTTATTCTAGTATTTTGTTTTAATTAGGTTTTTATTTAGTTTTCGTTTAAAATATATTATTTAACTTATTTTACTCTTAATTGTAGGAATTTATTGACCAATTCTCCCAAGCTTGGATTCAAGGGCACTTGAAGAGCTTTAGGGATGATTCTTTGAAGATAATTTTGGGTGAAGAAAGCATACAGGTCGCGCCCAGGATGACAAGCACCGCGAATCGGCTTAGCGGTCTCATGAAAAAGCGTAAAAAGGACAGAACCCATTCTTTCACTTTTGAGCCACCAACCCATCATTTCAGCTGACTTTTTGGCTTGCAAAGGAGAAAAAAACACTCCACCATGATTATCTTTTCATCTTTGTAAAAATCTAGGGCAAGTAGAGAAAGAACACCATAGCTTTTCCTTCTTGATTTCTTGGATTTTTTCATCATTCTTACCAACAATCTTGAGAGCAAGCAACCATGGAAATGAGTGGCTAAGCTCTTTTTGTGTCAAGATTAGAGGTAGTTGATCTATATAGTATGTATTTCTATTAATCCATTTGTGTATGAACATGGTTGATGATTAATATAGTTGAATATCTTTGTTCTTCATCTTTATGCTTTGAGTTTTGCTTGGAAAAGAATATTTCAAAGTGACCTAGGATATTCATCCTCTAATAAACAAATGCAAGGAATATATTTGTGTGTTAGAGTTTACAAAATATTGAACTTAATGATTATCATGCTAATAGTTGTAGTGAGGAATCATGCAAGGATTAACATGATAACATTCACAATCTTGGTGGGAAATCTACAAGATTGAGAGGATATGTATTTGTAGAAATCATCTATTATGTTCATCACTTGATTAAATGAATATGTATGAAACTAGATCAATGAAACTAATCTTGACATGCCTTCTTAACTTGAAAACAATCTCAAACTCTCTCTAATCCAAACTATAACTCTCTTTGAAAGAATTAATCTAGTTATTGTTTGGAAACTCATGGTTCTAGTAGAGTAGATAACAAACCCTTTGGTTACAATATCTTAAAATACACTTTTCTATTGAAGGACTATAACATACACCAATCCCTGTGGAATCGATAATTAAAAATACTTGTTTACGGAAAAATCCTACAACAAAATGGCGCCGTTGCCGGGGATTGGCGTTTGATGTTGTTAGTATAGCAATAGTTGTGTGTTTTAAGACTTTTTCTACTAATCTCTCTTTGTTTCTTTTTTGTGGCTAGACTTTTCAGAATTAGTTTATGCGGGAAGTATTCCGGTCGACCAA
This sequence comes from Vicia sativa, assembly GCA_021764765.1. Taxonomy (NCBI): domain Eukaryota; kingdom Viridiplantae; phylum Streptophyta; class Magnoliopsida; order Fabales; family Fabaceae; genus Vicia; species Vicia sativa. Next base: position 70,406,579 of record CM038796.1, on the reverse strand, counting down.
CTCCTTTTCGATCCCGAAATTGAAAGGACGGCTAGGAGACTTAATAGTAGTGCTAAAAGAAGAAAAAGACAAGCTAGGCAAAGGCAAGAAAGAGGAGAAAGAGGAGAAGCATCTACTTCTTCAACACCACCCGTGTTTGGAGAAGTCACCACTATGGCAGAGAGTCAACCACAACCACCACCACCACCACCACCGTCGCGGGGGCCGTGTGTCAATAGCCCTCGTCACAATGCCCAATTTGCTCGTCAAGCAAATGCAAGGGTTGCGGAAATGAAGGCGGGCTTGCTTCAACTTCTATGTAAGTCCATTTCATGGCCATGACCATGAAGATCCTTACACTCACCTTACCAAGTTTTATGAGATCGCGGAGCGGCGGGTTCGGAAGACCAAGAAGAGCAATATTTCCAAAGGCTTTTCCTCATTCTCTAGTGGGAAGGCAAAAGATTGGTATCTTGATCAATTGCAAGAGACAATGACTAATTGGAATGTTTTGGAGGAAAAGTTTCTTGAGCGCTTTTCCCTCAATCACGCTTCATGGAGGCTAAGACGGCTATCTCGGTATTTTCGCAAGGAGTAAACGAGCCTTTGAATCGGGCATGGGAAAGATATAAGTCTATGCTAAGGAAGTGTCCGAGCCACGGTTTTGACGAGCTTACACAAATTCATATTTTCCGAAATGGTCTCCAACCTCAACACAAATTGTTGTTGGATGCCACGGCGGGAGGTTCTTTGATGGCAAAAACACCATATGAAGCAATCCAAATAATTGAGAAGATGGGTAGGAAAGATCATCAAACTCAACATGATCAAGGAGGTGTACAAGTGAAAACGGGAGTTTTAGAAATTGGTTCGAGTCATGAAGCACTTGTGGCGCAAAACAAATTGTTTTCAAAACAAGTTGAAGAATTGACAAAACAAATGGCTAAACTCCCTCAACAAATCATGGAGTTACAAGGAGCATCAAATAAGCAAGCTCACCAAATAGCTTGTTGTGAATTGTGCAAAGGAGATCATAAAACCGGCTTTTGTCCTCCGGAGAATGAGGAAGCTAACTATGTGGCCAACCAAGGCCAAGGGTACCAACAACGAGCTCCTTACCCTTATCAAAATCAAAACCAAGGTTACCAACAAAGGGGTAATCAAGGTTATCAAGGAGGGTGGAGGCAAGATAACAATAACCAAGGAAGGCAAAATCCATATCAAACACAAAATCAAAATCAAAGTCAACAACAAAATCAAGGTCAACAACAAAACCAACCTCAAAATCAAGTGAGATCTTCCAACATTAAGACACTCTAGCTCAATTTATGCAAGCTTCTATGGCTAATCAAAATAGCACGGAGGCGTCCATCAAGAATTTGGAGACACAAGTGGGACAACTCGCTAAGCAACTTTCCGAACAAAGTGCTTCGACATCATTTTCCCCCAACTACGCAAACAAATCCTAAGGAGCATTGCAAAGCCATAACAACAAGAAGTGGTAGAGTTTGTGATGAGAAAAGGAAAGTAGTTGAAAGAAGAAAAAAAAGTAGTGGAGAAGGATGAAGAAGTAATAGTGGAGGAAGAGGTAGTTGAAAAAGATGAAGAGGTTGAAGTTGAAAAACATGATAATGTTGATGTGGAGGATGATTTAGTTGAAAATGAGGTGTTAGTTGAAAATGAAAAGGAAAATGGTGTAGTTGAAAAGGAGAAAGTAGAGGAGAAAAAGAAGAAAATGAAAAAGGGAAAAGAGAAGGAAGTAACTTAGCCATTGAGAAGTTTACCATATCCTCACCTTCCTTCTAAAAAGGATGATGCAAAGCACTATGCTAGGTTTATGGATATTTTCAAGCAATTGCAAATAAATATTCCATTTACCGAAGCATTAGAGCAAATGCCCAAATATGCAAAATTCATGAAGGATATCTTGACAAAAAAGAAGAGATACACGGATCAAGAAACCATAATGGTGGATGCGAGTTGTAGTGCAATAATTCAACGCACTATTCCGAAGAAAGAGAGTGATCCGGGGCGTGTAACTTTGCCCGTTACTATTGGGGATGTATATGTTGGAAACGGATTAATTGATTTGGGATCAAGTATCAACTTGATTCCATTATCCATTGTGAAGAGATTGGGGGAGATTGAATTAAAGTCTACAAAAATGACATTGCATTAGCGGACAAGTCTATTACTCGCCCGCACGGTGTAGCTTTAGATTTGTTGGTAAAAGTGGACAAATTCTTTTTTCCGGTTGACTTTGTTGTCATAGACATGGAGGAAGATGTGGAGGCACCTTTAATTCTTGGAAGACCATTCATGAAGACGGCTAGGATGATGATTGATATAGATGATGGCCTAATGAAGGTGAGAGTTCAAGATGAAGAGATTTGCTTTAATCTTTTTGAAGCAATGAAGCATCCCATGGATAAGAAAGATTGTTTCAAGATTGACGTTATTGAGGAAGCAACACAAGAGGTGAATGATAATGATGATAGTCGAGATATTGAGGAGTGTTTGGAAGGAATGGAGATTTCAAAGGAAATGCACCTTGGGAGGAAGAAGAGGAAAGTTTGAAAAAGATCTAAAAGATGACGACCAAAACTTGAGTTGAAAGAGCTACCGTCTCATTTAAAGTATGTGTTTCTTGAGGAGGGAGGTAAAAGCCCGTAATCATTAGTAATACATTGTCGGAGAATGAGGAGGAAAGCTTAATTGAAGTTTTGAAATCGAACAAAATGTGATTGGTTGGGTCTTAGCCGATTTGAAAGGCATAAGCCCGCCTATTGTATGCATAACATTATGATGGAGGATGAGTACAAACCGTAGCCCAACCTCAACGATTGAATCCGTGATGAAGGAGGTAGTTCGCAAAGAAGTAGTGAAGATGCTTGAAGCGGGATGATTTACCCGATTTGGATAGTGCGTGGGTGAGCCGGTTCATGTGGTTCCTAAGAAAGGAGGTTTGACGGTTGTATCTAATGATAAGGATGAGCTAGTGCAAACAAGAAAAGTGACGGGTGAAGAATGTGTATTGATTACCGTAGGCTTAACAAAGCGACGAGAAAAGATCATTTTCCTCTTCCGTTCATGGACCAAATGTTAGAAAGGCTTGGACAACAATACTATTGTTTCTTGGATGGTTATTCGGGATATAATCAAATATCGGTGAATCCGAAGATCATGAGAAAACGGCTTTCACATGTCCGTTTGGAATTTTCGCGATAGGCGATGCCTTTCGGCTTATGCAATGCGGCAACATTCCAAAGTGCATGCAAGCTATATTCGCGATTTGATTCAAAAGACAATTGAAGTTTTATGGATGACTTTTCCGCTTTTGGAGCTTCATTTGATTTATGCTTGAAAATTTGGACACCATCTTGAAGAGGTGTGTGCAAACCAACTTGGTCTTGAATTGGGAAAATGCAACTTTATGGTGACCGAGGGAATTGTCCTTGGCCACAAGATATCTTCAAGAGGAATTGAGGTTGACAAAGCAAAATTGATGTTATCGAGACGCTTCCCCACCTACCAATGTCAAAGGCATTCGGAGCTTTTGGGTCACGCGATTCTATCGAAGATTCATCAAGGACTTCTCCAAAATAGCCAAACCTTTGAGCAACTTGCTCAACAAAGATAAGTCTTTCTTGTTTGATAATGATTGTTTGTTAGCTTTTGAAAATTAAAGGAGAATTTGATAAATGCACCCATAATCACCGCGCCTAATTAGAAACTTGATTTTGAACTAATGTGTGACGCTAGTGATTATGCGGTAGGAGCCGATAGGCCAAAGGAAGAACAAAATCTTCCATGCTATACATTATGCGAGCAAAGTTTTGAATGATGCTCAAATAAACTATGCAACAACGAAAAGAGTTGCTCGCAATTGTATATGCATTGGAAAAGTTTCGCCCTTACCTAATTGGTTCAAAGGTTGTGGTTTTCACGGATCATTCGGCGATAAAATATCGCTACCAAACCGAACTCTAAACAAAGGCTAATCCGATGGATTCTTCTTTGCAAGAATTTGATTTAGAGGTCCGTGATAAAAAGGTTCGAAAATTTGGTAGCGGATCATTTGTCTCGCTTAGTGAACGTAAAATTACGGACAAGGAAAAAGAGGTGAAGGAGGAATTCCGGATGAGAAGTTATTTGCAATCCAAGAGCGACCGTGGTTTGCCGACATGGCAAATTACAAGGCCGGATTAATGCCGAAGATTTGACTTGGAATGAGAAGAGGAAATTTTAGCCGATACTAAGTATTATGTGTGGGATGAACCTTACATCTTTAGGTTGAGTAGCGATGGATTGTTAAGAAGATGTGAGTAATGAAGAGGCCAAAACATTCTTTGGCATTGTCACAATTCCCTGTGGGGACACTATAATGGAATGCGGACGGCCACCAAAGTCCTACAATCGGGATTTTATTGGCCTTCGCTATTCAAAGATGCGTATGCTCACGCTAAGTCTTGTGACAAATGCCAAAGAAGTGGCGGGATAGGAAAAAGAGATGAAATGCTATTGAGCAATATGTTGGAAGTGGAGGTATTTGATTGTTGGGGAATTGATTTTGTTGGTCCTTTTCCATCTTCGTTTTCAAATGAATATATTCTTGTAGCTGTGGATTACGTGTCAAAGTGGGTAGAGGCCATTGCTTCGCCTAAGGCCGACGCCAAAACTGTTATCAAATTTTTGAAAAGAAACATTTTTTCTCGTTTTGGTGTGCCTAAGGTGCTCATTAGTGATGGTGGGTCGCACTTTTGTAATGCATTGTTACAAAACTTTGAAACAATTTGGTGTAAAGCATAAAGTGACGACCCCTATCACCCTCAAGCGAATGGCCAAGCCGAGGTGTCTAATAGAGAAATCAAAAGATTTTGGAAAAACTGCTTGGGTTCTAGAAAAGATTGGTCACAAAATTAGATGAAGCTTTGTGGGCGTGTCGAACCGCTATAAAGCTCCTATCGGACTAACCCGCTTCAGTTGTGTATGGTAAAACTTGTCATCTCCGGTAGAGATGGAGCACAAAGCATTATGGGCCCTCCGATTCTTGAATTTTGATCCATCCTTGGCGGGTGAAAAGCGAAAAATACAACTCGTTCAATTGGAAGAAATGCGAGAAGAGGCATACCATTCAAATCGGAGGTACAAAACAAAAGTCAAGGTTTCTCATGATAAGAAGATAAAGATCAAGGAATTGAGGCCGGGACAAAAGGTTCTCTTGTTCAATTCCCGGATGAGGCTTTTTCCGGGAAAACTCAAAACAAAGTGGTCCGGTCCGTTTTTAATCAAAGAGGTCAAAGAGTATGGTGCAATTGTCTTGCAAGATCTTGCACGAACAAAAGAATGGACGGTGAATGGGCAGCGGTTGAAACGGTACGTTGGCGGAGAAGTGAGCCGCAACATAGCCGAATCCTTCTTTGATGATCAATGATCATCATGAACCGTCGAGCTCACCGACGTTAAACAAAGCGCTTGTTGGGAGGCACCCCAACATTGTAAGTATTCTTCCTTGAACTCATTTACGCTGCCCCAAAAATTTGTTGTTTTAGCGTAAAATCAAAATTAGGGCTCAGCATTTAGACCCATCTGGCAAAGTTTCGCTCATGATAGGGTCGCTCAGGTCCGGGATTTTAAAAAAATATTTTGAAAAATCAGGTTTTGGAGGCCCAATTCGTGGCCTGGTCAGTTTAAATAGGGGTTAGGGTTATTTTCAACCCTTTTTACCTCTTTTCTTCACAAATCCTCACTCTCTCAAAATCCCAAAAATCTTCGAATTTTTGCGAATTTCTTTGTCAAATCAATCACCCAAGGCATCCTAGTAAGTATACTATGTTTTTCCTTTCTCAATTTCGTGTACATTGCATGTTTAGGTTAGATTTTGAAAACCTAGGGTTTGGAATTTTTGAATTTTCTCTTAGAATTAGGATGTTTATTTGATAGAGAAGTATTAGGATGTCATTTTCGCTACCCTAGGAAGTGTTTTTGTGGAGAAAATCACTTTTAGGAAATTTTAAATCGCAGAGCGCCGCTGGGAATTTCGAAAATTCTTCTATGTTTTTTTTCCGATTAATCATAATGCTTTGGTTGGTTGATTGGCTTTCTTTGCATGAATAATTGCTCATGGACACCTCGGTGTCACTTTTGATGATTTTGTGTTAAAATTTGGATGGCACCTAAGAGACAAAGAGTTTCCTCCTGGGTTGGGCCTCTAGGCCTTCCGCCACGTCGATTTTGGGAGCTGCTCGGAGGCTCGATACAAAGAGCTTGAAGAGTGAAATATCGGACCGAGCGAACCATCCGCCTCCGTGAGCAAGGGCACTACCACACGCCTCATGTCATCCTTGATAACTACGGCTTGGATGTTCTCTGTGAGCCTCGAAAAGGTGAGCGTGGAGCTTGTTCGAGAGTTCTATGCCAATGTTATCCGAGGGATGTGAGTTTAGGTTTGCTTCCGTTGTTCGAGGAAAATCGGTTTTTCTCTCGCACCAATCACAGCCGGGCATCAACCGGACAGCCCAGAGGACCAATCGATGTCTACCATGAGCACTGCTCGTGGTAATTGGGATTACAACATGTTGAGGACTAAGCTCTGTTTGTCTGGGCATTCATATGAGTTGAATCGGGCTGGTCAACCTTTGAAATTCAACAGGCTCCGAAAACAAGTGCCCGAGTTATGATGTGTGTGGCTCTTACAATCGAAACCTAGGAGCCACACATCTTGATACCCATGGAGACGGCAGTTTGATTGCTTATATGCTCGAAGAGGAGCAAATTGATTTTGGCCGTCGATCGCGAATGAGTCAAGAGGGTTACGCTTAGTTATACCTCGGGGAGCGTATAAAGTGTGCTCTCACATATCCAGGTTGATTATGGGTTTCTTCAAGAGGGCGGTTGCCTTTCGGGCACCTAACCATTGATGGAGTTATTGATGATCACTCATGATCGATTTTGTAGGGCCCTTGATGATAATCTGCTGCCCAGCCGATTCTTGCACTTTCTCGTGCTAGTCCATCCGAAGAATGGAGCAGCAGATGCATCTCGCTCATCGAGAGCATTCTTGTTTATGCATGAGAGCATGGAGCACCTTGCTCTTAGAGAGCCCGGTGAACCATTTCACTCGACGGGAGAGCACCTCCGTGCATATCTTTGGTTGGCCGGGTCGGGCCAAATCTCGAGGAGGAGGTGGGAGATGAGGATGATGGTGAAGATAATTCGATTACGTTCCGGTTCGACTCGGGTCTATTGAGATTCGATTCTCGAGACCAGCGATTGATGTTCTCTTTTATTTTCTGCTTTTATTTTACTTTCATTTTCTAGTTTAGTGTTTATTTTGCATTTTACTTTTAAACTTGAATTTTGTTGGTTGCCATCCATTTTGGGGATTGGCTTGTAATTCAATTAATATTTTGTAGGCATGGAACCTAAGTACTTCTTTTAAGTTTTAAACACCATTTTGGGGTGTCTTTTTATTTTAGTTTAGTTTCTTTTATTTTGTTCTATTTTATTTTATTTTTAGATTATAGTATTTAGTTTGAATTTACTTCTTGTGGTTTGTCCGGATTGTTCAAACGGTTCTTCAAAGCTAGTAAGCGTGTTTCACCAAAGTGATGGTGATGATAAAATTCTCGATTCATTCCACGAAGAAGGAACACATTTAATCGTTTTGTAGAAACATAACATGTCTATGAAATTTGTTCTTTATGCAAGATATTTTGGCATGTACAACAAAAAAAATAGATTTGTGTTCACATTCGAATCATTAGGACATAAACCATATATGTGAGAAGCTTCCACTTTTTACCAAATATTGAGTGTCTAATAGTTGTGTTAACTCGTGTGATTCATGCTTAATCTTTACTTGTTTGTGATAACTTGGAAACTAAGAAATGATCAAGGCAATTTTTTGTGCATTATGAGAAAAACCACCAATTCTAAAAGGGCTTCAATTACCCGTGAGTGAGTAAATCCTTGTGAACCCTTTTGAGCTAAATAGTATTTGTAGGATGAATGTATCAAATCGACTAATTGTTAAGTAGGCCACTTAATAGTTGTTGATGATCTTTGAAAAATTCAATGATAATTCATTCTATAAATTTTCTTGTTGATGAATACCAACCCTTTTGTCAATTAACCCTTGAAGAGCATGTCTTGAATAAAAAAGGATTGATATAAATGAAGTTGGGGAGGTGGATCAAAAAGAACCTAGAATTGAGGGCACAATGATCCTAAAGAAAGAAAAAGAATAGAGAAAAAGAAAAATACAAAAGAAGAAAGAAATTTGTTTATGAAAAGAAATCAAAAAAAAAAAAAAGAGAGGATCATTGTGTGGAAAGAAAAGAGGTTGTGAATAATAAGATGAGAATTAGTTGTGAAATGCTCTTCATATCCTTTTACCCGATTTGTTTCAATGGCTTTGTACTTAAATATCCCTTGTTTCTAACCTAAGCCAAGTTACAACCTTGAAAGTCCTTAGTGATCTTCGTTTCCATTTTATCATTTAACTTGTTTCGATGAATGCATGAATTATTACGATGTGCATAATTATTAGTGAGAGTGTTTAGTCCTTTGTGAATATACATTTTGTTCTTCTTGAATTTTGAAGAAATGATTAGGTGATTCAAGTGTGAACATATCTTTTATTTTGTTACATGTTTTGAGATATTGTGTCTAGAACTTAATTCATGGCCATGTTGTGTTTAGAAGAAGCGATTGATGTGTGCTTTTGCTGGTATGTCGAGTTTGAACCATTATCCTTGTGTGAGTTTGCATGCTTGCATTTTGTTCTTTTAGCTTTGTAAGATTATTGCCTTTTGTTTGGGGACAAACAAAGAAGTAAGTTAGAGAGTTGTTAAGGACCAAATTGTAGTTATTTTGTACATTATTTTGTGGTCCTTAACAATGTCTTTATTTAATTTGTATATTTATTCTAGTATTTTGTTTTAATTAGGTTTTTATTTAGTTTTGTTTAAAATATATTATTTAACTTATTTTACTCTTAATTGTAGGAATTTATTGACCAATTCTCCCAAGTTTGGATTCAAGGGCACTGAAGAGCTTTAGGGTGATTCTTTTGAAGATAATTTTGGATGAAGGAAGCATGCTCTGCGCTGATCCCGAGGGCTTAGCGGTCTGCAAAAAAAAAGGACAACCCATGCTTTCACTTTTGAGCCACCAACCCATCATTTCAGTGACTTTTGGCTTGCAAAGGAGAAAAAACACTCCACCATGATTATCTTTTCATCTTTGTAAAACAAAGGGCAAGTAGAGAAAGAACACCATAGCTTTTCCTTCTTGATTTCTTGGATTTTTCATCATTCTTACTAACAATCTTGAGAGCAAGCAACCATGGAAATGAGTGGCTAAGCTCTTTTGTGTCAAGATTAGAGGTAGTTGATCTATATAGTATGTATTTCTATTAATCCATTTGTGTATGAACATGGTTGATGATTAATATAGTTGAATATCTTTGTTCTTCATCTTTATGCTTTGAGTTTTGCTTGGAAAAGAATATTTCAAAGTGACCTAGGATATTCATCCTCTAATAAACAAATGCTAGGAATAGATTTGTGTGTTAGAGTTTACAAAATATTGAACTTAATGATTATCATGCTAATAGTTGTAGTGAGGAATCATGCAAGGATTAACATGATAACATTCACAATCTTGGTGGGAAATCTACAAGATTGAGAGGATATGTATTTGTAGAAATCATCTATTATGTTCATCACTTGATTAAATGAATATGTAAGAAACTAGATCAATGAAACTAATCTTGACATGCCTTCTTAACTTGAAAACAATCTCAAACTCTCTCTAATCCAAACTATAACTCTATTTGAAAGAATTAATCTAGTTATTGTTTGGAAACTCATGGTTCTAGTAGAGTAGATAACAAACCCTTTGGTTACAATATCTTAAAATACACTTTTCTATTGAAGGACTATAACATACACCAATCCCTGTGGAATCGATAATTAAAAATACTTGTTTACGGAAAAATCCTACAACAGTGAGCAATGCTCCAAAAAACAAAATTGTTGTAATCTTCTTTCAATAATCAATAAATGTGTGTTTTCCATCCAAATATTTGCCAGAAATATCTCTTTTAGCGTAAATTCTTTGGAAATCTTTCTTTACAATCATATTCATACATCATACTTTGCATTTAAGTCTATCGTCTAGAGTCTGATACTTGAACAGTCTGAACAGATAGGAAAAGATCGTCAAGCTGTCGCGTCTTAGAGTCGACTGCGTCCACAGCCGACTCGAACATACGATACAAGATCAAAAAGAAGAAAAGGAATGGAAGGATTTGAACAAGAGAATGCTGAACTTCGTAGTACAGTAACAACACTACAAGAAGAAGTGGAGAGACTCACATCTTTGGTCAACAGCGCAAAGTCAACAAGCAGCATCGAGCAGTCAAAACCAAGCAGCGATCTCAGAAGACACTACTACTCCAGTTTCAGCTATCGCAGTCAGTACTTCACCTTTCAGCATGCCAGAAGGCTATCCATGGGGCATGCCTTTCAACTTTGGCATCGGATTTCGCCAACCAACTTCTCAAATGCAAACAATTCCGCTTGAAATACCTACTTTGCAGCAAAACTCAACTCCGCAACGTGGAGTAACTCTTCCACAAGTAACAATGTCGGTTTCTCAACCAATTATGACAAACTCAGCTTCCGTAGTGCACGCTACCATGGACGAAGAAGTTCACCATACTCCAGGCAATAACACAAATTCCCGTGGCTCGATGGAGAATATCCAGGAACAACTCCTCAAAATGCAGCTTGAGATAAAAACGATTCGAGGGAAAGAATTGTTTGGGAAAAACGCCCAGGATCTTTGCCTAGTTCCTCGCGTAAGGATACCCGCAAAATTCAAAGTCCCTGACTTTGAAAAATACAAAGGAAACTCCTGTCCACAAAGTCATCTCACGATGTATGCCAGGAAAATGTCCACGTACAACGAAGATCACCAGTTGCTAATTCATTACTTCCAAGATAGTCTCACAGGTGCCGCATTGAAGTGGTACATGGGTTTAGACAGCACGAATATCCAAGCATTCAACGACTTAGGTGAAGCCTTTGTCCAGCAATACAAGTTCAACTTGGATATGGCTCCCGATCGGGATCAACTCCGCTCCATGTCTCAAAAGGAAAGAGAGACATTCAAAGAATATGCGCAACGATGGAGGGAAATTGCTGCCCAAGTCAACCCACCATTAGAAGAGAAGGAGATGACTAAGGTATTCTTGAATACTCTAGGCTCATTCTACTATGAACGAATGATCGCTAGCGCTCCCGGAGATTTCACCGAGATGGTAAGCATGGGAATGCGATTAGAAGAGGGGGTTCGAACCGGACGCCTAACCAAGGAAGCAGGATCTTCTAGTGGAATAAAGAAGGTTGGAACCAGTTTTCCAAGGAAAAAGGAACATGACATAGGAATGGTATCCCGAGGGAAACCACGTAAGAATGTCATTCAACAACGACAGGTAGCTGCCATAGCGCCCGCCGTCAACATAACTCCAAACACAGGAATTGCTCCGCAATTTCAACAAAATCAACAAACTCAACAGCCTCGCCAACAGGCTCAGCAATTTAACAATCAAAACCGTGCGCCTCGGGTCACGCAATTCAACACAATTCCAATGACGTACACAGAACTTTACCCTACGCTAATAGAAAGAAATCTGATACAGACAAGGTCACCACCTCCGGTCCCAGAAAAATTGCCATGGTGGTACAAAACAGATGTATCTTGCCCTTTTCACCAAGGGGCACTAGGCCATGACCTTGAGCATTGCATAGCATTAAAGGCAGAAGTACAGAAATTAGTAAGATCTAATTTTCTTTCCTTCAAGAATACAAGTCCGAACGTGCAAGCCAATCCGCTTCCCAGTCACAGTGGACATTCAGTAAGTTTGATACTGAGAAATACAGACAGGTATCTTGTCACAGACGTAAACTTGATCAGAGGGAACTTAGTACATCTCCATGAAGCATACAGTGAAATGAGCGCTTTCACCAAGCACGATTACACAGCTTGTAACGTCTGCTTCAAAGATATTCGAGGATGTCCCACCATAAGAGCCGACATTCAGCGGTTGTTAGATATCGGTGATCTACAAGTTTACAGAAACAGAGATGACCATGACGTAAATACAGTAGGGCATTTTCCGCATGAGCTTTTAGTCTCAGATATCAACTCGGAAAATCCCGAAGTAAACGTTATCATCCCTTGTTTCAACGTACCCAAGCATGTGGAAATTGAATACAATGGTTCCAGCATTCCCACATCTCCTTTGGTGATTTGCCCACCTGGTCCTGTTCCATACAGTTCTACCAAAGCAATTCCTTACCAATACAATGCAACCCTGATAGAGGATGAGAAGGAGAAACCCATGCCTACACTTCCAGCTAATTTCAATATAACAGAAATTGGACGAGTAACGCGAAGTGGACGAGTACACGCTCCATTGCCACCAAGATCGCCTGCAGCTCCAGTTGTTAGACAGAACCCAGTTAACATATCTTCCGAGAATCCTGCAACGATTCCCGTTGTTAACCCAAGCACAAATGTTGGTCCTCCTGATAGAACCAACGTCAACATAGACTTTGAAGAGATACTAAAATTAATCAAGAAAAGCGAATACCGAGTCGTAGATCAACTGATGCAGACTCCTTCCAAGATTTCAATACTGTCTCTACTCCTCAACTCCGAAGCTCACCGAGAAGCTTTAATGAAGGTACTAGACCAAGCTTATGTAGACCATGATGTAACTACAGACCAGTTTGGAGGCATCGTCGCCAACATAACAGCATGTAATAATCTAAGTTTCAGTGATGAGGAACTTCCAGAAGAAGGGAAAGATCACAACTTGGCCTTGCACATCTCGATGATTTGCCAGTCAGATTCCCTGTCCAATGTATTGGTGGATACGGGTTCATCTTTAAATGTAATGCCAAAAACGACGCTCGCTCGTTTAGCTTACAAAGGAACGCCAATGAAGTTCAACGACATAGTGGTAAGAGCCTTTGACGGATCACGAAAGTCAGTTATTGGGGAAGTTCATCTCCCGATGACAATTGGCCCGCACACTTTCCAAATTACTTTCCAAGTCATGGACGTACCAGCTGCTTACAGTTGTCTACTAGGAAGACCTTGGATCCACGAGGCAGGAGCCAGTAATTTCTACTCTCCATCAGAAATTAAAATTCACAGTAAATGGAAAGTTGGTGACCATCAGCGGTGAACAAGCTTTGCTTATAAGCCATTTGTCCAGTTTCTATTTCATCACAGCTAATGACATCGAAGGAACACATCTCCTCGAACATCCGTTAGAAGATGAATCTACCAGCAAAAACAGATCATCTATCTCTTCATATAAAGAAGCGGCACAGATGGTAAAAGATGGCAATACTAAAGGATGGGGACAAGTAATCAAACCTGTCAAGAACGAAACGAAAGCCGAACTCGGGTTCACACCCATATTCTCCAAAGAAAAGCAAAAGGATGAAGCACTTCGTCCAATCAAAGAAGTATTCAACAGTGGGGGTTTCTTAAACCCTGTCCCGCAAGAGGTTAACATCGTCACCATTGAAGATGATGAAGATGATCCCTCTGAATCTGAAGAATGGAGCACTTATTTAAATAGCCCTGAATATGTGTCTCAAGAAGAATTGTACGTACCAACTGATCAATTTGAAGACATGTCTCTGCAAAGTCACGAAAATCCACCTGTCCCTGCTGAAGTTTGGGATACCTTGGGAGAACCAAGTGGCAAATTCGACTACATGGTGAAATACACTGCGCCAGGAAGCTCAAAAATCCGGATCGAAGATATCCAGCCCACTGGATGGGGTGATTCTTTTAAGTACCCTAGTCAACCAGAGGAGGTATACTCGTCTTCTCAGTCTAATCAACCGATCGAGATCCCCAATGAAGATCTCTGCTTCAACATGCCTGTGGAATCCACTAAGCCAGATCCTGGTTATCACTATGTCAACATGATCACTGAAGATCAAGAATACGATCCGGGATACGATCTAGAAAGTGTCGCCGACAACGAGTCTCTTCACTCAGAAGACTGGAAGGAACATCCCCAGAATTCAACACAAAGGTCAACAGGAAGTACCCATGCTATATCCCATACTTCCCGATCTGTTAATCAAGAGGATCGCTTCAGCAGCACAAAAGACAAGGTTCATCGTCCAGAGTCTTCAAAACCTACTCGGCCAGCAACCAAAGTCTACTCGAGGGTTAAACCAAGTGGGAAATTACCCGATTATCTCGATATCCAAGGAGTTCGCCATTACTGGAAACCTGTTAAAGTTCGGACTAATGTTCATAGCTCTAAGTAGTTTATCTTTGCTTTTGTTTTGAACTCTCGCTTCGCCCAAAGCGAAGAGATGTTTTATAGGGTTTAGCTTTTAAATAAATTTCTCTTTGTCTTGCCCAAGACGAATGAGTTTGTATTTTAGGGCCCTGTTCATATTGTGAATCATAAATAAAATGCGTTGTTTTGATTCCACACTTTGGGTTTATTTTCATTTTTACCCTTTCTTGGAAATGATAATCCTAAAAAACACAACAACAAAAAATCAATCAAAAAATTTTAATCTGCATACACTTTCATATTAACTTTCTTAAAGAAAAAAATGATAAGGAGTTAATCAAACATAAATCAAAAATACAGATTAAACAGATGGACAAATCCATTGAAAGCAATAACTCTATGCTCTCCCAACTTTGAAATCCCACGTGAAGTCAACGAGGAAGAAGTTGAAGAGATCCCGGATGAAATTTCTAGACGCTAAGGCACGAGGAAAGGATCATTCAGCCTCACAAAGAGCCTCTAGAAGCAATCAACTTGGGTTCGGAATAAAACAGAAAAGAAGTAAATATCGGAGCTTCACTCGACAGCAATGTCAAGAACAAACTGATAAATCTTCTCAAAGAATATGTTGATGTGTTACCAGCATCGTGGAACATCATTTGCCGCTAAAACCGGAGTGTCCACCAGTTAAGCAGAAACTGAGAAGAGT
Source organism: Vicia sativa (assembly GCA_021764765.1). Lineage (NCBI taxonomy): Eukaryota > Viridiplantae > Streptophyta > Magnoliopsida > Fabales > Fabaceae > Vicia > Vicia sativa. The sequence continues at coordinate 70,391,544 of CM038796.1, read as the reverse complement.
TCACCCTGAAATGGCCGAGAAAATCAAAAAGGAAGTTCAAAAGCAGCTTGACGCAGGTTTCCTCATCACTTCTGAGTATCCTCAATGGCTAGCCAACATAGTGCCTGTCTCAAAAAAGGACGGAAAGGTCAGAATGTGTGTTGACTACCGGGACTTGAACAAAGCTAGTCCAAAAGACGATTTCCCACTACCGCATATCGACATCCTAGTGGATAGCACTGCAAAATTCAACGTCTTTTCCTTCATAGACGGTTTCTCTGGTTATAATCAGATCAGAATGGCTCCCGAAGACATGGAGAAGACATCTTTCATCATGCCATGGGGCACCTTTTGCTACAAAGTAATGCCGTTTGGATTAAAGAATGCAGGCGCAACTTACCAAAGGGCAATGACTACTCTCTTTCATGATATGATGCACAAAGAGATCGAAGTCTACGTAGACGACATAATAGCAAAGTCTGACACCGAAGAGGAGCATATAGACTATCTCTTGAAGTTGTTTCAACGACTAAGGAAGTTTCAGCTCCGCCTGAACCCTAACAAATGCACCTTTGGGGTAAGATCCGGGAAAACTCCTACGTTTCATCGTCAGTCAAAGAGGTATTGAAGTTGACCCTGACAAAGTCAAGGCTATTCAGGAAATGCCTACGCCACATACGGAAAAGCAAGTAAGAGGATTTCTTGGACGATTGAATTACATCTCCAGATTTATCTCTCAAATGACTGCTACCTGTGGGCCGATATTCAAGCTTCTCCGCAAAAATCAAGAGATTGTGTGGACAGAAGATTGCCAAAAAGCATTCGACAGTATCAAGGAATACCTGTCAGAACCACCAATACTGATCCCTCCTGTTGAAGGAACACCGCTAATCATGTACCTTACCGTACTAGAAGAATCCATGGGCTGCGTGCTTGGACAGCGAGATGAAACCGGTAAGAAGGCGCATGCCATTTACTACTTGAGTAAAAAGTTCACAGACTATGAAACTCGTTACTCCATGCTCGAGAAAACATGTTGTGCTTTGGTGTGGGCTTCAAAACATCTTCGCCAGTACATGATCAATCACACGACTTGGTTAATCTCCAAAATGGATCCAATCAAGTACGTCTTTGAAAAGCCTGCCTTAACAGGGATAATCGCTCGATGGCAGATGCTGCTATCTGAATATGATATCAAGTACCGCGCTCAAAAAGCGGTCAAAGGAAGCATTCTCGCCGATCACTTGGCTTATCAGCCGCTCAACGAATACCCATCTCTCAAATTTGATTTCCCAGACGAGGATGTTATGTACTTGAAGATGAAAGATTGCGACGAACCGCTACCCGAAGAAGGACCAGATCTAGAATCTAGATGGGGTTTAGTCTTTGATGGAGCAGTTAACATTTTTGGCAATGGAATTGGGGCAGTCATCATCACTCCCGAGGGTTCTCATATCCCATTTTCCGCCAGATTGCTATTTGATTGCACCAACAACATCGCAGAATACGAAGCTTGTATCATGGGTATTGAAGAAGCCATCGACACGAGGATCAAGATCCTTGACATATATGGAGACTCGACCCTGTGATCAATCAAATCAAAGACAAGTATGAAACTCATCATCTTGGTCTAATTCCTTACAGATTATGCAAGGCGATTGTTGACTTTCTTCAACAAAGTTGAGCGCATCATATCCCTCGAGATCAAAATCGAATGGCGGGCCTTGGCTACTCTATCTTCCATGTTCAAAGTCAACAATTGGAATGATATGCCCGAGTCGCATCGGGCCTTAAAAGACTGCATATGTATTTACAAGCAAGGTCTTGACATAAACCGTGGTTCCACGACATCAGCGTTTACAAACACGAGAGTACCCACTCGGGCATCGTACAAAGATAAGAAAACTCGAGGAGGCTTTCTAGGAATTTCTTCTGAGCGAGGATGTGCTATACAAAAGAAACTTCGACATTGTTACGCTCGATGCGTCGACAAGAAGCGGAACGATCATCCATGAAGTGCATGAAGGGTCCTTTGGAACCCATTCAAATGGGCATGCAATGTCTAGAAAAATCTTGAGGCGAGGATACTATTGGATAACGATGGAATCGATTGTTGTAAACACGTCAAAAGATGTCACAAGTGCCAGATCTACGCAGATAAGATCCATGTGCCTCCGACTCTACTCAACGTTCTCTCCTCTCCGTGGCCGTTCTCCATGTGGGGCATTGACATGATTGGGATGATTGAACCAAAAGCATCCAACGGACATCGCTTCATTCTAGTGGCTATTGATTACTTCACCAAATGGGTCGAAGCAGCATCTTACGCCAACGTTACAAGACAAGTGGTTGTGAGGTTCATCAAGAACAACCTCATTTGCCGATATGGAATTCCAAGCAAGATCATTACAGACAATGGATCAAACTTGAACAACAAAATGATGAAAGAGCGTGTGAGGAATTCAAGATCGAGCATCATAACTCATCTCCTTAGGCCAAAGATGAGCGGCACCGTTGAAGCGCCAACAAAACATCAAAAGATTGTCGAAAATGGTCATCACTTACAAAGCGCACGAATCTTGCCATTTGCTGCATGGGTATCGTGCTTGATGCGCACATCAACGAGGGCAACTCCTTTTCTCTAGTATCGGCATGGGCGGTGCTCCCGTAGAAGTTGAGATCCCATCAATGAGAGTTCTCATGGAAACTAAGCTATTTGAGGCGAATGGTGTCAAAGCGGATCGACCAATGAACTTAATTGAAGAAAAGCGCTGACCGCTGTCATGGACAAGCTGTATCAAAGAAGAATGAAGAAAGCTTTTGACAAAAGGTCCGACCTCGTGAATTCAGAAGGTGACCTCGTGCTTAAAAAGATTACATCTTTTCAACGATTTTAGGGGCAAATGGACTCCTAATTACGAAGGCCCATACATCGTCAAAAAAGCTTTTACGGCGGTGCTATGATTCTCACAACCATGGATGGTGATAAACTCTCGCATCCTGTGAATCTTGATGCGATCAAGAAATACTTTGTCTAAAAACAAAAGAATTTCGGTAAGTCGAAAACCGAAAAGGCGGCAGGCAAAAATGGCGTCTCGTTGGATTGAAAACACGAAAAGCGATCGAGGCAAAAATTAGAGACAATAAGCGAAAATATCACGATAGATTGGAAACCTAAAAAGGCAATCTAGGCAAAAACAAGGATACAAAAAATGACAAAGTAACTGCAAACAGTCCATACTTCGTCAATCTGAAGAATCTTCCATCAATGGATCTTCAATCAACTTTTCTGAAGCGACAAGCACAGTGGGAATTCAAAATTGTTAGGGATAATAGCGGTTATTTGCTTTCAATGTATCTTTTTCCCAATAAATTATCATTTCCAACTTTTGTAAATAGTTCATGGAATCACGCTTTTGGCTGATTACCAATCTATCAATAAATTTGAGCCTTGTGCCTTTTGTTTGCAATTCCTACTTTATTTTGTTTCACAAAATAACGCTTTTAATGTGAAAATCACTTTTTGAAACTAAAATGTTTTAAATGAATTTTTACTTCAAAATTTTGAAACAAAAGCAAAAAATTTCCTTTGAACTATGAACACAGAAAAAACTTCAACAATTTTTCTCTGTAAGTGTTTCAATCTCCGAAGGATAAAAACGACTGCTATAGAAGTCTTCTCCTCAGCAGAAATCACCGAAGGACGGTATTCTTATCCCAAAAAGAATCCCCATCCGAGTTGCCAATGAAATGCCTTTCCCAGAAAGAAAAAGCATGCAACTCAAATTCTTCATCAGTGAACGTCTGCACCATTGCTGCAATTTTCACCGAATATTTGTTCGAACTGTGACGTGGTCCTTTTCCCAAATACCTCTTTAGTGTCTTTGTCAAAGTATTGCTAGCATGCATATAACATTCATGACATTCATACATAATAGCATCATTCATGCATTTTTGCATTTCTCGAAATGTTTGCTTCCATATCATTGGTGTAAGTCACACTTACTCATATAAGTACAAGTCTATCCCTAGTAGAGTATCTCCAAACGGAAAAGATACATTTTCCTTTTTCCCCGGCGGAGTATTCCCAAGCAGAGAAATACATTTTTTCCTCTACCATATTCCCCAGCTGAGAGCATCTCTCATTTGGAACAAAGTCTTGATTGACTTTTTCTTTCCAGTTCGTTCCTGGATAGAACCCTGTCTATAATCAACAAAACAATAAGCAATAGCCTCATCATTTGAGACGCTTATTTTCATTCCTAAAACTTGTCATGAAAGTTTGTTCTTCTCAACAAGGTCAAAATCGTGACCGTATGAGAAATTCTCCAACAGTTGCCTTTCTGTCTAAAAGAAAACATGTGTCTTTCAATCAAAATGCCCGCATCTTCTCAAAAGAGAAATCCTCGGCAAGATTGTATCCAAGAAAATAGAGACTCATTTGAGTTCTGTTTCTTTCACTATCTGTTATTCACAAAGCTGAATACACAGCAACTTTCTTAAAAGATTTACCTTGTTATAGTTATCACATTGCTGATAATTGGTAACATCTTCAGAACTCATTACCATGAACTATCACAAGGCTGATAATTGGTAATATCATTTTCACTTACCTTAAACATTGTCACGAGGCTGACAGAAGGTAATCTCTTTGTTCCCCAAAGCGGAACAGATGTTCACATATTTTGTGAATCATTCTTTCCCCAGCAGGGACGTATTCACAAAAAAAAATTTCCCCGTCATGTCATTTCTTTGATATTTCTCTGGGTGAAACTTTTTACAATCATTTTGCATCATCCGCATTTTTGGTATCTTAGGTCCAAAATTTGCGTATTCTGATATTTAAGTCTCTTTACACCTATCAAAACAAAGATATTCATCTTCATCTCTCAGGTTAAAGAAACTTAAATAGGGGCATCTGTCATACCCCAATTTTTGACCTAATATACCACCTTACAATTGCATCATTGCATCACTAACAGTTCAGACAAAATTAATCGGGTGTAGCATTCACAGGTCAAAATTAGGGTTTCATCAGATGTTCATCTGATTCAAGAGGCAACCAATTAGGGTTTGAGTTTTTCTCACCTCATTTGATCTATCTTGATCAAATCATCAACCTCTGATCATCAGATATCCAACTTTTCTCATTGATCAATCAAGGATCGACCAATTAGGGTTTTGATCGAGGATGAGTATTCTCTGACTTTTTGAGCAATGAATGACTTTTTTGGATAGAGATTGGTCATTATATCTTAGATACAACATCTTGACCTAATTTCTGGATTCAAAACATCACAGAAGTTCACAGACTTCATCAGTCAATTTCAGAATCATTTGATGAAATTTCATCTGCACAAAAAAGTCAAACTTTGACTTTTGGTCAACTTTTTCAAGACAAAACTTTTTCAATCATCAAAATACTTCAAATGGTCCATCATGATCATAAAAAATCAAAGAATTTGGAAAAGTCAACAAAAAGTCAAAAGTTTCAATACTTAGAAAAATTTCTAAGTGTTAAAATTTCTTATTTTTTCCAAACTTCATGCCATTTTTCACCTAGTTCCATTTTGAATTGGAAAAACTCAAAACATGAAAGTTGTAGCTCTTGAAACAAGCTTTCCAAAATGTCCAAGAACTCTCAAATCCATGAGTCTAGCTATACTTTTGAAATTGAAACATAAGGCTCCATGAACATGATTTTTCAAGGTCAAAACTTCACATTATAGGTCATTTTGAGATTTCTTCATCTAGAAGCATTGCCACCTTGCCAATTCAAGCTTAGAGCTGATAAATATCAGCTAGATATAATTGAGATGAAATAAGATCAATTGGAAGATTTTCACACATGGTAAAAAGAGGAAGCTTCATTTTTCCTTTTACAAAAGTCATTTTTACCCCTTAAGGCAACCTTGAATTTCCAATTGCCATGTACTCTTGCCTAACATTTTCAGAACCATTGGCCTATAAATAGAGCATCATTTCAAGTTCAAATTACACTGAAGCATTGCAAATCCATGCTTTCTCTCTACTTCCTTGAAATTCAAGCAACATAGTGCAAAAGTGAGAAGCATTGCAATTTTGAAAATCTGTGAAAACCATGATGAAATTTGGTGTCTAACATAACCTATAATCAATATGGAACATGTTTGAATCATAAAATCAACACAAGAACCACTGAAAACCAGAAATCACATTTCATGATCCAAACTTTCCAAAACTGCCATAGCATTTGAATTTGAAGTTTGGCTTGAACAAGTTGTGTTCTGATCACTCTAACACCTTCCATATACCTCATATACATGATCAAATCATCGAACTAAGCATAGCTTAAACATAGAATTCGAGTTTCCATTTTGAGCTGTGGACTTGGCTGGAGTAATCCAAGGTGATTCAAAGCAAGCAAACCATCCCTATAGCTTCACATAGGCGATGATCTTTGTAATCGAAAAACAAGTTAAAACACTCAATCACCTTCTTGATTTCAACTTGAGCAGTTAGAACTCGAACTTGGATATCATAATTCTTTGAACTTAAATGCAAAACTCTTGGCCAATCTTTTTGCACTCATCACGATCATAAGCCCTCAAACAAACGAAAATCATCAACTATGCATCATTTAATTTGAAATCTTAATTTCTAGGGTTCTTCGTGATTCCAGAAATTCAAACATGATAGACTAAAAATAAATGCAATTAACACACACCATCGTATTCCTTGTTCAAAACCGAGCAATTTTCATATTTATTTCATCAAATTTCATTGAGAAACGAAGATTGTAGCATGGATTATGGAATCTGAAAATCAAAGAGGAAGAACAAGCCTGCGCGCGTGTTCTTGAGTTTTAAAAATTCAAAAATTCCAATACTTTGTTTACACGTGTTTTGGTCCATGAACACAAACGCGCGTTTGTCCCAATGGTTGCTAGCTTGCCTTTAGTCCTCTTTTCCACGTATACCACCCAATGGTCATGAGTTCAACTCTCCATAGGACCATTCTTTTTTAAAACTTTCATATTTTTTCATGTTTTTTCACAAACTTCACAATTTTTTTTAACCAATCAAAACTCCTCATTTTGAGGTGATTTTTTATACACTTGTCAATAAATGTATATATTTTATGATAGTGCAAAAATTTTCAGAAAAAACTTTCATCTGATTATATTTTAATCGAGCCGAAAATGACGTCTTGAGCACTTTTTCAAAACACTTTTAAAGGTATGTTTTTCGAACTTTCGACTTCCGATTCTTTTCAAAACTTCTCATAAATGAACTTCACATTTCAAAACACTTTCAAAATCATTTTTCAAAACTTTTCATCAAACTTGCATCTTTTTACCATGATCGATCCGATTTAAACGATAAAATCGAATTCGTTTTCTCTCGAATTTCTCAATCGATCACGGGCCTCCCTCACGGTGTAAGTCCCATAACATTCTTTTATGTACATAATATTTCTTTGTACATAACAAATTCTTTCCAAACACATACAAATTTTTATCTGTGCATAACATAGATACCTTTTATACTCAATCTGACAAACTTGATCGTTTGTTTCACTTCACTTGTGTATACACAAACAAAACATTCTTTTATGTACATATTTCTGTACATATCAAAATTCTTTTTGTATTCATACAAATCTTTATGCATACATAATGAGATACTTTTCACAGATAAAATTCGATCATTCGTTTCGTTTCATCTGTATATACTTTGAATACCATTGGTATTGAAAGGAGCATTATTCCACAAGGCGCTTTCAAACCAATGGGCCTCCCTATGGTGTAAGTCCAACCCTCCTATGTACATCCATCTTTATGCGTACATAAATAGCTCGTTAGTATACATACTTACTTCCTTGTACACATTTCAAACTTGTAAATAATCAAGTTACGCTCGTTTTAAGCGTTCGTTCAACACTTGTTTATATTTACTTCATAAACTTTTGTAAATAAACATCATGCATTGTTTATATTTCCTTCATAAACTCACTGTGAATACATATCACACACACACACTTATTTATACAAGCTGTCTAATTATAACATAACCATTAGTCTAACCAATAGGTTCCCCAGTTGTAGCCTCACTTGGGCTTTATACAAGATAATTCATCCCATGAGTTTAGCCTCCTTGGGCTTTATACAAGATAAATCTCCCCACGAGTTCAGCCTCCTCTTAGGCTTCATATAAGAAAACTCACTCATCGAGTTTAGCCTCCGCTTAGGCTTCATATAAGACAACACTCCCTGTTGAGTTAGCCTCCTGTTGGGCTTCGTTCAAAAACTCCTCATTGAGTTTAGCCTTCTCTTGGGCATCATACAATGAAAGAGATAGGAAATCTCTTATGACCTCCTATTGGGCTTCCAATACAAAGAATCACCACGTTAGGATAGAACCACGAGTATAATTTCCGGTGAAATTGCTCTTAATTCAAAAGGATGGTTTCCGGTGAAATCCTTTTAAGACAAAGCCGACCATACCTATAGCTTCCTCTTGAGCTTCATACAAGGACCCTCGATGACCCCCGATGACCCTCGGAATGCCTCCTCTTGGGCTTACAATACAAGGACCCATGGGCTTCTTAAAAGCATCCCCTAATCCAGTCAATTTCTCCTCGAGATTTAGACATCTATCATCTCTATGGAAGAAGTATCTCATCTATCACAACACATACAGTCAAAAACTTTTCAAACTCTTTTCAAACTATTTTCAAACAAAACATCTCTTAATTGTAAGTGGTAACGCTTGTACACTCAAGCAAAACACCCAATGCTTACAGTTAAAAGATTCAATCCTCTTTTTTAAACATCTTTCTTAAACATGTAAGTGGTAACGCTTGTACACTCAAGCAAAACACCTATAACTTACAATGAAAGATTTTAATCAATCAAACTTTTCAAAATGTATGTGATGAAATATATTAGATAAATTTTTCATTAAGATGACATTTGTCTGTCTCTTACTAACATTCTGTTGCTTTCCACTAGCATAAGTGGGAACTACGATTGCTCTGACTTTCTCAACATCCTTTTGAGAATACGTAGGCACAAGGTCTCATCCTTGCCGAGCAAATTTCTATCTCCCTCAGACCAAACAAACCATAGATCCCTTTATATCCGAGCTACAAATGCTCTGATTCCCATTAAGGGATATGTATGCAGAAGATCCACAGATCTTTGCGAGCACAATAATAACAAACAATAGGATCCCACATAATCTATCATTTCTTAAAATCCCAAAGGAGAAACTTTCCCAATCATAGAAATAGCAATTAAAACACACAAACATATCAAACATATTCATATATAAAGCTATAGATAACTATATATATTTAGGGTGCTCCATCTATTCCCTTTATATAACAATCCCCCTTACTCAGAATCTCCCCAATGCATTGCGTCTAGTTTGCGCTAGTCGTTACGCATATCAATATCAATTGAGGGTATTAACAGTTTTCCCCTTTTTCATAATCATTAAATCATCTTTCTTGTGTTGAAAATAATAAAGCTTGATGCTCATGGCATCTTTATAAACAAATCAAAAGAGTAAATCATTTGAGCGGAGAATCAGATTCATATTCGAATCCTCTAGCGTCACTTTTCTGAACAATATTACATCATGGTTAGATAGGTTATTCAATAAGCTTTCCAACGCTTCAAACCGGCGCAAATCAGTTATGATTCTCAAGTTATGGCCAAAATAGTCTGGAATTTTTGTATTTTCGATGGCCGAGCTCGTTCGGTGGTGGAGAGGTGCTCCAGGAACGTGAAAATGCACTAAAAACGCATTTTTGAGCGCCCGACGGTGCAGGCTGGGAAGAAACTCATATTTAGGCGAAAAAACATATTTTTTAGGTTATGGTTGGGTATTTTTGGTCCCAATTCATCAAAACTTCAAATTTTGGTCTAGATAGCTTAGATTACAACTATTGCGCATGCATCTTGATGATTGGAGTTGGATTTCTCATCAACCAGTGCTGATAACCCACGAGATGTTTGGTTCATTTTTCTTCTTCTCTATGTATTTATCTTTTTTAGGTTATGTTTGTATATTTACTTCGAACATATGCATATTTGTCGCTCATGGCGTTATATAAAACTTGCTTTACAAATTTGTGTTGGTTGTTGTCTTAGGTTTTTACCTTGTGTTAGGGATTTAAGTTTTAATAGACATATACTGCTTAGATTCTTACCTAGGATGATCATCTGTTAGTTTCTAAGCGCTAGACATAGATTTAGAGTTAGCATTCACTGTGGGTATCTAAGATTAATGCTTCTGTATCGGTTGTGTTGGGCGAGACATTGTCAATGCGAGTGACACTATTGAGTTCTGTGTTGTTAAGCTAGGTGAGACATCACTAGCCGAGGTGATGCAATACGATTCTCTATTTGGGTTAGGAATAACTTAGGTTGTGAGAGATACGTGATGACATAGACGAGTATTGTAGGTTGAGTATAACCAGACGATAGGTTTAAGTCTGTGATGGGTAGTGTACATTCGTTCTAGATAAGTTGTCTATCCTTTTTACTTTAGTATACATTTAATTTATATTCATACTCTTATTTACAACCCATTTAACCCCAAGCTCATTAACGATTGAATTTTTGAGCGGAGAAAGAATAACCAATCTTTGTGGACACGATACGATATAACCTATATATCACTTGATAAAAATAATACTTTATTTTTTGCTTGCCGCTATAATGCCGCAATAATTATTCACAATGAGCTAATCTTTTAAAAACTCTTTATGATAACAGCCATGACACTCCATACGAGATGTACATTTCTTAATAAGCTTGAGTGTCAACCGATCTTCATCGGAGAGGAACACTTTTGTTCTATTCCTTTCTTCAACCCTCCAGAGTAGCAAACAAAGCTACCTCAAAATAGTAACTTAGGCACCACAAATGTCGTAATAGTTAATTCTGACATCATTCTTCAGAATATCATTGTGCAATAAACGCCTAAGATCCTTACTGGAGCACAACCTGCTTTATTTCAGAACTATACAACCACACTTCCAGTACATAGATTATGATCCTGTGCACATATCACACATGGCCTGTTAAGAGCAAGTTTGATACTTCTCTTCAAAAACTCCACAACATAAAAATTATATTACCACCATAATATGAGTCACATTATCATTGCTAGAGACTAAAGTTACAACATATGATAATAACATTCTTTGTGAACAAACATCTCTTGGAGTATACACACAAGCAGCACATGAAGGCACAAAAGACACAGGATGCTAAACAACATATCACAATATTATGTTCTATCATTATAGCAGATGCAAGATCAGAACACCAGATGACTTCATAGCAGAAGGAACAGTATCAAAACCATTGAATCTCAGGCAGTGGAATTTGACAGCTTCTTGATGGAGTCACACTTCTCAAATAAATTCTCCTTAAAGATGAGATGATCTTTTACTTTAAGCACCAGAAAACAGTCATGAACAAATAAATTTCAAGACAATAGCATATCAAGACTCCTTCTTCAACAAAGAAATCATACATGTTAGAATCTCCAGACTCACACAACAAACATAAAGAAAGTTGCATTCCACAAGCAACTACAAATAACTCTTCTCAACCAAGTGCTCTTCTTCTCCTAGACCATTGCACCAGAAAGTAACTTCGACAACTCTAACAAGCTAGTTGAATCTATCCTCAAGTATCACCACACTACAGAATACACCTTCAGAGGAAAATAGTGTGTTGTAGACTCAATACACAAACGACCAAGAGTCTTCATTCCGCAATATACACAACGAAGCACAAACCAAAACACTCCTTACTAAAAAAAAGCAACCCTTTGCACAAAAACATCATACTCCTATTTCAACATGTTAACCTAAGACAGGCCCTCAACACACTAGTTCTCCTCCAAAGCTACAGGCCTTAAACCACCGAAGACAGGTCAAATACACGTCCTCTCATGAACAATCCATCCTCCACTTCTAGGGACCGTTCAATCAACAACGTAAACTCTCCAAGTTCAAATAGCTTTTCAGTAAAGACCTTCTGCATTTCACATAAACCAGAAAGTATCTCCCATGGATCTCATCCAGAATAAAACATGATGCATATTCTGATACCAATTGAAATTCTCGTATAACAGACTCAGATGTCGTAAAACGATGTCAAGACATCTGATATGACATTAAACATACAGGAAAGGTAAAACAATGCATGAAAACATAAATAACACAGTAGAATTGTTTACACAGTTCGGTCCAACACACCTACATCTGGAGGCTTCTAAGCTAGGAATGAAATTCACTATCAATAGTATCAATTTGAAGTTAAACTCGCCTGTTTACTACTCCTCACTTAATTAATACCCAATAAAACTTCTCCCTAAGAACATCTTAGATATGAGAACCCTTCTCATTCCCCCTTAATCACTCACAGTGATAAGACAATAACAATAACAAAAGACAGAAGACTCGCTTCTATCATAAAATACCTAAGACTTAAAGAAATTTGATTCTAGCTTACAACACACCTTGGAGTTGCTTCATAGCTTCCTCCAAGAACAATACATGATTCCTCTTACCTAAGAGTTTCGAGGAGCATGCTGACCATCCCACAAACCGGGTGGTTCACTACATCTAGCCTTAATGATTACATCCCTTCTAATTTCGGATATCTACTAAAATAGGTTACAAATCCTTATTTTATAGCCTGTACCCAACTGGATTTGGGCCTTCAAACAACAACATATCAGTTGTAACAAACTGAAAGAAATCTTCTGCTACAAGTAAGGTCTTCAACAGTTAGTTTCCTAAATGCTCTCCTTGATTTCAAATTGAGTCTCATTGAATATTTTAGACATTTAAATATGCATGTAAATATGCTCTATAAATTATGCATAATATTCTCCAAATATTCTGCATAATTAAATTAGAACCAAATCTCATTATTTAGTTCAACAAGCGTGATGTCGAAGGCTTCTTCATAGGACATCTGCTTCGACATGTTGTTCCAGATATGGAATAAGTTCAACACATCATGTATAACCTGCTGTTCACACACCAGAATGTCAAGACATCTTCACTGCAGAAACATGACAGCAAATATGTCATGACATTAGTTGTGACTTCTTGTTCAGCATCAGTTCAGAAATATGTTAGAACGTCTTCCTTAAAATTAGTTGAGAATGAAAGTAGATATGTCATGATAGTAGTTGTGACTTATTGTTCAACATCAGTTCAAAAAGATGTTAGAATGTCTTCCTTAACCTTATCTGAGCATGACAGGAGATCTTTCACAATATTATCTCACAACATTAGCTCCACTTGTGATAGCATAATATTCCTAGACTATTCTGCATAATTAAAATCATAAACTAGTGTCATACCCCAAAATTTTCCCTCCATCTTCTCAAGATATTTCATACATCCATACTCAAGGATTCCTCAAGGGTTGATCAGACAAACCCTCTCCTAGACAATCAACCCAAACTAGGGTTTGGTGATTCTCAGATCAAGATGGACTTCCAACAACTCCAATGGTCTTAATTCCTCCTCATATGCTTTAAAGATTCTCCATGTCAAGTTTCAAGCTTCACAAGTCAAGTTTCCTCAGACAATTGCTCAGATGGTTGAAAATCAGTTGTATTGGACAAAAAGTCAACTATGGTCCACATACAGTCAAACTTCATGATTTTTGGTCAACATTCTCATTTTGAAGTTACATTCATCATTTGATCAAGGGTTGATCATGATTCATCAAGAAAACTCAAGATTTGTTCAAAAGTCAAACTTTCTAAATTAGGGTTTCTTAGTGAAAAGTCAACCAAACATTGACTGAGCATAACTTCTTCATACTTTCTCAGAAATTTTTCCACCACCTCTTGTTTTGAAGGAAATTTAATTCTCTACAACTTTATGTCTCACAAGAATGTTCAAAAAATGCTTCATTTGGAAGGTATGGATCAAAACATTACAGGTCCTTTTCAAAGTTAACAAAAAGTCAACATTTTGTTTTGAAGATATATTGAGCATGGAAACTCCAATTGAGATGAAACCAAAGAGGTTGGTTAGAGGACTCTTAGAGCTTTCCAAAAAGTCCAAGAACACTCAAAAATGTGGAAAATTGAGCAAGATACACCATTCACAAGTTGGGCAATTTTGAAGAAGTGCACAAAGAGAGATACTTGTAAAAATAAAAAATATTGCAAATGGGCCTAGTTTTTCTTCATCCAAACTTGTTCCTCATACAACTTGGAACATCCAAGCCCAATTCCACGAATTTTTATTTTATTTTTCTATTTAATTTGGATTTTATTCATTTAAATACAAATTAAATTCAAAAATAAGGTATAAAATCAAAATTAATTGCAAAATTGATTTTTCTCTCTTCCTTGAGATCCAAGCAACCCAAGAAAGCTGGCAAATTTCGAAATTTGATTTGAATTGGCAAGGAATTGATGAAAATTGATCAAAAAAGATAAGATTTGATCTTGTACAAAATCAAATATGTTTTGCATTGATTGATGATTATTTCTTCCCCAAATCAGCTCCAATTCCATCCAATATAAATATACAAGGCATAGCACATGAATTAGAACATAAAAATTGCTTGGAGAAACCCTAACCTAGCTCAAAAAACCGTGCCTCTCAAGCAACTTGCAGCCACAGTTTTAGCTCGATTCAATTGATTCCAAGCATCAAAACACATTCCTTGACATCTCCTGAATCGATCCAGACCTTTACATTGTCCAAAAACATCAAGAATTGAGAAATCACGATTTGGTTTGTTCTTACTTTTTTCAAAAATCGAATTCTGTTTATCATGCATTATTAATGTGTTTTGATGATTATTTTGTGTTTAGAACAAAGTTTGCAAGCTATCTGGACAATCGAATTGAGTTTTCATGGCCTGAATCGAAATACGTCATTGTTAGGGTTTTCTGAACCGAATTATGGCTTCCTTAAATCGGTTAAATTGGACCAAAAGACCATTACCATTGTGTTTAGAATGTGATTTCCAATCGATTCATGTACTCACAATTCATTTATATTATGTGTATGAGATTTTGAGAATTGCAGGGACTATAGCGTCGCACTGAGGCCGACGCAAAATTCCCAGAATTCAAATGAAAATGATGAAGTTCTTGGCGCGTGATTCTGGGCAATCATGGAGTGGCACTCGTTTACAATTCATTCGCTCCGATTTTCAAACACGTGTGCACGCTGGTTCAGTTGGTCAAGGCGTGGGGTTGTGAAGGCAAGGTCACCGGTTCAATTCCTGCAAGGACCATTTCTTTTTGCTTCATTTACAAACTAACATATTTCTTTATATTTTCATATTTTTCTATTTAATATTTTTCATGCATTTTAATTTAATTTCAACAATTTCTATTATGCATTAAAAAACACCAAAAAATATTTTTCTTTTTACATTATTTCCAGAAAATGTTTATTTAATTTATAAAATTAAAAATATTATTTTTTCATGCATATTTAATTTAATTGTTAATTTATCATTTAAATCACTTTTAATTAGTTTTTAATTATTAAATTAATGCCAAAAAATCCAAAAAAATTATTTTAGCATATTAATGTTGTTTCTTGCATGAAATATTTTTCTCTTTTAAAAATTATTATTTTTCATAACATTTTTCTCTTATTCGATTTCCTCGTATTTTCCGATTTCTCATCTTTTCACAGGTTATTCCGTTTCGGACGATTTCCTTTTATCGTTCTCTTTTTTCCAATTATGTAATTGCTTATGGGATGTAATAGTTTAATTAGGGTTTCTACTTTCCGCATTTTAAATTATGTATCTGCCCCCAAAGCCATGTAATAGCGTAGGATTTATCTTTCCGCACTTTATATTTCCGTAATTTACTTTCCGCATCTTATAAACTGTTAGTAATTAGGCGTGTATGGGAAGATAAAATTGAACATAGCTCACTCTAATTTTCAAGATAACATGAATCTGAAATCAACACACTCTTTTCACACATGCACCCCTTAGGGTAATTCTCTCTCGTTGCCTTTACGAATTCAAATGGTCATGTCCCTCGAACGTAGAGGTATTCTAGCACCGTTGCCTTCAAAACAAATCATCGTAGTCCCTTCGATACAAAGATCATAGACCCACGATGTCGCCTACGAATACATGATCTTGACCCTCCATTGTCGCCTACGAAAAATGATGATAGTCCCTTCGAATGTGCTAGGATACCTCCTACAAGTTGCCTTCTATGACCATTCGATGTCCCTTCGAATGTCCCGCTTACATCCAACGAATAGGGTTACCTACCAACTAATGGTATGGATAGCACTATTCTAAAGGAACGTAAAATAACATGAAAACGACCAATTCTGAGTAGGTAATAAGACTTTTAGTTGCTTGCTCTATCAAAATACTTTTCACACCTCACACTTTTGTCAAAGTTCAAACTCTTTTCAAAACAAAACATTTCCAAACACTTTGTATACATTCCTACATGAATCATTACAAAGTCAAAGCGAAAGCACAATTTTAAAAAAGATGATCTAAGAGCAACTAAGAGCCCGTAGATAACTACGGATGGAAAGGGGTGTTAATACCTTCCCTTTTCATAACCTTCTCCCTTACTCAGAATCTAACGAAGGTCTTTTCTGTACTTTTTACCTTCCCTTAATTGGATAAAAGAAAAGTCGGTGGCGACTCTTGCTATCCGCACATTTGTGATACAAAAATCTCAAAGTCAGTTCACCGTATTACAACTAGTCCAAAGTTCATGTTATGTAGAGCATGATGTTGGATGGTTCTTCATAGGACATGTTGTCTGACATGTTTTTCAATCATTATGTTCCAACTATATTAGTTTTACCAAACATAATGCCAATCATAAAATCATATAATTAACAATATCAAAGACGTTTTACACTTTGTGAATATATGAATATTCAAACAAATGTACCAAACCGAATTCATAAGTTATACACGTACTGAAAGTATGGTAATCTTTCTTGATATCATAGTGTTCATAAGTTGTTAACTTTCTGAAAGTATGAAATTTAGACTTAAATCTTAGAAGTTGTGCTCTCTAGAAAGGAAGACAAGTCAACATTCTGATGCATGCTCTCATACTAAGATGCCACTCCGAATTTGTACTCTAATATGTGTACTTATGCAACGTACGCTCCATTCAGAAGTTGTGAAATGTATGAATGTCTGATATAGAGGAAAATATCAGATAAAATGTTGATGCTTGAAAAGTATAGTGTTTTGGTTGTGATATCATAATCAAGTAACAAAAGTGTTGAAACATGATGTGTGGCATTATTCAATCGGGCTCAAATTAAGATTTTGATTCTCCATCAAGTGCTGATAGAAATCAGGTTCTGAAATGAAGACCAGGTATTCTAGTTAGAATGTGATGAGTTATTGTAGGGAAGTGCTACTTATCCAATCTATGTTCTGAAAACTCAAAATTTATTTTGTGAGTCTTGGGCTCGGGGTATGAACAAAGTTAAATGAAGTTTTGGGTTTAACAGATTATGTGGGAGCTGTGAGCTTAACTCTAAATTTATTAGTTATGGTGATTAACCTGTATAAATTATTCTATTAAAATACATGGTTTTGTCATCATAAACATAGGGAAAATATAAGAACAAGTGTTTCTACATCTGGCCTTTGGATTTTGATGATAACTTTACATGTTATCTTCGAGAACAATTGTATACACTAATGGTTTCGTTCTAATGTGTAGCTGCTGCCATAATTTTTTGACTCTGATTACAAGGCGTGTGACATCATCAGGTTTTGAACATACACTCTGGAAGAAAACATGTGGTTATGTTTTTCATTAAAGTAAATGTTATGAATATATCTTCTGCAACGTGTCTAAGGAACGTTAGTACAAGAGGTTCTAATTGACTTGGTGGTTTAGATTTGGAGGCCTTCTAAAGTTTTACTTATGTGTGTTACAAGTTATGAAGATTATGAAGACAAGGTTCTGCAGAATAAGTTTTGATGATCTGAAGAAAAGCAAGTTCTTACAACCAAGTGTTGACGATGCTTAAGACATGGTTCTGTGGGACAAGTTCTGAAGACTCCAAGACTTAGGTTCTAAGGCTTAATAACGATTCTTCCATAACAAGCTTCAATGTTCAAATATTCAAATATCCGAAGCCTCTGAAGATAAGAAGAAAGTTCAAAATGGTTAACATGTGATAGTGTACAAAAGGTACATAAAGTGTATGTGACCTCTACTCTTCTAGAGTGGTGCAAGGACAGTCCTTTTTGTATTTGATTTTAACTACTCTCATTATAATCGTTTAGAAATAACAATTAGATTTATGAATACCTTTTTTACATTTTCAACTGGTCTCTTTTACAAGCTATAAAAGGAAGACATGGAAGCTAAAGAAATGTAAGAATCAACACTACAACGATAAATCTATCAGATTAATTCAAGCTCAACAAAACTACACCAAAGCACTGTGTAAACCGTGTAGAGAAATTATATGTGTATTGTTTTGTAAATAAGCAATGAGTTGTTGCTCGTATCTTGCAGTAGAACACTTAGGTGTTTTTCATTGTACTAAAAAGTCTCTGTAATCTGCATAGAAGAAGCAAATATGTAATACACTAAAAGTACTCAACTATTGTTGAATGATACCTTGAGAGACTGAGTGAATGTCTGATCTCAAGAAGACTCATGATGCGGTCTGAGTGGTTTTGAAATAAGGATCAACGGACTTATTGGGGGATGTTAATAAGGTTGATCAGACTTACTGTGGGTTGTTTTGTAATCAGTTTGGCTATAGTGGATTAAGTCCTTGTGGAAGGAGAAATCATCCTTTAGGGAGGTGGACTATAGTAGCTTAGTTAACAACAAACCATGATAAAAATAACTATGTAATTTATTTTTAGGTTCTGATTTTACTTGGTTCGTCACCAGCGAAAAGAATTAATTTGTTGAAATCCAAGTCAAACCCCCTTTCTTGTGTTTCTCATACCTTTAGATATCGTATAGAGGATTAGACATAGGAATTTAATGTGATTTATAATATGCATAATCATGAATTGGATGACATTGTATGTCGCCATATTTTGCAGGAGAGAGAACTTGTTTCAAACTTGACATTAAACATGGTGGTGCCGAAAAACATATTCGCGTCTTTGAAATGGAAAAATACACTAAATGTTTGAAAGATCAAGCAAATATACAATATGTATGCTCGAGACAACAAGGTGGTAAGAGGACCAAGATCTGAGATGAAACAACAGTTGAAGCTTTTGAAAGAAGATGTCTATGTTAGAGGTATATAATTTGTGATGATAAAGTCATTGTTTGAGATATATTTTGGAGTCATCCAAATTTTGTGAAGTTGTTCAACACCTTTCCATTTATGCTCATAATTAAATCAATGTAAAACAAACAAGTATAGACTTCCACCCTTGTAAATTTTTGGCGGCACATCTACGACGATGACTTATTCAGTCCCTTTTGCATTTTTGGAATCCGAAAAAGAGGACAATGTTACATGGGTTTTGGAAATGACCTTTGTTCAAGGCCCAAAACAACATGCAACAAGTCATAATCATCGTACGCGGTGACTCACTAATGAATTTGGTTGCAATTGTTTTTCCTACTTCTTCAGCATTACTTTGTAAGTGTAACATAATGGAAAATGTGAGAAGTCGGATAAAATCTCTAGGTTGTACAAGACAAGTCAAAGGTGAAGATGGTAAATTTGTAAAACCTGGTGTGATTGTTAAAAAGATAATTGATACATGGAATGATATAATAAATTTTTCCACAAAAGAATTATATGTTGAATATATTTTACATTTCTGTAGTGGGTGTGCAATATATCCATATTTATGGAAATATATTGAGGGCACGATTCAAGATCAGGTTAAAGAGATAAATATTTGTGCATGGAATAATTAGGTTTGACACTTTGGAAATACAACAAGCAATAAAGTTGAATCTACACATGTTAGATTTTAGAGTTGGTTGGGAAATAGTAAAGGTGATTTTTATCTAAATTAGGGTGTCATGAACCAGATGCTCTGAAACCAACATAATGAGATACACACATCCTTTGATCAAAGTGTTATTGTATTAGAACATCAATTCAAAACAACATGCTTTACTCACAGTTGCTTAGAAGCGTATTGTGGGCGGCGTTGAATTTTATTTTTCATAAATCCAAACAACCGGATAGAATAGGTTTTGATAGCTCAATGTATGTATGTACACTTAGAAGACTCATGATATCCATTGTGCTTGTGTAATTTCAAAGAAGCTCAAGCATGAAAAACCATTACGTATGGATGAAAATTTCATATCAAGAAATAATGGATTTGAAACCACGGGTTGAACCAGTTAAAACAAAAGGTGCCCATGTAAAGGAAAAACTTACTCGAAGTGACAACTCCACGAGACGGTCTCCTTCGTATTTTGAGAATGTTGACTCATATTTTCCAAATTCTCGTACTCCAAAATCCAAAAAAAGTATTTTTCAAGGGTGCACGCATTAACAAACCATCTCCTCTACCAGCGGTACCAATAATCAAAATTCGTCCATGAGATGTCGCATTTTACACACAAATACATTGAGAAAATTGTAAATGATAAATGTAACAACTTTGGTTTTTGATCTATTTTGGATTTACTCGGTAAGGGAGATGATGACCACCAATTTGTATGCCTTCATCTTATATAAGAAATGACGATTCATAGGGATTCATACATAAATCTATATAGGATCAAAGGAAATTATGATACAATTCTCAATGCACTTGTTCCTTGTCTCAGTAGTCCGGCTCCGTTTCACAAATTGATGCGTTCTTTTATAAATGAGACATATTATAACAAGTGCTTATGATAGGGTGTGCATTGATTTAACACTGTAACACGGTGGGAGAACTAAATTGTTTATTTTGCATTTTATCGCAAATGTTGCGGATAGCAAGAGTCGCCACCGACTTTTCTTTTATCCAATAAAGGGAGGGTGAAAAGAACAGGAAAAGACCTTCTTTAAATTCTGAGTACGGGAGGAAGTTATGAAACGGGAAGGTATTAGAACCCTTTTCATCCGTAGTTATCTACGGGCTCTTAGTTGCTTAGCTCATTTTAAAAAATTGCTTAAAATTGCTTTATGTGTTTGTGTAGTTTGAAAAGACATTTCGTTTTGACTTCGTAATAATTCTCGTTGGAATGTATACGAAGTGTTCGGAAATGTTTCGTTTGGAAAATATTTAACTTTGTAATGATTCTTGCTAAAATGTATACAAAGTGTTTGAAAAGAGTTTTTGAAAAATGTGAGGTGCAAAAAGCATTTTGATTGGAGCAAGCAGGTAACTTTATGGATACCTTAGCAAATTCGAAGGGACAATAATCACTTACAACAACCGAGGGACGAGATCATATATACGTAGGAATCATCAAGGGTCATCAAGGGACTATGATCTTTATATTTATATCCCTACGTTCAAGGGACATGACCATTGTATTCGAAAGGCAACAAGAGAGGATACCCTATGGGGGTGCAAATGTGAAAGAATGTGTTTGGTTCAGATATATTAGTCTTGAATTAGGGTGTCCTAAGATTGGTTTTATCTTGTCATGCAAATCCTAGTTACTAGAAGTTAAATATATACCGTTTATAGGGTGCAGAAAGTAAAGGGAAAAAAAGTAAATCCTAAGCTATTAGTTGGCTTTAGGACAGTCACCTAATAAGAAGTGCGGAAAGATAAATGCGAAAAGTAAACCCTAATTAGGCTATTACATCCTGTGAGCAGATACATAATGATAAAATATACGAGAAATTAACCTTAAATATTACAACTTGGAAGCAGTTATAATAATCGGACAATAATATCAAGACAGGGATTAAAACAGAATAAAGAGATAATGTCAGAAGAAAAAAAGTTTTTTAATGTTAGTGAAAAAAAAAGTTTAAGGTTAGTAGAAAACCTAATTTTAATTAATCGTAATGTCTAATTAATTTTAAAAAAAAAAACCTAATTCTAAATTAACGTCTTTTTGTATTTTTTTTATTGATTTTAATAAAAAAGAAATTAATTTTAAGTTAATTACAAATTAATTATGAAAATACTATTAAACTTATTTACAATGAAAATAATTTTATGTCAAAAATTAAATAAATAATTAGTTAACCTAAACCTAAAATAAAAATATTTTTTGAATTTATTAAACAAATTAAGTTAAATAAACAACACAAAAAGAATTAAAATGAAATATATATAAAAAAAACCAAAAAACGTGAATTGCAATATGAGATTTGAATGGCATTAGCTTTGATGTCTTGACTTTTTAATATATATACTTCTTCCAATAAAACGATAACACATGATATGTTAGTAAAATAAAATAAAAACAATAAATAACACATGTTATATGTACCAAACACACCCGGAAGAAACTTTCTCTAACATTAATTCTATTCTTCCTCTCTTAAGAATAAGAACCCAAACTCATGCTAAATAAAAATCAGACGAAACCATCTCACCTCATGAACAATATCAATATATAAAATCTCAAGAATTTAAAAGAAACACATAAATTTGCAAGTCAATGAGAGATTAGGAATAAATACCACATCCTGTGTTTCCGGCGTGATTGTTTCCGGATAGGGTTGCAGTGTTCTGTGGTGGTGTTTTCAGAGTTTGCGACGGCGGATCTGTGACTGAGGAGTATGGAGCGCGGAGGAATTAAGGGTCGCGGCCTCGGGTTCCACCAGCAACAACTTCGTCGGAGGGAGGTTGCTCTGCGTGTTCCGTTTTTCTCTTTTTCTCTCTATTTTTCCTGCAAAGAAAACATACAAGAATCTATACAATATATATTGTAGTGTGAATACAGATCATGAAAGTGTTAGTAATATATTTCTTATAGCACGAAGACATCAAAATGGTATAATCAGTCTGTGTCAAAAATAAAGGTTTTGTGTGTATGGAAATATGTACAAAAACATCTCCTAAACCCTAACGCCTATATCCGTAAGGGTTTTTGTGTGTATGGTGTAACCGTGAAAGTGTTTTGAGAATGAAATTGACCTCTTCTAAAAGTGTAGAAAGTGTAAGTATTTATAGTTTAATTTAGGTCAACAAATAAAGAATAAAAATCCAATGTTAATTATTCATTAAAAGTCCAAATCAAAACTAATTTGATTGTGATTTTCAATAATTATTAATAAATATTTTCCTAAAAAACTTTACTTGTTCCTCGAGATGGGAAAAATATCTGAATAGAATTAATTTAATTAAAACTTTTTTATTTTAATTTATTTTTTTGGATTATTTGACTATTTAATGCACAAAATCATGATTTTAATGAAAAAATAATATTTTAAAAAATGCATAATAAAGGAAAACGAAAATTGAAATAAAAAATAATAAAAAATGTGATTTTTGAAAATAGAAATAAAGTTAGTAACAATAAAAAAATGTCACAAATGTATATGTAAGATTTGAACCCATGACCTCATATTTGCAAAGCTTACCTCCTTACCAATTGTATTATCTTACTTATTCGAAATAGAAATGCAACTAAAAGTATACGGAGACGTGCAAGTATTTGTCATATTTAAAATACAAATAATTTAAAATAAATTATTATATTTTTAAATAGACCTTGAGAATGAATATTTATAAAAAAAAAACCCAGAATATTAGTGTAATAAACCAGAAGAAACTTAAAATAAAGTTTGAAATTAATTTTGACCGGAGCACCGGGACGGACAAATTTTGAGATATAACAAACACGATATGGATTCTCGTAAACATTCTTTTCACTTCAGAGGAAGTCACCTCATAATCCATCTAAATGCATCATGTGTATTGGTTAGTAATAAAAAATAACAAATTTCAGGTTTTTTTGAAACCAGGATATCTTATACCAAAAATATCACCGAAGTAGATGACATATTTCACACGAGATCTTTGAAACATGGTCGGGTCACTTTCTTGAAAGGATGGAAGAGTTCACTAAGTTGATTAATAATGAACAGGAAGCAAATAAGGAAAGGTCGAAAATGGAGCCACCAATAGATACAAGTAGTGACTAAACTTTTGATGCATTTTAATTGTAATTTAAAAATGTAACACAATTTCTGTAAGTAACATACCACTTAATGTTCTAAAATTGGGTGTTATTTTTTGGAAAATTTTGGTTTTTTTCAAACTTCGCTATGCATAATTATGGTTATATTTATCTGCATAAATTTTTGGTGGATCAAGAGATGTATCTCTGGATACCCCTTTATTAAGTAAAAAAATAGGGGATAAATTAGAGTTGCATCTCCCGAGCGACCTTTATTTTTTGAAAATATAAGGCAGATTCGTAGATGTATCGCCAAAGTGTTCCATTCAGACATGACCATATGTATGTGAGGTCTTTATTGCATTACAGTTCTATAAATATGGTTTATCAATCCATTTTATTTACACAAACAGAATGTCTAGATATCTTAATTTTTCTTTTGTGTATTTCAATGGAATAACAACCCTAATTCAATTTTGGATTGCAAGGAAATACTTCTCGTCGATCTGAAAATTAAATTGAGTACTCTCATGCAATATCTAAAAAATTAAAGAGTTATCAAGCTCGATTACCGTTAGACAACGAATGGAAGACATAGTTCACATTGCACGAACGAAAGACAAATAATGATTTGAATGTGATGTAGAATACCTTTTACTGTTACTTTATAAAGGGTCTGATTGAAGTGGATGTGACAATTCAAAGATCAGCCGGCGATATTATAAGAATGATTAATGTCATGAACCTATTTTCAATAATATGTAATGTAAATTTATGTAATGTTTTTCTATGTAATGTTTTTCTATGTAATGTTTATTTTGAAGTTTACTTAAGTTATTTAAATTTCATTCTGTCATTGGTTTTTTAGCCTGTCTCGACTTTTGATCTAACAGAGCATATTCTAGAGATGTATATCCAAAAAGCTCACCGACTAATGAACTAAGGGGCATTCCGGAGATGCATCTCCAAATCAACCTTTCGTGCATACGAAGATACATCTCCAAAAAATTTTAGATAAAATAATAGTTTCACAACATAATGTTCATGATTCAACTACTTCTATCATTTTCTCATTTTTGTAGGTTTGTAACCAAGATCATCAATCAGTTTCCGCTTGTATGTTATGGAGCCTATGGAAATGTAGAAATAATTATGTTTAGATTAGTCTGATGATTCTCCGGACATTATTGATAGTTGAGCTTTGCATCTTCTTGTGGGATGGAGAAACGCTCAACAACCTAGAAAAGAAAAGGTAACTCTTCTAAACCTCCAACATCAAATTAGACAAAATGGGAAAAATCATCGGCTGGTCGCCTTAAATGCAACATCGATGCTTCCTTCTCTAATAATAAGGTTGGTATTGATTCTTGTATTAGATATGATGATAATAATTTCATTGCTCTTGTATTAGTTTTCTCCTATGACAGAGGTCGCGGTCGGAGAAGCTCTTGGGATCTTAGTTTCTATAAAATGGGTTCGTGATCTAGGCTATGAGAATGTGGATTTTGAGATTGATGTTACTCGAGAATGTAAACACGTGTTAGATACTTCCTTTTCGAACTCTCATGTTATATACGTTAGGAGACAAGTCAATAAAGTTGCTCATGTTTTGGCACGTGTAGCTCCATCTTTTGCTAGTTTCTATTATTTTACTATATACCTACATGTATTCAGACTCTTATTATTAATGAAATGAGTTAAAAGATACCTACATGTTTACTTTAGTTGTGTGTAAAAAGATACGTTTAGAGATTCATCTCTAGACATTGGTGACATTTTAATCTTTTTAGGATAGTGTGATAAAAGCCATAAGAGTGAAAAAAAACATTTTTCAAATTAAATATTTATTACGCTTTAAAAACACCAAACCATCGTATAAAAAATAAAAAATTTCTTTTTCATAACCTTAGATGTCCTTAATAAATTATCTTTATTTATAACTTTTAATGAAATCTAATATTTTATTAACTTTAATATTTTTTCTAATATTTTATCAATTTTAATAATTTTTCTAATATTTTAATCTGAAGAAGTTTAATACTTTTAGTTTATCTTTTAATGTTTAATATTTATATTACGGTGTTAATGATATTGTGGATTAGAAATATAAAAAAAGTAAAATGCACAAATATGTAATTGTATTAGAATAATATACAACAATGTTTTCTTCTCGGTATATATACAATAATGTTCAACAAAAAATTAACATATATAAGAGATGAAGAAAGTGTATCTCAAGAGATGATAGATAGTATATTTTTTTTGACAAATATTTTAATTAGGAGAATAGGGAAAAGAAATGATAATGTAATTTATTCATCTCTATATGTAGAGAAGTCTAATTTATTGTAGTTACTAAAATGTTTAATAAAGAATGAAAGTGTAGATTTTAAGAGCCACTTGTTCGAGAGGTCATTTGAGTCTTGGATTTTGTTAACACCACTCACAAAACAAGTCAAGTCAACTAATGCAAACATACCCAACATAAATTGGCATGAAACACACAAAAAGGGTATCTTGGTCAATAAACACTCAATGATATTTCCTCATAAAAAAGTTGAGATTAAGACTTTATATTTCTTTGGCGCGTTCCATCCCGTTTATATTATTGCATGTTTCGTTTATATTATTGCATGTTGGAACGAATGAATATGCTTTTCAATTTGAAAATGATGAAAATGTAATTCAAATACATTATTAACAAAATTTTAAAAATGTATAATGTTTTAAAAATAATAATTCAATAATCCTTTATCATTATCATAATGTCAAGAGCAATGCTATTCTGTATCTTGCATATAGAATCCTTAAATAGTCTCAAACTTATAATAGTATTAGTATATTGACGGCGGTTGTTCACAGTACATGATTGAGAACAAAAATATTTTATCTTTTGCTCTAAGAAAAGAGGTTATATCTCTTATGATAATAGCAACAACGGTGTAATTGTGGATGATATTGTTGTCTTACTCATATTAGAGAAGGATGAGAAATTGGCTGTGTCGCATTTTAAGTATGCAGGTGACACAATTATCTTGGAGAATATATCTCTCAAGAATTTGTGCGCTATCAAAACCATTTTTCAGAGTTTTGAGTTGGCTTCCCAGTTGAGGATGAATATATGGGGTTAAATTAGGGACGACTTTTCTTGAAATGGTGGAGATTTTTCTAAATTTCAAAGTAGGCATTTTCCTTTCAAGTATCTTAGCATCTCGGGTTGAACTAATTCGAAGAGGGTGGTTACTTGGGATTCTTTGATTAACCTTGTCTCTAAGAGGTTGGCTGATAGGGAGATTAATAGAATATTTTATTATTAATTAAATGAGTTTTATTAGTAGTTTGATGTATTGAAAATTATTAAGTTTTCTAGAATGTTCTTAGGACTTTTAAATATTAGATTGGGCTTTTAATACCTTTTGGGCCTTTAGTCAAGTATCCATTAATAATACTATCTATGTAGTTCTATGAGCATTGAGGGGAATCAATCAAATGAAATGAAATTTATTTTCTTATTTATCTTTTATAGTCTTTCCTTAGTATAGAATTCTCTAATCTTTTTCTTAGTTTGTTAGGGTTCTAATCTAGAATCCTAACATTGGTACTCTCATTCTCTCAAATTAGATGGTCATTCTAGTGTTTTATGGAGAAGAAGATTCTTACTTGTGTGTGTTATGTGTTGAAAAAGTTTTCAGAGATAAAGTAACCCCAAAAAAGATGAAACTGCTACAAGTCGTGGTGAAATTACGCGATCGTGCTCGTCAATAGTGGATTTGGCTGTGTCAACTTTATCCACCATCCTGTTGGGATACTTTCACCAGTGTATTTCTCTGGCATTTTAAACCTGAATGGAGAGAAATTTTACCAATTTCGGATGAGGAAGAGGAATTGGTTCAAGAGTTGTCATCCTTGTCATCCTTGATGGAGAAAAGTGTTAAAGTAGCTACAAATTTCTCAAAAATGGTTAATGAATTTGGAGAATCTAAACGTGAAGCATCTCCAGAAGAATCGACAAGTGTATTCTCGTTCACGGAGAAAAATCAAACGCCAAAGATAACACCTCCAGTGGAGCTTGCAAATGCTTCTCCGATGATGGCAACAACTCACGAGATCCAAGTAGGTGAATCCCATCAACTTCCGGCGAAGACACTCTCAAATTTCAAAATGAAAATCAATTTGACGTCGTTTGGGAAACACAACAAGGATGAAGATGATATGAATCTATATTCACAAACTCATGTCTTTGATTCACATGATTCTGCATTTCTACCCACAATTGTTAGCACAAAGGGTAACATGGGAAATATCTCTTCAATACTCATCAAGTCCAGGGTTATTCACCTTTTCATCAATCAAACTCCGACCATCGTTCCCATTCTAGAACCACCAGCTCTAAACAGTTTGTTATCAATTGATGAGTGCTCTTTGTTATGTGACCTTAACGCACCCTTGTTGCAATCACCATCCTTACCTCCACCGCTGCCACCAATATTTCTGAAACCACCCGATTGCAGCGTTATAATTTTTGAGGATATACCTCAACCAAAACTGTCTGACTGAATTTCCGATGTAACGTCTTCTCTCACACGTCCAACAATATATGGTGAATTAATTTCCACTGTAACGCCCCGAATTTAATTTTTTATTTAATTAAATTAATTAGGGATTTAATTATTAGAATTTTCGAAGTTGAGAATATATCGGTATTATTCTAAGAGGTGAAAATTGGATTAATATGTTGTGTGGACGGGTAACTCGATAGTCGAGTAATTGTCGGTTTAATCGGAGAAATAATATTAGAAATAATATTATTATATTGCACTTTTATTTAATTAAGTGGGTTTGGTTGTTGTGTGGTAAATAGCAAGTTGGGGGTGTTGTGTAGTAGGGCCATTAAGAGTTTATGAGAAAATATTATTATTTGATTTATTGGATTAAAACGAAAATAAGAAGTATTAGAAAGAAAAGAAAGTAGATTTTGTGAGCAGTACAAATGAAAAAGAGGAAGCAAGGGTTGGAAGCACCAAGGTTGGGGAAGATAGCATACGTGAAGTTGCCGTCTAGAGCCAAAAATTGGAGTTTCGACCGGGGAAATCGATCGACCGTAAAACCCAAAAGTAAGGGTGGGGTTCTAATTTTATAACCGGGAATATGATGATTAGTATGTAGGATTGGGGTTAGATAATTTCCTGTCAAATGTTGCTGAAAATTGTACTGATAAATTTGTGTGTTGCTATCGTTGATGTTGTGTTGACGTTCTGGAAACTAAATAGTTGTTGTATTAATTTTTGTTACCTTGATTAATTATGAGTATGAGTAGTAATGGGGTTGTTTGATAATGGGTCTCTATAATATAAGCATGTATTTGACAATTCCACAAAGAAACCAAAAAACCTGGATCGAAGTTACAGGTAGAAAAAATGGCACTAAAGGAAAATTTGGTGGCCCTCGCTTAGAAGCCCTGTTGAATGGCAAGGATGGTGTGAAGGGCATGTGCCGATTGGCACATGCATGTCGAGAGAGAGGGTTGTCGTTCGACAGTCTTGGCTAGGGAGTATTGTTTTTTTTGTCTTATGTACCTCCCTTTCCATGTTTTCCTTGTCTGTTTTGTGTATTTAATTAGGTAATGGCAAGTAGTATAAGTAGCTAGTACCATTTCAATACATAAGAATAATAAGTTTGACTTCAGTAGTAAATTAAGTTACAGTATCCATGTTATAATAATAAATAGTAGGAAGGTATAACGAGGAGATGGCACTAGTGAAATAACGGAATAAGCAGAGAGTTTATTTGCTACATGATTTTAGGTAGCAGTAGGTAATTTAGTATTGAAAATTGACTATATTAGTATAATAAAAACTTGTAGAAGTTAGATGGTAATTGGCAGCGATAGCAGTAAGTGCAAATAAAGCCGAATAAGGCAAAATAGTAATTTAAGTGGTAAACTTAGTTGTTCGGAATCAACCGAGAATTTTCAGGGTAGTTTGTCTTTAAGAGTAGTATGTATGTATTTCTACAGATAGCAATAATTAGTAGTTTTGGTAATATAGTGGCTAGAAGCAATTGTGGACAAGTATCAATAACAATAACAAGGTACTGTAAATGATAGCAGGAACATATTTTGGTGACGGTTTGGTTTTGGTAGCAGCAAATAAATATTAGGAAGAGGAAAAGTAATTAGAAACCGTGGAATTAATAGTAAGCGAGGTCGTTGAAAATTATACTGGATAGTAACATTAGTAGTCTTAATCGGTATAATTGATTAACCGGAATTAGTTAGAAATTGTCGGAGAATCTCGTATATGCGTGTAGTTATTATTGGTTGGTTGAAGAATTGGAACGATGTCGCGTATGTCGAATATAGCGGGTATCTTATTAATGAAAAATCAAATCGTTGATTAATTAATTAATTTAGTAGAAGACGTTTAATAAATAAGTAGCGTTAGCGTTAAATAAGATATTTTAGGCGTAGATTCGTAATGGTTAAGCTGTGTAGTATTTGTCGTAGTTGTTCGCTTTAATTGTTGTTGTTAATAAATTGTTGTTGTTATGTTGATGAAGTTTTAGGCCTATGGCCAATGATGATTATGGTTAATCGTCCCGATTTATGGACATGTTTGAGTTGTATGTCGAATGACCAGTGTTGATCTAAGTTGATGTCATTGACGCATATTTTAAGTTGTTGTTGTTGCATTGTTGTGTATTTGTTGTTGAGGTTGTGTATTTGTTGTTGAGGTTGAGGTTGCATGGCATACATTGCATGATTAAGTTGTCCTTGATGGCACCACGTTGAAAGTTGAAGGCTTATGCCTTGATGAAATGCCTCGATAAATTGGCATATGTTTAATTTGGGAGTTCTGCTCCAAATGGTACCACATGCATTTGCATAGTTGATTCGCATATTGAGTCGCGTGTTAAAGTTCTTTTTATTATATAATTGTTTTTTGATTGATAAGTTGTTGTTGTTATGAGTTAGTGTTGATATAAGTTTTTGTTGTTATGAGTTGCTGTTGTTATAAGTTGTCGTTGTTATTAAATTATGTTGATTTAAGTTGTTACATTGATTAAATAAAGTGTCTTGTTGTTGTTTAATTACGTTGTTGTTATTTTGTCGTTGTACTCGAGTTGTTGTTGTGTTGTGGAACTATGATCAAGTATGTTGTTGAAGTGGTGATTTTGTATGCCTAAATTCTTATATATGGTTTATCATAAACTTGATTATATTGGTTTATATATCACCCCTTATGTTGTGATGTTTCCTCTACGTGGGTAACGTGCAGGTAATTGAAGGACGAAGGTTTAGTTGTTGCTAGTTCGAGTCAGGTTGTCACTCTGATACGTAACACTCGGGGGGATGAACACTAGATGTTTTGTTGTTTTGATTTAGTTATTGAATAATCATGTTGATACATGAAAAGTATTTGTTGATTTTAAATTGTTTTAAGTTGAAAAGATGCTATGACATCCAAGTTGATTAATGTAGTTCCGCTGCTTAATATTAATAAAGTTGATTCATGTTGTTTCAGTTCATCCTAGTTTATGTGTTATGTATATGTGATAGCATGTTGTTGTTAAGTTGAATTTCAATACTCCAATCATTTGTTGAAAAGAAATTTAACTCTTATTTTCATAATAATTACCGGGGTAGAATTGGGGTGTTACGAGTTGGTATCAAAGCAGGCCGGTCCGTTCGGCCAGTGTTGTCTAACGTTGTTTATTCCTCTGTACGCGACAAGTGTGTGGAACGCTATCGGTACTTGTTTGCTTTCTAGTTGATTGTTTGCAAGAGTTAGTTTGATGCTAATTGGGGGAGAAGTTTTGCTTCTCGGATATGTTTCAGTTGTAAGATGTTGGTATGCTGCTGATGGCAACGGTGCAAGTGTTGTCGAAGTTCTGGTGTTTCCCGAATCAGAAGGTGACAAGGATTTAAGATTCTAGTTGTTAATTAAGTTGGAGCTCCTGGAGAAAGAGGACGATCAGAAATTGATGATGTTTACTTCTCGAAGAATGAGGAGCATTGTAGCGGTTGTTGTTATGTGAGTATGGTGCAAATTCTTGATGTTTCTAAAAGTAACTGTGAAGTAACAAGGATAATGGTTGTACAATGGAATTTTGAAAGATGCTATGTTCAGTGTTGTTGATGAACTGTGAAGTTGTTGTTTAAGTATCCTTGTGTAAGATGTCGATGTTGAATCAATGATTAAGTAACGGATTTCTGTAGACCTTGCTGTGGGATTATTGGTAAGTGGTTGAAGAAAAGTTGTAGAAGCTGTTGAAGTTGATGGAATCTTTTGAACCGCAAGTCATAGTTGGAAATGTGAAGAGTATGATTCCAAGAATAGGAAGTGTTGGTAATGGTATAAAGGAATTTTTTCTGATGTTATCATCAGAGATGCGATAGTATGTAGCCGTAAGACGTCAGTATTGACATGTTCGGATGGTTTTGGAAGTTATTGAATTATGACGCTTTTGGTGACGTGAGTACAAGTTTTATAGGAACACTATTGTAGTTAGTAACGATTGTTTATACTCCATTATGGTTGTCGGATATCTATTGACAAATTTAGGACTTGATCACCCTTAATCTCTGGTTGGTAGTAGACAAAATCTTATTGGGTGGTATAGAATTATCTTTCTATCTTAATGGTGAGTAGAGCGATGGATTTTGTATCGATGAGATTGTCAAGACAATGATGTGATGAATGTTAAAGGAAGTTTGAGACTAAACTGAGAATTATAAATTGTTTAGTTGACTGAGGTTTGAATGAGCACTATGACTTAAGATGGATAATCGGAGTTGTGTAGCTGAAGTGTGATGTGCCAGAGTAATGTGGTTCTCGTGAATTTTGTGGATTCCATAAAGATGTTATTGTGGTCGTTAAGTTAAGATGTTAAGTTGACGTTATCGTGATTCTATTTTCCATTGTCATGATGTTGTTGTTGGTTACCGTAAGTAAGGAATAATACTCCATAGTATGATGAAGTTGATTTGGTCGGTTATGTTGATGTCACTATAAGGGTGATACGACGAAATAAATAGAGTTGTTGGTGTTTGTGGATAATTGACATGTACAATTACAGGAATGAAGTTGTGTATGTGATTGGTGTTTATAACATCGTTAAGGATGATGGGATGTTGAATATTCCAGTATAAGTGGGTTATAGTTGTTGCTATCTTGAAAGTCGAAATACCAAGGTATTATGGAAGTGGTTGATGAGTTACTAACGATTATATCACAAAGATGTCAAATGATTGACATGTGTGTATTGGATTGAAACCATGTTGAGTTGTTATTATGTTGGAAGAGTAGTCATCGAAGTGTTGCCAAACGCGACTGAGAATCAGGAAGTCCAAAACGAAGTTGAGGATGGTTGTGTCGGATGGATTTTCGAGGACAAAAACATCCTAAGTGGGGGGTGAGTTGTAACACCCCGAATTTAATTATTTATTTAATTAAATTAATTAGGGATTTAATTATTGGATTTGTCTAAGTTGAGAATATATTGGTATTATTCTAAGAGGCGTAAACTGGATTAATATGTTGTGTGGACAGGTAAGTCGATAGTTGAGTAATTGTCGGTTTAATCGAAGAAATAATATTATAAATAATATTATTATATTGGAATTTTATTTAATTAATTTGGTTTGGTTGTTGTGTGGTAAATAGCAAGTTGGGGGTGTTGTGTAGTAGGCCCATTAATAGTTTATGAGAAAATATTATTATTTGGTATATTGGATTAAAAAGAAAATAAGAAGTATAAGAAAGAAAAGAAAATAGCTTTTGTAAGAAGTATGAAGGAAAAATAGGAAGCAAGGGTTGGAAGCACTAAGGTTGGGGAAGAAAGCATACATGAAGTTGGCGTCTGGAGTCAAAAATTGAAGTTTTGATCGGAGAATTCGACCGACCGTAAAACCAAAAGGTAAGGGTGGGGTTAGAATTTTATAACCGGGAATATGATGATTAGTATGTAGGATTGGGGTTAGGTAATTTCCTGTCAAATGTTGCTGAAAATTGTACTGATGAAATTGTGTGTTGCTATTGGTGATGTTGTGTTGATGTTTTGGAAATTAAATAGTCTTTGTATTGATTTCTGTTACCTTGATTAATTATGAGTATGAGTAGTAATGGGGTTGTTTCACAATGAGTCTCTATAATATAAGCCTGCATTGGCCTGTTCCGCAAAGAAACCAGAAAAACTGGATCAAAGTTACAAGTAGAAAAAATGGCACTAAAGGAAAATTTGGTGGCCCTCCCTTAGAATCCCTGGCGAATGACATGGATGGTGTAAAGGGCATGTGTCGGTCGACACATGCATGTGGAGAGAGAGGGCTAGCGTTCGGCACCGTTGGCTATGGAGTATTGTTTTTTTTGTTTGTTTTATGTACATGTCTTTCCATGTTTTTCTTGTCTGTTTTGTGTACTTAATTAGGTAATGGCAAGTAGTATAAGTAGTTAGTACCATTTCAATATATAAGAATAATCAGTTCGGCTTCAGTAGTAAATTAAGTTATAGTATCCATATTATAATAATAAATAGTGGAAGGTATAACGAGGAGATGGCACCAGCGAAATAACAGAATAAGCAGAGAGTTTATTTGCTACAAGATTTTAGGTAGTAGTAGATAATTTAGTATTGAAAATTGACTATACTAGTATAATAAAATCTTGTAGAAGTTAGATGGTAATTGGCAACGATTGAGGCAAGTGGAAATAAAGCCAAATAAGGCGAAATAGTAATTTAAGCGGTAAACTTAGTTGTTCAGAATCAACCGAGAATTGTCAGGGTAGTTTGTATTTAATAGTAGTACGTTTGTATTTCTACAGATAGCAGTAATTAGTAGTTTTGGTAATATAGTGGCTAGTAGCAATTGTGGACAAGTAGCATTACCAATAACAAGGTACTGTAAATGATAGCAGAAACATATTTTGGTGACGGTTTGGATTTGGTAGCAGCAAATAAATATTAGCAAGAGGATAAGTAATTAGAAACCGTGGAATTAATAGTAAGCGAGGTCGTTGAAAATAGTACCAGATAGTAACGTTAGTAGTCTTAACCGGTAAAATTGATTAACCCGAATTAGTTAGAAATTGTCGGAGAACCTCGTATATGCGTGTAGTTATTATTGGTTGGTTGAAGAATTGGAACGATGTCGCGTATGTCGAATATAGCGGGCATCTTATTAATGGAAAATCAAGTCGTTGATTAATTAATTAATTTAGTATAAGACGTTTAATAAATAAGTAGCGTTAGCGTTAAATAAGATGTTTTAAGCATAGATTTGTAACGGTTAATCTTTGTAGTATTTTTCGTAGTTGTTCGCTTGAATTGTTGTTGTTAATAACTTATTATTGATATGTTGATGAAGTTGTAGGTCTATGGCCAATGTTGATTAAGTTGAATCTTCCCGATTTATGCACATGTTTCAGTTGTAGGTCGAATGACCAGTGTTGATCTAAGTTGATGCCATTGACGCATATTTTAAGTTGTTGTTGTTGCATTGTGGTGTATTTGTTGTTGAAGTTGAGGTTTCATGACATACATTGCATGATTAAGTTGGCCTTGATGGCACCACGTTGAAAGTTGAAGGCTTATGCCTTGTTGAAATGTTTTGATAAACTTGCATATGTTTAACTTGGGAGTTCTACTCCATATGGTACCACATGCATTTTCATAGGCGAGTCGCATATTGAGTCGTGTGTTAAAGTTGTTATTATATAATTGTTTGTTGATTGATAAGTTGTTGTTGTTATGAGTTGTTGTTATAAGTTGTTGTTGTTATGAGTTGCAGTTGTTATAAGTTGCTACTGTTATGAGTTGTTGTTGTTATAAGTTGTCGTTGTTATTAAATTATGTTGATTTAAGTTGTTACAGTGAATAAATAAAGTGTCTTGTGGTTGTTTAATTACGTTGTTGTTATGTTGTCGTTGTACTCGAGTTGTTGTTGTGTTGTTGAACTATGATGAAGTATGTTGTTGAAGTGGTGATTTTGTATGCCTAAATTCTAATATATGGTTTAGCATACACTTGTTTATATTGGTTGATATCTCACCCCTTCTATTGTGATATTGCCTCTACGTGAGTAACGTGTAGGTATTTGAAGGACGAAGGATTAGTTGTTGTTTGTTCGAGTCAGGTTGTCGCTCTGATACGTAACACTCGGGGGGCTGAACGTTAGATGTTTTGTTGTTTTTATTTAGTTATTAAATAACTATGTTGATACTTGAAAAATATTTGTTGATTTTAAATTGTTTTAAGTTGAAAAGATGCTATGACATCCAAGTTGATTAATGTAGTTCCGCTGCTTAATATTAATAAAGTTGATTCATGATGTTTCATTCATCCTAGTTTGTGTGTTATGTACATGTGATAGCGTGTTGTTGGTAAGTTGAATTGTAATATTCCAATTGTTTGTTAAAAATAAATTTTATAACTCTTATTTCCCTTGGGTTCCTCATTACCACCAAAACCTCCTGATGTTATTTTTTCTCACCCCCATAAAGAGTATTGCACAAAAGAAACATGAAACTTCAAATTGTTGTTCTTTGAAAGAGTGGAAGATGTACTTGAAGGACATGAAGTATTTGATTCGTGCTACCCTTGTTGAAATAACCCAAACTGTATATCCTCCTCCAAAGCTGTCACAACTTGTATTGTGTTGGTCAGAACCCCATATTCATCATCACGCATGGAAGATGGAACGAATTCCATATAATAGTATGAAAGAGATCATGCAGCTAAACACTCATGCTGCCACTATGCTTGCAGAAATCGCATCTTTTGACTCTACTAATGGGACATCTCTCTTTACTGACTGGAGTGTAGGTCCTGCATGTGGGGTGGCTGATCATAAGAATATTATTAATGATAATTACATGTTTATTAGTGAGATAGTTCAGATGAACTTTGATGTACATGATATAGGAGTTTTGAATCTTGACAATATGTCTGTCATCATTGTTGCTTGGAAAAATGTTAATGATGTTACTAGTGATCGCTTGGGTTTGAAGATAAATGAATACACTATGCAACAACTTGCAGCACTGAATCTTGTTCCTTTCTTGGGTTCGAATTTAGCTGCTTGCATTGCTTGGGCTGTTACCCTCAATAAGGATAGAACTTTCTTCCCTAATGACGATAAGATGAGTTGTATTTGTACTTCCTGGATCAATACCCTTCATACTATTACGATAAGATGGGAATCTTTGATTTCTGCTTGGGGATGTAGTGGTTGGTGACCCGGGCTGGGGAATAATAAGGATGTGAATTCTTATGATGCACTATCTGACCAAGTTTCAAGTCTGGATATAGATGCTGTTGGGGAATGACAATCCTTGAGAGATATTCAGCTGGGGAAGAACATCTCGTGTATGAATCTTACTGGGGAATAATGTGATCTTGTATAACCTATTATTGCTTGGAGACTAGCATGATAAGTTGATTGATGGCGGGTTACTACGCGGGGACTGAAGTGACGATGTAGATAAGATCACTGCTCGGGGACTAATGTGATGATGTAAATAGGATCACTGCTTGGGGACTAACGTGACAATGTAGATAGGATCACTGCTCGGGGACTAACGTGATGATGTAGATAGAATCACTTCTCTGTGACTAATGTGATGATGTAGATAGGATCACTGCTCGGGGACTAACGTGGTGAAGTGAAAGTTGTCTTGCTACCGCTCGGGGACTAATTTAACAAGAAGGAATGTAGATGCTACTGTAAGGAGATGATAGAGTAGTAATTTTGTTGGAGAGATCCGTTTCTGTTGGGAGCGATGGCTCTGTGGTTATTGTAGGGATTATCCTGTGGGGATAAAAATGACTCTGTGGGGATGTACTGGTGACTTTAGTTGTCATCTCAATTCCTAGAGTTTGTAGTAATTGCTATTTTTGTTCGCTTTTCGTGTATTTGTGAACAGATATTTATTGTCAGATGCATATAATCATTCAAAGCAATCATTGGACTTATGCAAACAAAACAGATAAAAGTAAAAATTTTGAACTTGGAAAAGGGGAATTGTACTTATTTTGAAAAGTGAGCCTATAGATAGGAAGTTCGTATACAAAGAGACAAATATCCTAGTAAGAGGAAATTGTCGGAAAATTTTTGAAAACAGTAAAAGCTATGTGGAAACAATCTCGTCGAGTTTCAACTATGCTATTGCTCATATATTTCGACTATCTCATCTCCTTGCTACCAGAAGAAGGTGATTGGACTGATCTGTGCCATTTGAATTTTGAATCTTGATAGTGATGTAGTCTGTAAGTAGATGATCTTGTCAAGACATAGTTGTAGCTTTAATCCCTAACTTTTTGCTAAACCGCCCTTTCGGGTTTTCGGTCTACCGGGATACCCTTTTTTCCCAAGCCGCCTTTCAGGTTTTCGACATGTCAGGTGTACATTTTTTGTATATGTCCTTACTTTTTGCCCGAACCCTTTTGGTTCTCCAGGATGCCCTTATTTTTGCCTAGGCCAGGCGACCTAGCGGGTCTCGTTTATGCATAGTATTTTTTGACTATGTTTGCGTTCACCTGGTACGGGAAGTCTGCTCCGTCCATAGTGCTTAGTATCATGGCTCCGCCAGAAAATACTGTCTTGACCACAAATGGCCCCTCATATGTGGGAGTCCATTTGCCCCTAGGATCACCTTGTGGTAGAATGATGCGCTTGACTACTAGATCACCAACTTGGTACGCTCGGTGTTTGACTTTCTTATTGAAGTCTTTGATCAGTTGTTTCTAATATATTTGTCCATGGCAGATGGTTGCGAGTCATTTCTCATCGATCAGGTTAATTTGGTCAAGCCGAGTTTGGACCCATTCGTCTTCTTTTAACTTTGCGTCCTTGACTACTCCGAGTGAGGGTATCTGAACCTCGATAGGTAGAACTGCTTCCATACCATATATGAGAGAGAAAGGGGTTTCCCCTGTAGATGTTCGTACGGAAGTGCGATAATCGTGGAGAGAAAATGGTAACATCTCATCCCAATCTTTATAAGTCACTATCATCTTCTGTAAAATCTTCTTAAGATTCTTGTTGGCGGCTTCCAATGCGCCATTCATCTCTGGCCGATATGGAGAAGAGTTGTGATGCTTTATCTTGAACTGCGTGCAGAGTTCGGTGATCATCTTGTTGTTGAGATTAGTAAGATTGTCTGTGATAATCCTTTTGGGGATGCCGTATCGGCAGATGAGATTATGTGTGATGAATCGAGCCACGACATTCTTGGTAACAAATGAGAACGAGGTTGCTTCTACCCATTTGGTAAAGTAATCAATAGCGACGTGGATGACCCGGTGTCCATTAGAAGCGGTAGGTTTGATTTCTCTGATGATGTCAATGCCCCGCATTGTGAAAGGCGAATGAGCGGTCAGAATATTCAATGGAACTGGAGATATGTGTACTTTGTCTGCGTATATCTGGCATTTGTGACAAGATCGACCATAGCGATAACAATCAGGTTCCATAGTGGACCAATATTAACCTGCTCTCAGAATCTTCTTAGCCATGGTATATCCACTAGAGTGAGTACCGAATGCGCCTTCATGTAACTCTTCCATAATTCGTTCAACTTTTTTCTGATCTACACATCGGAGTAAGGCCAAGTCGTGATTGCGTTTGTATAAGACGTCGTTACTGAGAAAGAACTTGGCGGCGAATCTTCTTAGAAATTTCTTATCATTGACAGATGCCCCTTTAGGGTATTCTTGAGCCTTAAGGTACCTCTTTACTTCGTAGAACCAAGGTTTCTCTTCTACTCTTTCGGTATCAAGTTCACAGCAGTACGTCGGTTCGTCTAGTCTTTCAATAGTGATTTAAGGAGCTTCATTGTCCCATCTGACTTTAAACATAGATGACATGGTAGCTAACGCGTCTGTCAACTAATTCTCTTCTCGTGGGATATACTCAAAAGTGATTTCTTCGAAGTAGGGGATCACATTCAACACATGTTCTCGATACATAATGAGATTTGGATGTTTTGTGTCCCATTCACCTTTGATCTGACAAATCACCAAAGTTGAGTCTCCATATACTTGCAAGAACTTGATCCTCAAGTCAATAGCAGCTTTGATACCCATGATGCATGCTTCGTATTCATCCATATTGTTGGTTTAGTCGAAACATAGTCTGGAGGTGAAAGGTGTATGGCCGCCTTTAGGAGATGTAATTACAGCACGAATACCATTGCTAAGTGCGTTAGAAGCTCCATCAAAGACCATAGTCCATCGGGATCCTGGCTCAGGTCCTTTGTGTGGTCCGTGCTCTTTGGAATCAGTGTGTAACATAATATCCT
Source organism: Vicia sativa (assembly GCA_021764765.1). Lineage (NCBI taxonomy): Eukaryota > Viridiplantae > Streptophyta > Magnoliopsida > Fabales > Fabaceae > Vicia > Vicia sativa. The sequence continues at coordinate 70,351,232 of CM038796.1, read as the reverse complement.
CGTCTGAAAACTCAAAATGCATAGACTAGTAGTCATCTATAGCTTGATGAGCCAAATGATCAGTTACTACACTTCCCTTGATTGCCTTCTGATAAGTATACTGGATGTCGTATTCGGCCAAGATCATTTTCCATCTTGCTATTCTTCCGGAGAGAGCAGGTTTCTCGAAGATGTATTTTATCGGATCCATTTTAGAGATCAACAAGGTAGTGTGAGTCAACATATATTGTCTTAGTCAGAGATCAGCCCAAGCCAAAGCGCTGCAATTTTTCTCGAGCTGTGAGTATCTTGTTTCACAGTCGGTGAACTTTTTTCTAAGGTAGTATATTGCATACTCTTTGCGACCAGACTCGTCATGTTGGCCCAACACACACCCCTATTGAGTTCTCTAATACTGTTAAGTACATGATAAAAGGTCTTCCTTTGATTGGTGGCATCAGGATAGGAGGTGCTTGTAGGTACTCCTTGATTTTGTCAAAAGCTGTCTGGCAATCGTCGTTCCATTTTACTACTTGATCTTTCTTCAGTAACTTGAAGATTGGCTCACAAGTAGCAGTTAGATGTGCAATGAATATGGCAATGTAGTTCATTCGTCCTAATAAACCTCTGACTTCCTTCTCAGTATGGGGAGCTGGCATTTCTTGAATAGCCTTGACCTTGGCAGGATCAACTTCAATACCTTTACCACTGCCGACGAAACCTAGGAGTTTTCCGGATCTGACTCCAAAGGTACATTTGCTCGGATTAAGTCTCAACCTGTATTTCTTCAGTCTATCAAACAGCTTTCGTAAATGATCAAGATGTTCTTCTTCAGTTTGTGATCGAGCTATCATGTCGTCGACGTAGACCTCTATCTCATGATGGATCATGTTATGGAATAAAGTCACCATAGCACGCTGATATGTGGCGCCATCATTTTTTAACCCAAATGGCATGACCTTGTAACATAAAGTTCCCCACTGTGTAACGAAAGTAGTCTTTCCATATCTTCAGGAGCCATCTTGATCTGATTATAACCGGAGAAACCATCCATGAAGGAGAAAACTTTGTGCTGAGTAGTATTGTCAACCAGAGCATCGATATGTGGAAGCGGAAAATCGTCTTCCGGGCTTGCCTTATTCAGATCTCGGTAGTCTACACACATGCGCACTTTTCCATCCTTCTTAGGTACGGGCTAAGAAACCGGCATTAAACTGCTTCATGACTTCGACTTTAATTTTCTCAGACATCTCATGACGCATACAACGAACCTTCTACTTCACAAGGAGAAAACCTTCTTTCGTTGGTAGTCGGTGTACCACAATGTTAATATCTAGGCCTGTCATGTCTTCATAGGAACAAGAAAAAATCTTGATGTAATCTCGCAATATTTGGACCAATATTTCTTTAACATTGTTCTCAAGACCTGCTCTTATCTTGATTTCTTTTCTGTCTTTGTCGGTACCTAGATTTACAACCTCGACTTGTTCTTCGTGTGGAGCCTTTTCCTATTATTGTAGTAGTCTTTAAAGTTCTCATGGGACTTCACAATCTTCCTCACCTTCGTCTTTGGCTTGGTAGATCGGATTATCAAAGTTATATTTAGCAATAGCAGATTCGTTATCGACGAGATCTGGAGTGAATGTGGATCTGCAGTTTATTACGTGGGTGTGTGTAAGAACACATAGCTTTTGAAAAGGGGATAAGATAGAAAGAAAGATAGGGAGCACAATATTTGAATACAAAAGTCCAATGATTTATTGAATGAAAATATGCGAATGAAAAATAATAACCCTCACAAACGAGCCGTGGTTCCCCGGGCAAGGCACTAGGCTTAAAGTTTATTGTTCGAAACGTAAAAGCAAAAAGCGTAAAACAGAAAAAGAATTACTCATGTCTAAAGGAGATTGGAATAACATCCTTATTCGTCCAATTGTTGAGTCCATCACAAGGAGTTGAGAAGATCCAATTGTTGATGTTAAAGTCTCCATCATCGTCTTCTATAGCATGAACTCCGTCTTTGTTGACATGGAATGGAGTTTGTCCCAACTGCTCCACAACATTGTAGTCGCTCTTTTTAATAATCTTTAGAATTTCCTCCATTTCTTGTTTGGAGGTATCTTCAACAACTTCCTTTAGTACTTCTGTCTGAGCAGGTTGAGTCACTTTCTCTTTCCCTCGAGCCTCGGGAGTTCGTTCAATAGTAGGAATGTGAACTGGTGTAGTAGTATCCTTTGGAGGAGAGATATCTGGAGAAAACACTCTTCCAGTTCTGGTTACTTTGCTTGACCCGATGATATTTTCAATTTTAGGATTTGTAGCTTCAACTGTATTATCTTCAATCATTAATGGCTCTTGCTTGATGCCATGATAGTAGACTTCGGCTCTATAATTCCAAGTTATAGCTTTTTCAGAGGAATATGGAATTGATCTGGGTGATGTAATAATGAGAGGCGTCACTCTGGGTGCAGGATCGGCAGAGGTGATCCTTATTATGTTCACATCAGCATATTCTTCGGGATAATCATTTCCCCATCCGGTTGCCTTGACGTCTTCAATTGCGATCTCGTAGCTATCATGAGCAGTATACTTCACCATGAAATCATACTTTCCACTTGGCTGCCTCAAAGTATCCCAAACTTCTGGTATGGCTTCACTTACGTCTTCGATCTTCAGACTTTAAGAAACATCTTTGTAAATACTCCCTACAGGTGGAGATTTTAGGAATAACACATCTCGGTTGTCCATCATGCATTGAACACGTCTCTTCAACCAAGCACATCTATTGGATTCAGATGCGCACCAACTGCAGTTGTCAGGATATCCTAGAAATAAACCGGCTTGCAACAAATCTTTCTTTACAATCATCAGGGGAATGGTTAGCTCATTCACATAAAAAAATATAGGAGTCATTGTCAATGGCGTTGGCACTTTTACCATGGTCAGGCATTGCTGCATTGATCACCTTCGGAGTTTCGACAAGAGGGTCGAATTTAATTTCCCGAGCTTCAATCATGTCTTGAATCTTGTTCTTCAGGGCCCAATAATTGTTGGTGTCGTGCCCTGGGCTGTTGGAGTGGTATGCACACCTTGCATTAGGATTATACTTTGGAGAGGAGGTGTTGACGTGCTGAGGAGGATCCCTCAAAGTAATCAACTCTGCTTTCAACATGTGTTATAGTGCTTGAGATAATGGCATGTGCATTCTGCCCACACGCATTGTCTTGTTGAGGTTGCACTGGCGTGAGATTTGAGATCAGGACTGCCCCCACAGATTGACTGCGATCAGTTTTGTCACGAATCTTATGACCATACACAACATTAGCTTCTTTCTTCCCCCTAAAAGATCTCTTTGCAATATTCGAGGATGTTTCGACTTGAATCTTTCCGCTCTTGATTCCAACTTCAATATGTTCTCTTATCAGTATCAGCTCGGTGAATCCGGCTTAAGAGTTTCCAATTAGATGATTGAAGAATAGGCCTGTCAGCATTCCCATGAACATATTAACCAATTCCCTATTAGACAAGGGTGGTTGGACTATGCCTGCTAGATCTCTCCATTTTTGGGCATACTCTTTGAACTTCTCATCATGGACCATAAACATGCTCTGCAGTTGCATACAGGTTGGTGCCAATTCAGCATTGTACTGGTACTGTTTGTAGAAAGCATCTGCCAAATCATTCCAGGTATGAATATGGTATTCTCTAGCTGATAGTACCACTCCAACTGTGTTATGGACCAACTCTCGTGAAAGAAATGTATCCACAGCTTCATGTCTTCAGTATGAGGATGGATCTTCTGAACATAGGACTTCAGATGTAGCTTCGGGCAGGAAATGCCATCATACTTAGCAAAGGTATGGACCTTGAGCATCTGGAGAATTACTACTCCGGGAACCAGACTCAGATCATCAAAGTTTAACCCTGACATTTTCAGATTCTCCACATCATTCAGGCGGCCTTCAAGTTGCTTGTATTTCTCGTTGTCAAGAGGATTATGCTCGCTCATATAGTCTTTTTCCTCTTTTTCAGACTCATGATGGCTTCCTTCATTGTTTTTGACGCTACCTTCAGTTTCACCGCTCTTGTCTGAGAATTCAAGTTGTCTGACCACCTTGACTAGACCTCTGTACCTTTTCCCCATGTTGAGAATGCCAATGGTCTTCTTCTTTTTGATGAGCTTCTTCAGATATTTCTGACCTTGGGCCAAATTGGTGAACATCTCCTAAAATTGAGCATTCTGATCCTGTAGAGCTTTGACAGTTTGTTCGAGAGCCATTTTTACTGAAATAAACAGCAAGAGAATAAGAAAATCGGTCTTCAGAACACCTGTTATGCAATGTTATGCTATGATATGCAATATTATGCAATGCAATGTTTTCAAGGACCTTAGGAATTTAACTTTGGTAAACAAAGCACGAACAAACTTTTTTATTAGTCTGATCAGTAATACAAAAGAGAGTTCAAGTAATAAAAATGAAATTCCTAGAGCTTAGGCCTCCCATGGATGCTTCCTCTTTGTACTGACGTAGGTGTTAATGCGCTGTTCCTCATGAAGTAGCTTTTTCAACTCCAATACTCTTTTTTCGCGTGCATAACATTGAGCTTCGAATGTATCCCTTTCTTTTTTGAGTTGAATCCAGGATCTCTTTAATTCTTCAAAATCAGTAGGCATGTCTGGATGAAGAATGGTACAGGGGTCGTCACCTACAGCAACAGGTTCCATAATTACTGGTAGGATAGTAGTATATGGCATCATGAGGTTTTGAGCGCGAGCTCGCACCCATTTGAGGTAAGGTTCCCAAGTAATGGAATTTTTATGCCCCAAAGTCTTGGTATCAGTTTTCTTTACCATTCCCCAAGCATGAACAAATCTTCGACGGTAACCTTGGAGGTCATTGATGTAGTCAAACACGATGTCTTGGAGAAGTATATCATGAGGACCATCTCTTCGAGCATAGCCAAACTGTCGTAGTGCTAGAGAAGGGTTGTAAGTGATACCTCCCCTTATGCCAAGGAGTGGTACATTAGGGAATTCTCCACAACATTCAATGAAAGTGAAGTCCTTTTGAAAGTAGAGACACCAACGGATATCTGAATGAGAGAGGGGCATCAACCTTTGAGACCATTTCACCCTTTGTTCGTTCTTCGTTACTAATTGAGGAAGGTGCAAAATAAACCACCTGGATAATAAAGGTATGCAACACATGAGATTTCCTTGTCTTTTCGTGGTACGAGTATGGAGAAAATGTAGAATATCCCCAAGCAAGGTAGGCACAGGATTGTGAGTGAGGAAAATCTTGATGGCGTTCACGTTTGTGAATTGATCTGGATTAGGAAATAGCACCAAGCCATAGATTAGCAAAGCCAAAACGTCTTTGAAAGCATGAAAACTCATTTTCTTTAGGAATTCTTGAGCTTTCTTTATCAGAAACTTAGCAAGCAAACCCTTAACTCCACTTCTTGTCTCCCAATTGTCTTCAATGTCTGATTGCTTTAGATGTAACGCTGATGCGATGTCTTCAAACCTCAGAACTTTTTATGAACTGGTGAATGGTATTTGATCAAGAATGGGTATCCTAAGTAGCTTAGAGAACTCTTCCAATGTAGGTACCAACTGATAGTCTGGGAAAGTAAAACAGTGATGCTTCGAATCAAAGAACTAGAATACGACGCTCATCATATCTTCTTCAAAACCTGAGGTGACCAAGTCGAGTAGGTAACCAAGTCTTTTGATGAACTGGGAGTGATCGGGAATTTCTGAGAGGAACTCCTTGAGTTGAGAAGGCACACCCATAAAGTTGATTCGGATAGTCTTCCTAGAAGCCATAACCCTACAACAAAGAGCAAAGATAAATCCCCAGGTCCTTGAAATGGTTAGAAATGATATGATGTTATGATATTATGATGTCATGATGTCATGATGTCATGTTTAAATAGCAAGCACATGCAATTCACACAATATCCCTAGGTTTAAGGCTTGCATGAGGTATAGGTATCTAACCTACCGGAGTTTGAGTTGGTTCAACCTGTCCTATAACAGTAACCAAGTTCTAGGAATCTCAAATCATCGATCTTTCTTGCAAGCTTTATTTCAATACGACTACTAAGTGGTCGACCGAAACATCCCGAAAGTCAAATCTCAATGAGCGTAGGATTGAGTATCAACTAACCTCAGTTTGCACCAAAGTCGACTATCTCACTACCTTCTAATGGCCAAGATGAGTCAATTAGGGTTCTAAAGTTGAGTTAGTGCTTATGACACCACGTAGATGCCAAATACTTCCTCAACTGAACATGAGGAGCATCAGGACATCCGAATTGTCGCACTAACCGTAGCCATCATTTTAACCGTTTCGGTTTACGCCTAACAGTCGCGATGATTTATTTCTACTTACCTAAGGAAACCTGGATCCGGGTGTAGGATCCCCCACAAATATTATACCCAAGCAACCCTTAAAAATAAAGCATACAAAGCAAATAGAAAGCAATAAAGTGATCTAAAACCCTAAGGTAGCCTCTCTTTAGGTAGTATCCCTAGCAGAGTCACCAGTTCTGTAACACGGTGGAAGAACTAACTTGTTTGTTTTTCTTTTTATCGCAAATGTTACGGATAGCAAGAGTCGCCACCGAATTTTCTTTTATCCAATAAAGGGAAGGTGAAAAGAACAGGAAAAGACCTTCGTTAGATTCTGAGTACGGGAGGCAATTATGAAAAGGGAAGGTATTAGCACCTTTTCCATCCGTAGTTATCTACGGGCTCTTAGTTTCTTAGCTCACTTTGAAAAATTGCTTTCTATGTTTGTGATTTGGAAAGTATTTTGAAAGACATTTCACTTTGACTTCGTAATGATTCTTGTTGGAATATATACGGAGTGTTCGGAAATGTTGGTTTGAAAGATGTTTAACTTTGTAATGATTCTCGATGGAATGTATACAAAGTGTTTTTGAAAGTATTTGAAAAGTGTGAGGTGTAAAAAGCATTTTGATTGGAGTAAGCAATAGAGTCTTATTACCTACTAAGAATGGTCATTTTCATGTTATTTTCCTTCTCCTTTAGAATAAGGCTATCCATACCATTAGTTGGAAGGTAACTTTATTCGTTTGGATTTGAAGGGATAATCGAAGGGTCATCGTATGGTCATTGAAGGCAACATGTAAGGATACCTTAGCAATTCGAAGGGACAATCATCACTTTTCATAGGCAATAATTAAGGGACGAGATCATCGTATGATCTTTGTATCGAAGGGACTATGGTGATGTTATTCGTAAGCGTCTTTGCTAATGGTACCCCTACGTTCGAGGGACATGACCATTGTATTTGAAAGAAACAAGAGAGGATACCCTAAGAGGGGTGCAAGTGTGAAAGAGTGTGTTAAGTTCAAATATTTTAGTCTTGAATTAGGGTGTTCTAAGGGTTGATTTTATCTTGCCATACAAACCCTAGTTACTAACAGTTAAGCAGTTAATATGTACAGAAAAGTAAAGTGTGGAATGTAAAAGTGCGGAAAGTAAATATCCTACGCTATTATATGGCTTTGGGGCAGTTACATTATATAGGTGCGGAAAGTAAAGGCAGAAAGTTTAAATCTACGCTATTACAGAATAAACCTTGCGACCTATACATCGTTTTCTAGAATTTAAATACGAATTGTAAATAAATAATCAGAATAATAAGAAAAATATTAGTGAAAATGTTTTGGAGATTAGTAAAAACATTTCTAGGGTTAGTAAACCTAATTTCAAGAAAGAAAACATTTTTTTGAAATTTTGTGGATTGATTTTAATTGAGAAAAATAATTAAAGTTTAATTTAATGGTTAATTAACGACTAATTAAAATAAAGAGAAAAAAAGTTATTTTTTTTATGTCAAAAATTAAATTAAGATTTTTGTGACCTAAATCTGAAAAAAGAAATATTTTGTGATTTTTGTGTATTGAAAAGAAAATATTTGAAAGAAATTAAATTGAAAAGAAATTAAAAATAAGAAAAAAAACATGTTAGTGAAAAGTGCTAAAAAAAGGTCGGGGGTGCTAGGGTTCGAACCCCTGACCTTGGGATCACCTGCAAAACGCGCTGCCATCTGGGCTACCTGTCATTGGTGTTAGCAATATGGAACAATAGTAATATAAGGGAAAATATTTTCTGAAAAATAATTTAAAATGAAAAACGCGCGCAGGGAGGTCATCGTTTTCGCTGAGGTGGCAAGACCTTTACCTACGAACACAGTTCATTGCTAAAGCCTATAGTGACGGCTTTGTTCGTCACTACAACACCTGCAAATTTCAAAAATCCATAAAACGCAATATAAATTAGAGGTAAGGCCATGGTTCGATTGGAAATTTTCTCCTGAGTTCAATGGTGTCACCGATTTGGTCCAATTTTTCCTCTAACCTCATGTCCCCAAATCGAAGGTCTGGAACCCTAACCATGGTGATTCATGATACCTACATTTAAACTCAAATTGAACCATCCAAATTGTGACACCCCAGATAATTCAATGTTTAAAATAATTAGAATTTTTAATTATTAATTTAATTAGAGTTTAATTATTAATATTGGAATTATTGGAATTAATCAATTAATTAGTTGAGAGGAGGAATTGGGAGTGTGAGGAGTAATGGGGGGTGTGACGAGTAAAATACTCTACCTATCCTAATTATTATTTATTTTATTTATTGGAATAATAAAAGGAATAATAAAAGGGAAAAAGAAGGAAAAAGAGGAATAGAAGGTTTTTCATCATTCGTAACATTGGAGAAGAGAAGAGAAAGAGGAAAAGAGTGAAAGTTGCTGAAAGTCGAAGAACCCACAAGGTAAGGGGTGATTTCGATTGATTAACATATCTTATCGGTTTTAATTGCAATAGAATTGATCGTAGTAGGTTAAGAATTCTCAATTTAGTAATTCTAGGTTTTCTTAGAATTATCTCAATTGTGTCGGATTGTGTAGGATTGAGTAATTTGGATGTTATAGGGTCATTAGGAATGATCAGAGAATGTTATATTGTATGTTACTGCTGTTGGATTGTGTAATTATATTGTGTTTGGGTGTTGGATTCGTGTGGGATTGATGGGAATTGAATTGGTATGCATAATGTTGTCAAAACTGCATAATTTTGGTTCTGCAGGTCGCAGGAACCGGTTCCCATGTAGGAGGAACCGGTTCTCGTGTAAAACCGAAAGGAACATTCGGGTTGTTGGGAACCGGTTACTCACTGGGGAACCGGTTCCCGTTCATTTTCAAAGAAAATTTTTCTCATTGGAACCGGTTCTGCTCGGAGGATCCGGTTCCCCATACATTTTTCCAGGGGGTATGTTTTTGAACTTTGTGAGAACCGGTTCTCCTCGAGGAACCGGTTCCATGTTACTTTTGAAAAATTCCAAACTTCAAAATTCATAACTTTCAAACCGTAAGTCCGTTTTGAGCGCCCTTTTGGACGTTGTTTCTTAAATTTAATGCTCTATTTTATGAAATGAAGGGATTTACTGTAACTTGAAATTATTTTGAAAATGTGTCGAATTCCGATTTAAGTGGTTTGTTATTCACTACATACTTGGTGTATATGCAGTAGTGTACCTGTGGCATTTGATTGTATCAGGATTTTGTGAATGGAATGCATGTTTATGCTGTTGATTGTGTGCATGATCGTTGAGGACATCATGTTTTGGTTTTGATTCAGTTTATGATAATTGGTGTGTTCATAGATTGATTGAATGTTGCATGTTGGTGTTGTGCATGCATATGCATTCTGGTGAAGTTAATTCCCATTGTGAGGAATTTTACTTGTATTGCCAATAACCGTACCCGGGTGATGATGGGTGGTTAGGCTGGATTCGTGTCCGGGGTGATTATGGACGAATCGATGATTACTGTATCCGGGGTGGTGATGGATCAGTGTGTGTGACTTGGTCATGTTTTGGTACCACGTGCATTGCGTCTGCATTTGTATTTGCATGGAATTGTAACATGTTAGGATGGTTTCCAGTGTTACAATTCTCTTGTTGTTATTATTGTGCATAATGGATTGTGTGGTTGTAACCGTGTGTTAAAATCTGAATTATGCTAGAATGGCTGGATTAATATGCATGTGAAATTATGTTGCCTGAGGAACTTATAATGCATCTTAATTATGAGAAATCTCACCCTTACTTTAATAATTTCAAATTAAAGTTAGCAGCTCAGGATTTGGTGAGGATGGCTCTAGAGCTATGTTATTTTGTGTCTGCGTGTCAGTGTCGTGCTCTGATAGGTTGTAACACTGGGGAACATTTAGCTGAGAAAATTATCTAGTCTTCATTTGTTATTTGAATTACTTTGGGAATAATTATGATTTGGTTTTATTCCGTTTGGTTTTATGGTACTTTTCCGTTGTGTAAGACATGATATCAGTTTAATTGAATATTTTAGTAAGTTCTTCAGTGGAGCATGGCTACTGTTATTTGAGGTTTTATTTTATTCTGAATTGTGACATCCCTTGTTTTCCATGTAACTCGATTTAATTAAGATATTCACGGGTATTTTTAGAAGGGGTGTTACACAAATAGCTTGCAAACATCATTCTAAGAATGAATATACAATCGAAGCAGGTCAAATATGCATGTATAATCAAAATCGAATTTGAAAAATATGAGTGAAAAGTGAAATTGTGATTTTACATTTCAAAAGCCTTTGATGCTTTGTGAATGGGTGGGATCGATCTGAGGGTCACCAGGAAGCTAATGAAATGCTTTGTTTGACTTGAATTGGTCTGAAACCCTGTGAAGCAACTCGATTTTCAAAAATCATTTAAATGAATTTTCAAAACAATGAAATCGCCACCTAATTTTATTTGTTCTAGAAAGAACGGGAAAATATAGATAAAACCCACAAAAATCGGATAAGGCGGTCTACATGACCAAAAGATATGAGTTCGGGAGTCGGTTACGCAAGAGGAAGGTATTAGCACCCCTTACGTCCATCGTACTCGATGGGACCCATTTAGTTCGTGCATGTTCGTGTGTTTAAAGTAAAAATGCTATCTTCTAATTAATGATCAAGCAATAAGAAAATAATTGAACAGGCTTTGTTTATTATTATTTTGAGTTTGACACGGTTTTGAAACCGCGTGCCTACGTATTCCCTCGTGTAATGGGAAAGTCAAAACTCCGTAGTTCTTGTTGAAAATGTTTGAATTGGTTGTATTGATTTTAATTGAAAATGTTTTTTAATTTTGATAATCGCGTATGAGCGAAAAAGGATTTGAATGGGTTGAATTGATTTTAATGGTAGATGACAAGTACCAAAACGTCGGGATATCCTCTAACGATTCGATACTCGAGATTGGTGATTGAGGTCAACCGATTTTCTCTCATCCAAAAATCTTTATTATGAAAGGAGTGAGGTGAAACAAAGTTCACTTTTATTAAGTGTTATGGAATAAAATATTTAAGTCATTGGGTTACCCTCTAATGGCCCAAATACTTTACATTTTAATTAAATCGTCGGGCGAACCTCTAACAATTTAATTAAATACCATATCACTATGTTTTTGTTTTTTTTGTTTTGTAGAAAAATTGATTTTCAAAAGAACAAGTTCAATTAATTGTTTTGACTTGAAAGTGTTTTAGGAAAACAAGCGAGCCCATACAAGGTGGCTTTATGTATGCTCCTAAAAGTGAGACTAGCGTGACACTAGTATTCTAAACGACCGATTGGAACAATCGATCGAATAGTTGTCGCTGTAGAAAAGCCCAGGACCAAACTATAAATGTGTGCAGGTGTGCATTGTGTATGTTTACCTGCTTCTTGATGAGGAGCCCAAGAGGAGGCTATGTGTTCTAATATGATAAACGCATAATTAAACGGTAATTAGAACACACAAGGAAATACATTCTAAGCTATTACAACCAAATCGAATTAGTTTGAATAATTGAATAGCTTTGCTTTGGTGTAAGAATTGAGCTCCAAGTAGTCTTCAAAATCGGATAAGGCTTGATGCATCGGATGGATACCAAATGAAGATCCCTACATCACTCAAAATACAAACAAAAACTATGCGGAGAATGTTGCAATGCTTTAAGTATGTATTTTGTTTACAAATTAAACCGAATAAAGTATATGAATAAAAATAGTATAATTGTATTTACAATACTAAATATGAAATAGAAATACTATATAATTATATATGCAATACTAAATATAAAATAGAAATACTATATAATTATATATACAATATAAAATATAAATACTATATAATTATATTTACAATATATAATATGAAATAAAAAGTAATGATACTAAGTACTATATATATTTACAAACTTAAATATATATTACTAAATAAAACTATGTGCTAAATAAAAGTAGTAATCCAATATTTTGATTGCTAAAGCAAGTATGGATGCACTAATTGGAAGTGGGTGTTTTGAATAATCCTTGAAGATCTTCACAAGTAGCAAACTCGTTAGTAGCATAAGTGGGATGAAAAGTAAATGAAATGGAAATGCGATAATTAGAACATGTATTAGTAATCACAAATGAATTGAAAACTAAACATAACAGAGCTTATGATAACCAAGTGATTCCATTAACATCAAGTAGCATGACAAACGGAAAACATAGTTTTAATTCGCAAATGAAAACAACAACCACAAACTCATGCTATTATTTAATTCACATTTGAAACATAACGAATCGATTTCAAAGCAAGCTTCATTCGTCTAATACAAACTCCGCAGCAGCCATGTTATCACAAATATGCTCAGGATATCGATCAAAAATTGCATAACTCAAAGGCAAACACAAACAAGTGCCAAGACAAACTTAATCAACCACAAATCATCAACTAACTTGCGTATTTCAACCACTTACCAAAACGGGCAGCAACTTCTCACCTCATGCTCAATACAAACATCTCAAACAAGTACTTAACGCAAACAGGAAGCACAATAATAGAATACTCATCCTTAGAATTCAACTCGAAATAAATCAAAATTGTAATGATGTGTATGGACGATTCAAGAACCAAACGGTTGAACATTCAAGTATTGCTATTCATAAATGAAATAAAAATCACATAAACTCATGCTATTATTCTAAGTAAACTTGAAACATAGAAAAATGATTTTAAACCCAACAATAAACACAAACATTTAATCCGGGCAGCAACTAGTAACAACAAGATAACGGTTCACAAATCGATCTTCACTAAGTTCAACCTTACAAACACACTTCCCAATCAAATTCATCTCAGAATCGGAATCGACACCGATATCCTAATGGCTAAATACAAGCAAATCTTGAACCGGTTGTAACTTGAAAGTATTCTAAAATAAAATATCGGTTGTAACCAATTCAAACATCCCTTAATGGACTCACAAATCAACACCAAATCAAAAACCAACTCAAGATGACATTATAGCACAAAGTCAATCCGCAAGCAACAATAGTATCAATTGATTTCACATTTAGTTAACACAAACTATCATATATTCAACAGCATTCAACAATTATTGATCAAATTGAAAACACATCTATTAACCGTTTTCAAGCAAACAAGTTCAATGAATGTTTGAATGTTTCAAACCAAATACAAAATCAAAACCTTAAGTTCATGCCATACTATACTGAATCGCATCAAATACAGAATCATTCACATGTTCTAATGCAAAATCCACTCAGACTTAACACAGCATACCAGTTTAATTTAGACTTTGTCGGAGCAGTTTATCACAGGGTTATCAAAAAACAACTAACACGAACATGAAATAAGATTTTGACAGCATCACAGAATGTGAAACAAGGATTCGAAACAGGATGACACCTTACCGGATAGTTGCTGAGATTGTTGAATGGAGCAGCATCAGTGTCGAACGGTGGCAGTGAGTAGTAGATGACAGTTTCAGAGAACAGAAGGCGTCGCGATTGAAGGAGAGGAAGCTAGGCTGTTGTGAAGCGTTGGTACGGCGGAAGAGTGGCGGAGAGATACGGTGAGAAGGCAGTGGAGTTCCGACGGAGGAAGTATCGGTGAAGAGTGAGGGTGATGGCCGCGGCAATGGGTGATGAAGTGGATAAAGGGTTGCGGTCGGATGAGAGGGTTTATGATGGAAGTAGCGATGGCAGTAGGACGGAGAAGACAGGGAAGGAATGGGTTTTGATGAAGAAGGTGGAGGGAACGGTGGGTTCGGTGAGGGATGTTGGGACCGGCGGATGGAAGGAGGTGACGGTAAGGAGAAACGGAAGGAGAACAGGGGGTTCCGATGGAGAGGAGACGGTGATGGAAGGCTGTTGGGGTTACGGTGGTGAGATCATAAGGAAGTAGCAGGCGGTGGTTGAAGAAGACAAGAGGAATGGAGCCGCGGTGAAGGTGATTATGGAATGGAGAAGGTTCTGTGTTGTGAGTGAGGTTCCGGTGAAAGGGATGAGGCGAGATTATGGTGGGTTGTAGCCGCGGAAGTTGAAGTAGGATGGAGTGAAGAAGATAGAGATGACGAGTCTCACAGCCGCCAAGGGTTTGGGTTTTTGGGGAGAGAGACGATGAGAGAGGTTCCGGTGAGAGGAAATGAAGGGGGTATTACGGTTGAGGTTGGTTTCACGGTGAAAGGAGTGAGTTTCGGTGGCTGGTGTTGATGATAATGAAGCGGATGGTGAGAAGGAGGGAACGAGGCGAGTGTGTAACGGAGCTGGGTTTCTGAGGTGAAGGGAGTATGTGTTGCTGTTGAAGAATTCGATTGAAAAGTTGAGGTGGTTTTATGGTTTTGCAGAAAACGGAAATGACGAAGAAACAAAGTTACAGTTGGGTGACGGAGAAGGTTGAACGAAGGGAAGGGCTGAGACGGTGATGATGGAAGCGGAGATGGTAATGGGGAAGAGAGAAGCTAGACGGTGAAGGTGAGGCACGGACTGGGTTGTGGCAGTTTGGTGAGCGGCGAGATGAAGGCTTCGGTGGTTCCGGCAGAGATGTGAGAGACGGATGGAGGTTTATGTGAGGTTGAATGAAGGTATTGGTGTGAGGTTGAGAGCAGTGTTGAGGATGCAGGTATTGGTGTGAGAACAGTGAACAGGGACGGAGAGAGTGTGAGGAAATGAATGAGTGGAGGGAGTATTTGACTGATGATTGTTTTTATTTGGATCTCAGATCTCTCCGCCGTTTTCACTCTTGTTTTTCAATTTGGCCCCCTTCAACAATAGATTATAACACATATATATATCTGATAGATTAGGGTTTAGCAAATTTTGATAATGCCTAAAATACCCTTCATGCTTAAATGGGCCATAAAATTGGGTCATTTAAAAAACAACAAGCCCAAAAATATTTTTGTTTGCATTTTTCGAGATAAAAAATTAGACACTTAAAATTGTTAAAAATGATAAAAGTTCGGGCAATAATTTATCCGAAAAAATAAAATAAACATATTAAAATAAATTACAGGTATCAAACATTAAAGAAAAATTATCGAAATATTTAAAATTGAAATAAAACGATAGTAAAAAATACCTGATTTTAAAACACTTACGGTTAAAAACAAAATTTCGAAATGTATCGAAAAATTAGAGAGATCACATGTTCATGATCTACGTGACACGTAGATTCATAAAGCAGTGAGTTAGAGGCAAAAGTTTGAAATATTTTCCCGCTAATTTTCCGCACAGTGTCGAATTGCTTTTAATAGTCTGTTTGTAAAATCGAAATATTGATGTCATCGACATATAATCAACTTAAAACGATGCAATAAACAGGTAAGAAGATAAAAATGAATGAAGTGAAATATCAGATATTTTATAACTATAAAACGATGCAAATATCGATTTAAACTAACTTTTGGTCAATTTAAATACGACGAAATGATGCATATGCAATGGATGAATGTCTGTTTAATGTTAATGACCTAATGGACGTGCATGTAGATGAATGTGAAGCCTAAGCCAGATAAAATCGAGATATGAGGGCAAATTTTGGGTGCAATAGTTGTTTATTTAATCGCCTTAAACCGAAAGTGAGATTGGTGCTAGCCTTCGAGCTTTCAAGGTAGAAGATTAAATACTACAAGAACCCAAAAATTTGCGCTCCGAAGAACAAGTATAAATAATAACTTTTTTTTTGATTTTTTTTTTGGTGTTATTTTTTGTAAAAGATTTCAGTACATCGAGAAACGAATGCGCTTAAATAAGCGGTTTCACGGATTAGACATGAGAGCTGACAGATCTTTGGAACGAGCATACTTTAATAAGTTGCTTCGCAGACGTAAATGAAACCGCATGCACCTTTGGAACGAGCATACTTTAATAAGTTGCTTCAGATCGAAATGAAACCGCATGCACCTTTGGAACGAGCATACTTCAATAAGTTGCTTTCAGATCGAAAAGGTAAGAACTCATAGATCTTTGAACGAGCATACTTCATAAGTTGCTCGCAGATCAAAATGAGAACATGCATCTTTGAACGAGCATACTTCAATAAGTTGCTTCGCAGATCGAAACGAAACCGCATGCACCTTTGGAACGAGCATACTTCAATAAGTTGCTTGCAGATCGAAAAGGTAAGAACTCATAGATCTTTGGAACGAGCATACTTCATAAGTTGCTTGCAGATCAAAATGAGAACAGCAGATCTTGGAACGAGCATACTTCAATAAGTTGCTTGCAGATCGAAAAACCGCATGCACCTTTGGAACGAGCATTCAATAAGTTGCTTCAGATCGAAAGGTAAGAACTCATAGATCTTTGAACGAGCATACTTCAATAAGTTGCTTCGCAGATCAAAATGAGAACAGTGGATCTTTGGAACGAGCATACTTCAATAAGTTGCTTCGCAGATCGTAAACGAAACCGCATACCTTTGGAACGAGCATACTTCAATAAGTTGCTTCAAATCGAAGGTAAGAACTCATAGATCTTTGGAACGAGCATACTTCAATAAGTTGCTTCGCAGATCAAATGAGAATGATGATCTTTGGAACGAGCATACTTCAATAAGTTGCTTCGCAGATCGTAAACCAAACCAGATGCACCTTTGAACGAGCATACTTTAATAAGTTGCTTCAGATCGAAAGGTAAGAACTCATAGATCTTTGGACGAGCATACTTTAATAAGTTGCTTCGCAGATCAAAATGAGAATGCATGTGAGTATATGTCGTAAAGATATTAGACACACACAAGAAGGAGACCGACCGACTCACCGGGAGAAGATATATGGAATGGTAAAATCGCCGATCAAGACAAATTTACGGGAAAGAGGCCAACTAAAGAGACTCTAGCGAGGATTGCTAGACTATGTTGGCTTTAAAAGTTTATGAATATGCAAGAAATACAATATCCTCAAAGCCAAAGGCGGGTGTATTTCTTCAAGAGTGGCAATTATATGAATTACCACACACTAAGTATGGATACTCAAACAATTGAGAAGCAAGAAAGGTTAGACACCGACTCTTACTCGCACTCTAACGACAGAGGCAAACATGGGTAAGAATATCAAAATAAAAAATTTGCGAGAAGTAAGACGCTTGGTAATTGAATTGAATTGAACGGTGTAGGAGACCGACACAGGGTCAAAAATGCAGATAGCAACAACAAGAAGATATGTCTTGAGGAAACTTGACAGGGAATACCACTTGGGATTTTTTTTATGGATAGACTTATCTTCGGAGACGCAAAAGGTACTCGATAAAGACTTTAATCTGGCTTATGCTTAGATGCATGTTTGAGATTATTATTTTTTAGCGTAATGCTCCATATCAATGGAAATGCTACGCATTTTTGGATGCTATGCAATGCAATGATGCATGTTTGAGATTATTATTTTTTAGCGTAATGCTCCATATCAACGGAAATGCTACGCGTTTTTTTTTTGAGGATGTTATGCAATGCAGTGATGCATGTTTGAGATTATTATTTTTTAGCGTAATGCTCCATATCAATGGAAATGCTACGCGTTTTTTTAGGATGTTATGCAATGCAGTGATGCATGTTTGAGATTATTATTTTTTAGTGTAATGCTCTATATCAATGGAAATGCTACGCGTTTTTTTTTAGGATGTTATGCAATGCAACGATGCATGTTTGAGATTATTATTTTTTAGCGTAATGCTCCATATCAATGGAAATGCTACGCGTTTTTTTTTTTGAGGATGTTATGCAATGCAGTGATGCATGTTTGAGATTATTATTTTTTAGCGTAATGCTCCATATCAATGGAAATGCTACGCGTTTTTTTTAGGATGTTATGCAATGCAGTGATGCATGTTTTAATATTTCGCCTAGGACTATAGGCAATTGTCAGCTGCCGAGGAAATATCAACCATCCATGAATTGAATATAAATCATCTGGTCTTCATCGAAGAGATGATAGTCTGGTCCCTGACAAGGGTATTGTAGAATAGAAGTATCAACTTTCAATGATCAACATCACTGGGGAAGTAACTCTTAGAGATTAACATTCATCTGGGATGACAATCATGTTGCATAGAGTTCCTGATTTCAATTAACTCTAGATTACGAGCTCTTGCATAAGAGGGGTCGACGACATCTTCTGGTACAGGTGAGCCTCTGAAAATGATCTTGCTGGTGAAAGCCGCTCTTTGCGATCTTCCGCGACGACGAAAGAGTGATAACATTTGAGGGCACACATATGCCATAGATAACTCTTGTTGGAGAGAAAGAAGCTTTGTCAGTTGACCGATGCCCCATGCCCTTTCATTCTAAAATCTTTGAATAACAAAAATCTGCAAAATGTGAAACACTGCAATGATGATGACTATATGTAATGTGTTGAAGCAAAGACATTTGTTGGAACTCAATGGATAGAATCCCGCCTTTTGAATTTCGTTGAAGGAAGCCAATAACCAGGAATTAAATCCCGATCTCTGATGAGCTGAGGATAACGATCCTGACTTGAATTGGAGATAATGATCCTTGGTTTCTGATGGAGAAAATGCCAACACAGACTTAGATCTCTGATGAGCTGAGGATGACGATCCTGATTTCTTGACATGCCATTCAAACTCAACGGTTGTTTAGCTTGCGCCTGGACTTGACCTGATTAGTTATGAGGCGGAGGAATGCCTCTGCATAATGCTTTGCCCCGGTCTGTAGGGATTTTGAAGAAAATAGCCTTGAGAAAGCTTCCTGAGATCTGTACCATCAAGATAATCTGCCCCAATGTTATAAACTTGGAAATACTGACTAACCAAAGGTAAAGAGGGTTTCAACCATGCTCGGATGAATGCCCCTGATTGCTCACCTCTTTGAGAGATTTTTTGAATCTCGACATAAATGCCCCAGATTGACTGAACTTTGAAGATATCACTTACTCAGGGTGGTTTACATCTTGAAAGTAGGCTACTTCACAACCTTACTTCTCAACTCGAGCTTTTGTGCTCAATCGATACTTGAAAAAATGTCCTTCAGACAATCAAATTATCCGTCTAATGCTCAATATGCAAGCTCACTTGATGTTTAAGCACTTATCTATATGCAAAGAATGTTTTATTCTATGAATGATAATTCTAATGCAAAGCTCATGTTTGTCTTGAAGTTAAAAAAAACTTTTATTGAAACGAAATATCAAAATATTGATTTTTTTGTAAAAGATTGAGTGATACCAACTCAAATGTTTAGCAAACCTCCTAGGAGTCGTTACCGTATTCTTGTAATGTATTTGCTTTAATTAACCCAGGACTTTTAAGGGTTGTAACGTGGTCTGGTTCACAGGTTTTTAGAAAAATATTTTTAGGATCAAAATATTTGGTGCCCTCCCATTCTCCGTGATGTTCTCTACTCCTAGGTTCAGATAACCTGATGCGAGCATTCATCTCTTGAGAGAAATTTATAATGAGGTTGAGCAAACACTGAGGTTTCTTGGACACGACAATCACTCACCTTTTGCTTTTGGGTGTCTGATCATAGACTTTGTTCTTTTTTGAGGATTTTATTATGTTTTGTAATCCTTTTCTTTTCTTTCTTTTGCCTTTCTTTTGCCTAAGCGACTTATTATGAAGTTTCGACTTAGCGGGCTTTTTGTCATCATTTTTTTACCACTTTTTTTGAACAAGTCGTGTGATCTTGCACCCTTGTTTGATTAGAAGTATCTGTGACTGCCTGAATCCTTGGCGGATGAGAAATAACAATTGTGGTATCATCATCTGCTGATTTCTTGTGCGAGAGATAACCTTTACGGTTTCAACCTCTTTCGATGCACATTGTTGATTGGCGAAGATTGACCATTGCGGCTTGACCTTCCTCAACCTTTTGAAGGATAACCATTGTTGTATCCTTGGATGCGCACTCTTGATGAGTTTTGAACGCTCGATCGGGTTAACTGAACACTACCCTGCCCCAGGTTAAAAAATAAGGGTTTTTTCTGAACAGAAAAGAAACTCCTACTTCGAGGCTCAAAAGGGGTTAACGAGGATTTCACTCCCTTATATCTCCGGTGTTTGGGAATTTGAAACAAGGCCTGTACATCATTAGCAGGGTTTTTACTCGAAAGCATAATGTTTGAGATTCTTGGTAAATTGTTCGTCATCCTCCCTACAGAGGTGTTGCTTTATTAATAAGAGTTGAATATCAAAAGCATATAAAAACATTTAAGAGTGAAAGCGAATGGATCAGTTCAAGACAAACATATTCAATGCATTATGATTAGCATTCAGAAATAAGCAAGTTTTGCATACAGGAAAGTACTGAACAAAATAAGAAAAATTACAAATGAGCATGCAAGATGAAACTAGAAATCTCCATGTTGAGGAGATTGGTCTCCGTATGGATTTCTTGCTTCAGAAGATGCACTTCGTAGTCGTGGAGTTCTCTGGGTCAAAAGAGACTTCAATTAATGCGTAGGCCTTCTGGAGTGAATGTGATTGCTTTGGAATCAATGAGTTTATGAACTGTGCCTTTGAAAAGATTACATCCTTCAATTGTATGGCCAGGTGCTCCAGAATGGAACTCACAGTAGGCATCAGGATCATATCCCAAAGGATACGGAAAAGGAGGCGTCCCGAGCTCCTTTAACTCCACCAAAGAATGTTGGAGCAAGCGAGAGAGCAACTCACTATGAGGCATAGGGATTGGATCATGCAATTTTCTTGGCCTTATCAGATTCTTCCCACCTTGCTGTTGACGATGTTGTTGATAAGTTTGTTGTCGAGGAGCGTTCTACTGCTGGGGAGCATACTGAACGGGTGTTTGACAGACAGTTGCAACACAGATTTGTGGAGCACACAGATTAAAAGTAGCTTTTGTCACCTGATTAGGAATTTGAAATGGAGGGTAAGCAACAACTTCTTCTTCGTCCTTGAAAATTATACTTGCCTCTTCATTAATTCTCTCTGGGAATTCAGAAGCAATAGCAACATCCTGAATGTTACCCATCTTGAGGCCACGCTCAATTCGTTCCCCTACAACAACCAGGTGTGAAAATTTAGAAGTACATCCAACAATCAGATAGGGACCTTGCAAGGTATTGGAGAACATCTCAATGAGTTCTCGTTCCAAAAGAGGAGGTTGAACTCTAGCAGCTAATTCTCTCCATCTCTGCGCATACTCTTTGAAAGATTCTTCAATCTTCTGAGTTAAACCTTGGAGTTGAATTCTGGTGGGAGCCATGTCCCTATTATAGTCGTACTGATTGACAAAGGCTTCAGCTAAATCTTTCCAACTTTGGATGTGAGTTCGTTCAAGCTGAGTGTACCACTCGAGAGATGCTCCACTGAGGCTATCTTGAAAAAAGTGCATGAGGAGCTTGTCATTTTCCGCATAAGGAGCCATCCTATTGCAATAGGCTTTAATATGAGTAATCGGACAAGAGGTACCCTTATACTTCTCGAAAGTGGGGACTTTGAACTTGGTAGGAATTTTGATACCAGGCACCAAGCACAAACTAGGAGCGTCTAAACCAAGGGAATCACGACCCTCAATAGCTTTCATCCTTTTCTCAAGGAGGTGGAGCTTTTTCTCAGATTCGGTCTCTTCAATTGGAAATCTGAAGGTGTCAAATGAAGACTCGAAGATATCCTCATAGTGAGGAGTTCCATTGACATGCATTTGAACGGTGTTTCTGACATTTTGATTTGAAAGGACCTCCCCACGGTTAAGATTAACACCTGGTGGATTAACATGATCAGTGGTAACAACTTCAGACTTCTGAACAACTTGCTTTAACTCTTCTTGTCCAATGGCGAGGTTCTGGATAATCTCCATGAATTGATCCATCTGGGTATCTATATCGCAGTCACACTTGCCTGAAGTTGATCCATGATGACGACGATGTCAGGAAATCAGTCTTGTAGTCTTGAGACTCTGAATAAGAAGCCAGGTTGAAATGAGTCCTTTGATTGAAATGAATGAAATGCATGATGATGCATGGATGATAAGAGAAATAAACTCTTTTTTGAGATGATTGATGCAAATGGAATGCAACATGATGATAATAACAGGTTCACAGAGACGTGAATCAGGGATGATATTGATAATTAGAACAGCTTATTTAGGTGGGCTCCTATGATAGGATAGCTCTAGGCTTCTACCCAATAATCCCGAACAAGGTGGTTCTAATGTTTTTTGCTAAATGTTTCTCGGAGTCTCAGATCCCCTTTTAACAAATATTATCATCGCGCGAGAGGCCTACGTGGCGATAGTATTTGTAAAAGTATACCCCAAGAAACGGCTCTTAACGGGATGCTCGAAATCCAAAATTTGAGCGTTTGGTCTCGGTTAGGACAACATGAACAAACTTAGAGTTATAGGTCATTTGTCCAAAGATTGATGTCCTGCGCTATCGCGGGCCAACAACCTCCTTAAAACAACCAACTCTAAGCCGGAGTCTTCGCTTCGGGCCAACAAGACAATGGAGTCAGGTGGACCTAGGCTACGCAACCCCTCTATTCCTAAAAGGTGACCTAGAAGCCTGGGTAGTGGGCTTATCTATGTAACAATGCCCATGAATTCCCATCACAATAATATATCAACAAAATAATATACATAAAGTGTAAGGAGAATAATAATCAATAAGCAATAGATAAGCATAAAGAAGAAAGCGATAAACAAACACACAAACATGCGAAGAACTAAACTAGGGTTGACTCGCTTAAAAAAAAAAATTTAAAATTCTCCCAGTGAAGTCGCCAACTGAAGAAACTCGATTTTCAAAAATCATTTAAATGAATTTTCAAAACAATGAAATCGCCACCTAATTTTATTTGTTCTAGAAAGAACGGGAAAATATAGATAAAACCCACAAAAATCGGATAAGGCGGTCTACATGACCAAAAGATATGAGTTCGGGAGTCGGTTACGCAAGAGGAAGGTATTAGCACCCCTTACGTCCATCGTACTCGATGGGACCCATTTAGTTCGTGCATGTTCGTGTGTTTAAAGTAAAAATGCTATCTTCTAATTAATGATCAAGCAATAAGAAAAGAATTGAACAGGCTTTGTTTATTATTATTTTGAGTTTGACACGGTTTTGAAACCGCGTGCCTACGTATTCCCTCGTGCAATGGGAAAGTCAAAACTCCGTAGTTCTTGTTGAAAATGTTTGAATTGGTTGTATTGATTTTAATTGAAAATGTTTTTAATTTTGATAATCGCGTATGAGCGAAAAAGGATTTGAATGGGTTGAATTGATTTTAATGGTAGATGACAAGTACCAAAACGTCGGGATATCCTCTAACGATTCGATACTCGAGATTGGTGATTGAGGTCAACCGATTTTCTCTCATCCAAAAATCTTTATTATGAAAGGAGTGAGGTGAAACAAAGTTCACTTTTATTAAGTGTTATGGAATAAAATATTTAAGTCATTGGGTTACCCTCTAATGGCCCAAATACTTTACATTTTAATTAAATCGTCGGGCGAACCTCTAACAATTTAATTAAATACCATATCACTATGTTTTTGTTTTTTTTGTTTTGTAGAAAAATTGATTTTCAAAAGAACAAGTTCAATTAATTGTTTTGACTTGAAAGTGTTTTAGGAAAACAAGCGAGCCCATACAAGGTGGCTTTATGTATGCTCCTAAAAGTGAGACTAGCGTGACACTAGTATTCTAAACGACCGATTGGAACAATCGATCGAATAGTTGTCGCTGTAGAAAAGCCCAGGACCAAACTATAAATGTGTGCAAGTGTGCATTGTGTATGTTTACCTGCTTCTTGATGAGGAGCCCAAGAGGAGGCTATGTGTTCTAATATGATAAACGCATAATTAAACGGTAATTAGAACACACAAGGAAATACATTCTAAGCTATTACAACCAAATCGAATTAGTTTGAATAATTGAATAGCTTTGCTTTGGTGTAAGAATTGAGCTCCAAGTAGTCTTCAAAATCGGATAAGGCTTGATGCATCGGATGGATACCAAATGAAGATCCCTACATCACTCAAAATACAAACAAAAACTATGCGGAGAATGTTGCAATGCTTTAAGTATGTATTTTGTTTACAAATTAAACCGAATAAAGTATATGAATAAAAATAGTATAATTGTATTTACAATACTAAATATGAAATAGAAATACTATATAATTATATATGCAATACTAAATATAAAATAGAAATACTATATAATTATATATACAATATAAAATATAAATACTATATAATTATATTTACAATATATAATATGAAATAAAAAGTAATGATACTAAGTACTATATATATTTACAAACTTAAATATATATTACTAAATAAAACTATGTGCTAAATAAAAGTAGTAATCCAATATTTTGATTGCTAAAGCAAGTATGGATGCACTAATTGGAAGTGGGTGTTTTGAATAATCCTTGAAGATCTTCACAAGTAGCAAACTCGTTAGTAGCATAAGTGGGATGAAAAGTAAATGAAATGGAAATGCGATAATTAGAACATGTATTAGTAATCACAAATGAATTGAAAACTAAACATAACAGAGCTTATGATAACCAAGTGATTCCATTAACATCAAGTAGCATGACAAACGGAAAACATAGTTTTAATTCGCAAATGAAAACAACAACCACAAACTCATGCTATTATTTAATTCACATTTGAAACATAACGAATCGATTTCAAAGCAAGCTTCATTCGTCTAATACAAACTCCGGGCAGCAGCCATGTTATCACAAATATGCTCAGGATATCGATCAAAAATTGCATAACTCAAAGGCAAACACAAACAAGTGCCAAGACAAACTTAATCAACCACAAATCATCAACTAACTTGCGTATTTCAACCACTTACCAAAACGGGCAGCAACTTCTCACCTCATGCTCAATACAAACATCTCAAACAAGTACTTAACGCAAACAGGAAGCACAATAATAGAATACTCATCCTTAGAATTCAACTCGAAATAAATCAAAATTGTAATGATGTGTATGGACGATTCAAGAACCAAACGGTTGAACATTCAAGTATTGCTATTCATAAATGAAATAAAAATCATATAAACTCATGCTATTATTCTAAGTAAACTTGAAACATAGAAAAATGATTTTAAACCCAACAATAAACCGGGCAGCAACTAGCAACTAGTAACAACAAGATAACGGTTCACAAATCGATCTTCACTAAGTTCAACCTTACAAACACACTTCCCAATCAAATTCATCTCAGAATCGGAATCGACACCGATATCCTAATGGCTAAATACAAGCAAATCTTGAACCGGTTGTAACTTGAAAGTATTCTAAAATAAAATATCGGTTGTAACCAATTCAAACATCCCTTAATGGACTCACAAATCAACACCAAATCAAAAACCAACTCAAGATGACATTATAGCACAAAGTCAATCCGCAAGCAGCAATAGTATCAATTGATTTCACATTTAGTTAACACAAACTATCATATATTCAACAGCATTCAACAATTATTGATCAAATTGAAAACACATCTATTAACCGTTTTCAAGCAAACAAGTTCAATGAATGTTTGAATGTTTCAAACCAAATACAAAATCAAAACCTTAAGTTCATGCCATACTATACTGAATCGCATCAAATACAGAATCATTCACATGTTCTAATGCAAAATCCACTCAGACTTAACACAGCATACCAGTTTAATTTAGACTTTGTCGGAGCAGTTTATCACAGGGTTATCAAAAAACAACTAACACGAACATGAAATAAGATTTTGACAGCATCACAGAATGTGAAACAAGGATTCGAAACAGGAT
The DNA here is from genome assembly GCA_021764765.1 of Vicia sativa. Classification (NCBI taxonomy): domain Eukaryota; kingdom Viridiplantae; phylum Streptophyta; class Magnoliopsida; order Fabales; family Fabaceae; genus Vicia; species Vicia sativa. The sequence continues at coordinate 70,325,115 of CM038796.1, read as the reverse complement.
GACACCTTACCGGATAGTTGCTGAGATTGTTGAATGGAGCAGCATCAGTGTCGAACGGTGGCAGTGAGTAGTAGATGACAGTTTCAGAGAACAGAAGGCGTCGCGATTGAAGGAGAGGAAGCTAGGCTGTTGTGAAGCGTTGGTACGGCGGAAGAGTGGCGGAGAGATACGGTGAGAAGGCAGTGGAGTTCCGACGGAGGAAGTATCGGTGAAGAGTGAGGGTGATGGCCGCGGCAATGGGTGATGAAGTGGATAAAGGGTTGCGGTCGGATGAGAGGGTTTATGATGGAAGTAGCGATGGCAGTAGGACGGAGAAGACAGGGAAGGAATGGGTTTTGATGAAGAAGGTGGAGGGAACGGTGGGTTCGGTGAGGGATGTTGGGACCGGCGGATGGAAGGAGGTGACGGTAAGGAGAAACGGAAGGAGAACAGGGGGTTCCGATGGAGAGGAGACGGTGATGGAAGGCTGTTGGGGTTACGGTGGTGAGATCATAAGGAAGTAGCAGGCGGTGGTTGAAGAAGACAAGAGGAATGGAGCCGCGGTGAAGGTGATTATGGAATGGAGAAGGTTCTGTTGTGAGTGAGGTTTCGGTGAAAGGGATGAGGCGAGATTATGGTGGGTTGTAGCCGCGGAAGTTGAAGTAGGATGAAGTGAAGAAGATGGAGATGACGAGTCTCACAGCCGCCAAGGGTTTGGGTTTTTGGAGAGAGAGACGATGAGAGAGGTTCCGGTGAGAGGAAATGAAGGGGGTATTACGGTTGAGGTTGGTTTCACGGTGAGAGGAGTGAGTTTCGGTGGCTGGTGTTGATGATAATGAAGCGGATGGTGAGAAGGAGGGAACGAGGCGAGTGTGTAACGGAGCTGGGTTTCTGAGGTGAAGGGAGTATGTGTTGCTGTTGAAGAATTCGATTGAAAAGTTGAGGTGGTTTTATGGTTTTGCAGAAAACGGAAATGACGAAGAAACAAAGTTACAGTTGGGTGACGGAGAAGGTTGAACGAAGGGAAGGGCTGAGACGGTGATGATGGAAGCGGCGATGGTAATGGGGAAGAGAGAAGCTAGACGGCGAAGGTGAGGCACGGACTGGGTTGTGGCAGTTTGGTGAGCGGCGAGATGAAGGCTTCGGTGGTTCCGGCAGAGATGTGAGAGACGGATGGAGGTTTATGTGAGGTTGAATGAAGGTATTGGTGTGAGGTTGAGAACAGTGTTGAGGATGTAGGTGGTGGTGTGAGAGAGGCAGGGATGAAGGCGTGGAGATGAAGGTGACAGTGAACAGGGACGGAGAGAGTGTGAGGAAATGAATGAGTGGAGGGAGTATTTGACTGATGATTGTTTTTATTTGGATCTCAGATCTCTCCGCCGTTTTCACTCTTGTTTTTCAATTTGGCCCCCTTCAACAATAGATTATAACACATATATATATCTGATAGATTAGGGTTTAGCAAATTTTGATAATGCCTAAAATACCCTTCATGCTTAAATGGGCCATAAAATTGGGTCATTTAAAAAACAACAAGCCCAAAAATATTTTTGTTTGCATTTTTCGAGATAAAAAATTAGACACTTAAAATTGTTAAAAATGATAAAAGTTCGGGCAATAATTTATCCGAAAAAATAAAATAAACATATTAAAATAAATTACAGGTATCAAACATTAAAGAAAAATTATCGAAATATTTAAAATTGAAATAAAACGATAGTAAAAAATACCTGATTTTAAAACACTTACGGTTAAAAACAAAATTTCGAAATGTATCAAAAAATTAGAGAGATCACATGTTCATGATCTACGTGACACGTAGATTCATAAAGCAGTGAGTTAGAGGCAAAAGTTTGAAATATTTTCCCGTTAATTTTCCGCACAATGTCGAATTGCTTTTAATAGTCTGTTTGTAAAATCGAAATATTGATGTCATCGACATATAATCAACTTAAAACGATGCAATAAACAGGTAAGAAGATAAAAATGAATGAAGTGAAATATCGGATATTTTATAACTATAAAACGATGCAAATATCGATTTAAACTAACTTTTGGTCAATTTAAATACGACGAAATGATGCATATGCAATGGATGAATGTCTGTTTAATGTTAATGACCTAATGGACTGCATGCAGATGAATGTGAAGCCTAAGCCAGATAAAATCGAGATATGAGAGCAAATTTTGGGGTGCAACACCCTGGCTGCAAGTTGCTTAAATATCACGATTTTCTTTGAGTTTGTCTAAGGTTCTTGGCTGCAAAAAATTCGTCCTCTAGGTTTTAGAAACCTTGTGAATATATAGATGACGAAATTAGGTTAAGAATTGAGAGTAAAATATATTGCAATCAATGTGAAAATATTTGATTCTTAAATCTTTTCAATTTGCATCAAATGTTTCCAATCTTGTACCAATCTCATGCCAATCATATATTTTCTAAATTTTCAACTATTGATGAGTATCTTGGACCTCAAGAATGTCAAATATTCATCCTTGCATCGATTGATTTGATTTTGGTATTTTATTTTAATTAAAATTTGATTTAAATGAATAAAATCCAAAATAAATGAAAATAAAATAAAGAAGGCATGCCCTTGGTCTTAGAGGTCATGGATAATCTCAAGAATAAATTTGGATCACAAAAACTTAGGCCCATTTGAAATTTTTTTGATTTTGCTAAGTATTTATCTTCATGCACCTCTCCAAAAATGTCAAACTTGCATAACTTGTATCTTGCTCAATTTTCAACATTTTTTAGTGTTCTTGGAATTTTTTAGAAATCTCAAGATGTCCTCTAAACACTCCTTTTGGTTTCATCTTCATTGAGGTTTCCATGATCATGTACACTTCTTTGAAAAAATATGACTTTTTGTTGACTTTTAGAAGGACCTATAATGTCTTGATCCATAACTCTCAAATGAAGCATTTTTGGACAAATCTTGTGAGACATGAAGTTGTAAAGAATTCAATTCTCTTCAAAATGAGCTTTGGTGGAAAAGTTTATGATAAAGTATGTCAAAGTTATGCCTGGTCAAAGTTTTGTTAACTTTTTGTCCAAAAATCCTAATTTGGAAACTTTGACTTTTGATCAAATCTTGAGTTTTCTTGATGATTCATGATCAACCCTTGATCAGATAATGAATGTGACTTCAAAATCTTGATGTTGATAAAAAATGATGAAGTTTAATTGTATGTTGACCACAGTTGACTTTTTGTCCAGTACAACTAATTTTCAACCATCTGAGCAAACTTTAGTTGTGAGGCTTGAAACTTGACATGATGATACCTTGAGACATATGAGGAGGTATGATGAACACTTGAGGCATTAGAACTTGGTTTTGTCTTGAGAGAAACAAAAACCTAGTTGTGGGTTGATTGCTTAGGAGAGGGTTTGTCTGGTCAACCCTTGAGGAATTCTTGAATATAGAGATGTGGAGTGTCTTGAGAAATAGGAGGGAAAATTTTGGGGTATAACAGTACCCAAAGCCTCTTGCAAACCTTCCCAGAATTCAAAGTAAACCTCGGATCTCTATCTGAAACATTACTCGACGGAACACCATGCAAACTCACAACTTTCTCAATATACAACTTAGCAAACTTTTCCATAGGATAATCCATCAAAATTGGAATAAAGTGACCAGACTTTGTCAATCTATCCACAATAACCCAAACAGCATCATGACTACTCAGAGTCCTCAGAAATCCAGAAACAAAATCCATAGAAATGCTATCCCACTTCCACTCAGGAATCGATAACAGCTTCAACAAACCAGACGGTTTTTGATGTTTAATCTTTGACTTCTGACAGATCAAACAAGAATACACAAACTCTGCAATATCCTTCTTCATACCTGTTGTAGGATTTTTCCGTAAACAAGTATTTTTAATTATCGATTCCTCAGGGATTGGTGTATGTTATAGTCTTTCAATAGAAAAGTGTATTTTAAGAAATTGTAACCAAGGGGTTTGTTATCTATTCTACTAGAACCATGAGTTTCCAAACAATAACTAAATTAATTCTTTCAAAGAGAGTTATGGTTTGGATTAAAGAGAGTTTGAGATTGTTTTCAAATTAAGGAGGCATGTCAAGATTAGTTTCATTGATCTAGTTTCATACATATTCATTTAATCAAGTGATGAACATAGTAGATGATTTCTACAAATACACATCCTCTCAATCTTGTAGATTTCCCACCAAGAGTGTGAATGTTATCATGTTAATCCTTGCATGATTCCTCACTACAACTATTAACATGATAATCATTAAGTTCAATATTTTGTAAACACTAACACACAAATCTATTCCTAGCATTTGTTTATTAGAGGATGAATATCCTAGGTCTACTTTGAAGTATTCTTTTCCAAGCAAAACTCAAAGCATAAAGATGAAGAACAAAGAGATTCAACTATATTAATCATCAACCATGTTCTTACACAAATGGATTAAAAGAAATACATACTATAAAGATCAACTACCTCTAATCTTGATACAAAAAGAGCTTAGCCACTCATTTCCATGGTTGCTTGCTCTCAAGATTGTTGGTAGAGATGATGAACGTAAGAAAAATCAAGAGAAAAGCTATGGTTTTTTTTCTTACAATTCTTGCCCTAGATTTTACAAAGATGAAAAGATAATGATGATGAAGTGTTTCTTTCTTCCTTTACAAGCCAAAAAGTCAGTTGAAGTGATGGGTTGGTGGCTCAAAAGGTGAAAGCACGGGCTGTCCTTTTTCTACCGCAGATCGCACCGAGCCGTGTAAGTTATATTGAGCGCCATCCGGCACCGAGCGACCGTAGCATGCTTCCTTCATCCAAAATTATCTTCAAAAGAATCATCCCTAAAGCTCTTCAAAATTCTTTAATCCAAGCTTGGGAGAATTAGTCAATAAATTCCTACAATTAAGAGTGAAATAAGTTAAATAATATATATTAAACAAAAACTAAATAAAACCTAATTAAACTAAAATACTAGACTAAATAATACTAATTAATTAAAGACATTGTTAAGGACCACAAAATCATGTACAAAATAACTACAATTTGGTCCTTAACAACTCTCCTAACTTACTTTGTTTGTCCCCAAACAAAAGTCAATAATCTTACAAAGCTAGAAGAAACAAAATGCAAGCATGCAAACTCACACAAGAATAATGGTTCAAACTCGACATACCAGGCAAAAGCACACATCAATCGCTTCTTAGAAACACAACATGACCATGAATTAAGTTCTAAACACAATATATCAAAACATGTAACAAACAAAAGACATGTTCACACTTGAATCACCTAATCATTTCTTCAAAGTTCATGAAGAACAAAACGCATATTCACAAAGGACTAAACACTCTCACTAATAATTATGCACATCCAGAATAATTCATGCGTTCATCGAAACAAGTTAAATGATAAAATGGAAACGAAGATCACTAAGGACTTTCAAGGTTGTAACTTGGCTTAGGTTAGAAACAAGGGATATTTAAGTACAAAGCCATTGAAACGAATCGGGTCAAAGGATATGAAGAGCATTTCACACTAATTCCTATTCCCTTCTTATTATTCACAACCTCTTTTCTTTTTTTACACAATGATCCTCTTTTTTCTTTTCTTTTGTTTTCTTTTCATATACAAATTTCTTTCTTCTTTTGTATTTTTCTTTTTCTCTATTCTATTTCTTTCTTTAGGATCATTGTGCCATCAATTATAGGTTCTTTTTGATCCACCTCCCCAACTTCATTTATATCAATCCTTTTTATTCAAGAACATGCTCTTCAAGGGTTAATTAACAAAAGGGTTGGTATTCACAAACAAGAAAATTTATAGAATGAATTATCATTGAATTTTTCAAAGATCATCAACAACTATTAAGTGGCCTACTTAACAATTAGTTGATTTGATACATTCATCCTACAAATACTATTTAAGCTCAAAAGGGTTCACAAGGGTTCACTCACTCACGGGTAATTGAAGCCCTTTTAGAATTGGTGGTTTTTCTCATAATGCACAAAAATTTGCCTTGATCATCTCTAGGTTTCCAAGTTATCACAAACAAGTAAAGATTAAGCATGAATCACACGAGTTAACACAACTATTAGACACTCAATATTTGGTAAAAAGTGGAAGCTTCTCACATATGTGGTTTATGTCCTAATGATTCGAATATGAACACAAAGGTTTTTGTACATGCTAAGGTATTTTGCATAAAGAACAAATTTCATAGACATGTTATGTTTCTACAAAACGATTAAATGTGTACCTTCTTTGTGGAATGAATCGAGAATTTTATCATCACCATCACTTTGGTGAAGCACACTTACTAGCTTTGAAGAACCGTTTGAAAAATCGGACAACCCAAAAGAAGTAAATTCAAACTAAATAAACTATAATCTAGAAATAAAAATAAAATAAAATAAAACAAACTAAAACAAAATAAAATAAAAAGACACCCCAATATGGTGTTTAAAACTTAAAAAAAAGTGCTTAGGCTCCATGCCTACAAAATATCAATTGGAATTACAAGCCTATCCCCAAAAATGGATGGCAACCAACAAAATCCAGAAGTTTTAAAGTAAAATGCAAAAATAAAAACTAAAAACTAGAAAATGCTGAAAGTAAAATAAAAGAGATCATCAATCAGTGGCCTCGAGAATCGAATCTCCAATAGACCTCGAGTCAGAACCGGAACCAGAACCAGAATCATCTTCACCATCATCCTCATCTCCCACCTCCTCCTCAACATTTGGCCCGACCCCGGACCAACCAGCATATGCACCGAGCTACTCTCCGTGCGAGTGAAATGGTTCACCCGACTCTCTAATCAGAGAGCAAGGTGCTCCATGCTCGCGCATAAACATGAATGATCTCCGATGAGCGAGATGCATCCGCTGCTCCATTCTTCGATGGACTAGCTCGAGGAAGTGCCGCAACCGGTACACCAGCAGATATCACCAAGGGCCCTACAAAATCGATCACAATAGTGATCATCAATAACTCCATCAATGGTGAGGTGTCCCACAGCAAGAAAGGCAACCTTCGCCTTTTTCAGCAAACCCATGATCAGCCCAGGATAGGTGAGAGCACACTTTATACGCCCCGGAGGTATAACTAAGCGCAACCTCTCAAATTATTCGCAATCGACGGCCAAAATCAATTTGCTCCTCATCAAGCATATAAGCAATCAAACCGGCCGTCTCCATGGGTATCGAAGATGTGTGGCTCCGAGGTTTCAGATTATATAGAGCCACACACATCATAACTCTAGCACTTGTCTTCATACTGGACCTGTTGAATTTCAAGGGTTGTCCAGCACGGTTTAACTCATAGGAATGCCCAGACATACAGAGTTTACTCCTCAGCATGTTGAAATCCCAATTACCACGAGCCAGGTGCTCATGGTAAACATCCAGCTGGTCCTCTGGGGCTGTCCAGTTGATGCCCAGAAAACTGTTGATTGCGGTGCGAGAGAAAGATACGAATTTTCCTCGAACAACGGAAGCAAACCTAAATTCACATCCCTCAGCCGGAATAGCATTTGCGTAGAATTCCCGCACAAGCTCAACATTGACCTTTGACTGCGGCTCGCAAAGAACATCCAACCTGTAGTTGGAAAGAATAGCATCGATCTCGAATAATGACCATGCTCAAGGCGGATGGCGCTTCCTAGATGTTATGCCTCAAGCTCTTTGTATCGAGCCTCCTGAGCATGTCCCATGAAACGAACAGGGTCGAAAGCAGCTGACCTAGAGGACCCATTTCAAGAGGAAACGCGCCTTTGGTGCCATCCGAAAATTCAACACAAAAATCAATAAAAGTGACACCGAGGTGTCCATTAGCAAATAATCATGCAAACAAAGAGCAAATCAACCAACCAAAGCAGACGACTAATCGGAAAACACAAACAGAAGAATTTTCAAAATTCTACATACAGGCGCGATTAAAAATTTTTCAGAAAATGTAATTTTCTCCACAAAACACATCCAATAGCTGCGAAAATACCATCCTAATACTTCTATCATCTAAACAACCTAATTCTAAGAGAAAATTCGAAAATTCCTAACCCTAGGTTTTCAAAATCTAACCTAAACATGCAATGTACACGAAATTGAGAGAAGAAAAGCATAGAATACTTACTAGGATGCCTTGGGAGATTGATTTGACAAAGAAATTCACAAAGATTTGAAGATTTTGGTTGGAGATTTTGGGGTTTTGAGAGAATGAAGAATGATGAAGAAAATAGGGAAAAAGGGTTTAAAAGAACCCTAACCCCTTTTAAAACTAATCAGGCCACGAATTGGGCCTCCAAAATCTGATTTTTTTCAAAATATTTTTTTAAAATCCTGATCACAAGGCGACCCTATGCCAGTTGCGATGGGTCAAAGTGCTGAGGCTTAAGCGCAATAATTTTGAAATTTTAAGAAAACAGAAATTGATTCGGGCATGCGTAAATGAGTTCAAGGAAGAATACTTACAATGTTGGGGTGCCTCCCAACAAGCGCTTTGTTTAACGGAGCTCGACGGTTCATGATGATCATTGATCATCAAAGAAGGATTCGCTATGTTGCGGCTCACCTCTCCGCCAACGTACCATTTCAACCACTGCCCATTCACCGTCCATTCTTTTGTTCTTTCAAGATCTTGCAAGACAATTGCACCATACTTTTTACTTTTGATTAAAACGGACCGGACCACTTTGTTTTGAGTTTTCCCGGAAAAAGCCTCATCCGGGAATTGAACAAGAGAACCTTTTGCCCCGGCCTAAATTCCTTGATCTTTATCTTCTTGTCATGAGAAACCTTAACTTTTGCTTTGTACCTCCGGTTTGAATGGTATGCTCCCTCTCGCATTTCTTCCAATTGAACGAGTTGTATTTTTCGCTTTTCACCCGCCAAGGATGGATCGAAATTCAAGAATCGGAGGGCCCATAATGCTTTGTGCTCCATCTCTACCGGGAGGTGACAAGTTTTGCCATACACAACCTGAAACGGGGTTAGTCCGATAGGAGCTTTATAGGCGGTTCGATACGCCCATAAAGCTTCATCTAATTTTTGTGACCAATCTTTTCTAGAACCCAAAAGCTTTTTTCCAAAATCTTTTGATTTCTATTAGACACCTCGGCTTGGCCATTCGCTTGAGGGTGATAGGGGTCGCCACTTTATGCTTTACACCAAATTGTTTCAAAAGTTTTGTAACAATGCATTACAAAAGTGCGACCCACCATCACTAATGAGCACCCTAGGCACACCAAATCGAGAAAAATGTTTCTTTTCAAAATTTGATAATAGCTTTGGCCGGCCTTAGGCGAAGCAATGGCCTCTACCCACTTTGATACGTAATCCACAGCTACAAGAATATATTCATTTGAAAATGAAGATGGAAAAGGACCGACAAAATCAATCCCCCAACAATCAAATACCTCCACTTCCAACATATTGTTCAACGGCATTTCATCTCTTTTTCCTATCCCGCCACTTCTTTGGCATTTGTCACAAGACTTAGCATGAGCATACGCATCTTTGAATAGCGAAGGCCAATAAAATCCCGATTGTAGGACTTTGGTGGCCGTCCGTATTCCATTATAGTGTCCCCCACAAGGGGAATTGTGACAATGCCAAAGAATGTTTTTGGCCTCCTCATCACTCACACACCTTCTTAGCAACCCATCGCTACTCAACCGAAAAATGTAAGGTTCGTCCCACACATAATACTTAGTATCGGCTAAAAACTTCCGCTTCTCATTCCAAGTCAAATCTTCCGGCATTAATCCTGTGGCCTTGTAGTTTGCCATGTCGGCAAACCACGGTCGCTCCTGGATTGCAAATAACTTCTCATCCGGGAATTCCTCCTTCACCTCTTTTTCCTTGTCCGTAATTTTTACGTTCACTAAGCGAGACAAATGATCCGCTACCAAATTTTCCGAACCTTTTTTATCACGGACCTCTAAATCAAATTCTTGTAAAAGGAGAATCCATCGGATTAGCCTTTGTTTAGAGTCCGGTTTGGTAAGCAGATATTTTATCGCCGAATGATCCGTGAAAACCACAACCTTTGAACCAATAAGGTAAGGACGAAACTTTTCCAATGGATATACAATTGCGAGCAACTCTTTTTCAGTTGTTGCATAATTGATTTGAGCATCATTCAAGACTTTGCTCACATAATGTATAGCATGAAAAATTTTGTTCTTCCTTTGGTCTAACACGGCTCCCACCGCATAATCACTAGCATCGCACATTAGTGCGAAATCAAGTTTCCAATTTGGCGCAGTGATTATGGGTGCGTTTATCAAATTCTCCTTCAACTTTTCAAAAGCCAACAAACAATCATTATCAAACAAGACTTATCTTTGTTGAGCAGGTTGCTCAAAGGTTTGGCTATTTTGGAGAAGTCCTTGATGAATCTTCGATAGAATCCGTGACCCAAAAGCTCAATGCCTTTGACATTGGTAGGTGGGGAAGTCTCGATAACATCAATTTTTGCTTTGTCGACCTCAATTCCTCTTGAAGAAATCTTGTGGCCAAGGACAATCCCCTCGGTCACCATAAAGTTGCATTTCTCCCAATTCAAGACCAAGTTGGTTTCCACACACCTCTTCAAGACGGTGTCCAAATTTTCCAAACATAAATCAAATGAAGCTCCAAAAACGGAAAAGTCATCCATAAAACTTCAATTGTCTTCTATCAAATCGGCGAATATAGCTTGCATGCACCTTTGAAATGTTGCCGGCGCATTGCATAAGCCAAAAGGCATACGCCTATACGCGAAAATTCCAAAAGGACATGTGAAAGTCGTTTTCTCATGATCTTCCAGATTCACCGATATTTGATTGTACCCCGAATAACCATCCAAGAAACAATAGTATTGTTGTCCCGCAAGCCTTTCTAGCATTTGGTCCATGAACGGAAGAGGAAAATGATCCTTTCTCGTTGCTTTGTTAAGCCTACGGTAATCAATGCACATTCTCCACCCCGTCACTTTTCTTGTTTGCACAAGTTCATCCTTATCATTAGACACAACCGTCAAACCTCCTTTCTTAGGAACCACATGAACCGGGCTCACCCACGTACTATCCGAAATCGGATAAATCATTCCCGCTTCAAGCATCTTCACTACTTCTTTCCGAACTACCTCCTTCATTACCGGATTCAAACGTCTTTGAGGTTGGGCTACCGGCTTGTACTCCTCCTCCATCATTATGTTGTGCATATAATAAGCCGGGCTTATGCCTTTTAAATCGGCTAAAACCCAACCAATCGCATTTTTGTTAGATTTCAAAACTTCAATTAAGCTTTCCTCCTCCTTCTTCGACAATGTATTACTAATGATTACGGGCTTTTTACCTCCCTCCTCAAGAAACACATACTTCAAATGAGATGGTAGCTCTTTCAACTCAAGTTTTGGCTCTTCATCTTTAGGATCATTTTTCCACACTTCCACTTCTTCCTCCCATGGGTGTATTTCCTTGGAGATCTCCGTTCCTTCCAAACACTCCTCAATATCTCGACTATCAGCATCATCATTCACTTCTTGTGTTGCTTCTTCAATAATGTCAATCTTGAAACAATCTTTCTTATCCATGGGATGCTTCATTGCTTCAAAAAGATTAAAGCAAATCTCTTCATCTTGAACTCTCACCTTCATTAAGCCATCATCTATATCAATCATCATCCTAGCCGTCTTCATGAATGGTCTTCCAAGAATTAAAGGTGCATCCACATCTTCTTCCATGTCTATAACAACAAAGTCAACTGGGAAAAAGAATTTGTCCACTTTTACCAACAAGTCTAAGGTTACACCGTGCGGGCGAGTAATAGACTTGTCCGCCAATTGCAATGTCATTTTTGTAGACTTTAACTCAATCTCCCCCAATCTCTTCACAATGGATAATGGAATCAAATTGATCCTTGATCCCAAATCAATTAATCCCTTTCCGACATATACATCCCCAATGGTAACGGGCAAAGTTACGCGCCCCGGATCACTCTCTTTCTTCGGAATAGTGCGTTGAATTATTGCACTACAACTCGCATCCACCATTATGGTTTCTTGATCCGTGTACCTCTTCTTTTTCGTCAAGATATCCTTCATGAATTTGGCATATTTGGGCATTTGCTCTAATGCTTCGGTAAATGGAATATTTATTTGCAATTGCTTAAAAATATCCATAAACCTAGCATACTGCTTTGCATCATCCTTTTTTAGAAGGAAGGTGAGGATATGGTAAGCTTCTCAATGGATAAGTTACTTCCTTCTCTTTTCCCTTTTTCATTTTCTTCTTTTTCTCCTCTACTTTCTCCTTTTCAACTACACCATTCGCTTTTTCATTTTCAACTAACTCCTAATTTTCAATTAAATCATCCTCCACATCAACATTATCATTTTTTTCAACTACAACCTCCTCATCTTTTTCAACTACCTCTTCCTCCACTATTACTTCTTCATCCTTATCCACTACTTTCTTTTTTCTTTCAACCACTTTCCTTTTCTCATCACAAACTCTACCACTTCTTGTTGTTATGGCTTTGCAATGCTTCTTAGGATTTGTTTGCGTAGTTGGGGAAAATGATGTCGAAGCACTTTGTTCGGAAAGTTGCTTAGCTAGTTGTCCCACTTGAGTCTCCAAATTCTTGATGGATGCCTCCGTGCTCTTTTGATTAGCCATAGAAGCTTGCATAAATTGAGCTAGAGTGTCTTGAATGTTGGAAGATCTCACTTGATTTTGAGGTTGGTTTTGTTGTTGAGCTTGATTTTGATTTTGTGTTTGATATGGATTTTGCCTTCCTTGGTTATTGTTATCTTGCCTCCACCCTCCTTGATAACCTTGGTTACCCCTTTGTTGGTAACCTTGGTTTTGATTTTGATAAGGGTAAGGAGCTCGTTGTTGGTACCCTTGCCCTTGGTTGGCCATATAGTTAGCTTCCTCATTTTCCGGAGGACAAAATCCGCTTTATGATCTCCTTTGCACAAACAAGCTATTTGGTGAGCTTGCTTACTTGATGTTCCTTGTAACTCCATGATTTGTTGAGGGAGTTTAGCCATTTGTTTTGTCAATTCTTCAACTTGTTTCAAAACAATTTGTTTTGCGCCACAAGTGCTTCGTGACTGAACCAATTTCTAGAACTCCGCCTTCACTTGTACACCTCCTTGATCATGATGAGTTTGATGATCATTCCTACCCATCTTCTCAATTATTTGGATTGCTTCATATGGTGTTTTTGCCATCAAAGAACCTCCCGTCGTGGCATCCAACAACAATTTGTGTTGAGGTTGGAGACCATTTTGGAAAATGTGAATTTGTGTAAGCTCATCAAAACCGTGGCTAGGACACTTCCTAAGCATAGACTTGTACCTTTCCCAAGCCCGATTCAAAGGCTCGTTTACTCCTTGTGAAAATACCGAGATAGCGGTCTTTGCCTCCATGAAACGTGATTGAGGGAAAAATCTTTCAAGGAACTTTTCCTCCAAAACATTCCAATTTGTCATGGTTTCTTGCAATTGGTCTAGATACCAATCTTTGCCTTCCCACTAGAGAATGAGGGAAAAGCCTTTGAAGTATTGTTCTTCTTGGTCTTCCGAGCCCGGCCCCCGCGATCTCATAAAACTTAGTAAGGTGAGTATAAGGATCTTCATGGTCATGGCTATGAAATGGACTTGCATAGAGAAGTTGAAGCAAGCCCGCTTTCATTTCATGACCCTTGCATTTGCTTGTCGAGCAAATTGAGCATTGTGACGAGGGCTATTGACACACGGCCCCCGTGGTGGTGGTGGTTGTGGTTGATTCTCCGCCATAGTGGTGACTTCTCCAAACACGGGTGGTGTTGAAGAAGTAGATGCTTCTCCTCTTTCTCCTCTTTCTTGCCTTTGTCGAGCTAGTCTTTTCCATCTTTTAGCACTACTATTAAGTCTTCTAGCCGTCCTTTCAATTTCGGGATCAAAAAGGAGTTGGTCGACCGGAATACTTCCCCGCATAAACTAATTCCTGAAAAAGTCTAGCCACACAAAATAAACAAAGAGAGATTAGTAGAAAAAGTCTTAATACACACAACTATTGCTATACTAACAACATCAAACGCCAATCCCCGGCAACGGCGCCATTTTGTTGTTGGATTTTTCCGTAAACAAGTATTTTTAATTATCGATTCCTCAGGGATTGGTGTATGTTATAGTCTTTCAATATAAAAGTGTATTTTAAGAAATTGTAACCAAGGGGTTTGTTATCTATTCTACTAGAACCATGAGTTTCCAAACAATAACTAAATTAATTCTTTCAAAGAGAGTTATGGTTTGGATTAAAGAGAGTTTGAGATTGTTTTCAAATTAAGGAGGCATGTCAAGATTAGTTTCATTGATCTAGTTTCATACATATTCATTTAATCAAGTGATGAACATAGTATATGATTTCTACAAATACATATCCTCTCAATCTTGTAGATTTCCCACCAAGAGTGTGAATGTTATCATGTTAATCCTTGCATGATTCCTCACTACAACTATTAACATGATAATCATTAAGTTCAATATTTTGTAAACACTAACACACAAATCTATTCCTAGCATTTGTTTATTAGAGGATGAATATCCTAGGTCTACTTTGAAGTATTCTTTTCCAAGCAAAACTCAAAGCATAAAGATGAAGAACAAAGAGATTCAACTATATTAATCATCAACCAACCATGTTCTTACACAAATGGATTAAAAGAAATACATACTATAAAGATCAACTACCTCTAATCTTGACACAAAAAGAGCTTAGCCACTCATTTCCATGGTTGCTTGCTCTCAAGATTGTTGGTAGAGATGATGAACATAAGAAAAATCAAGAGAAAAGCTATGGTTTTTTTTCTTACAATTCTTGCCCTAGATTTTACAAAGATGAAAAGATAATGATGATGAAGTGTTTCTTTCTTCCTTTACAAGCCAAAAAGTCAGTTGAAGTGATGGGTTGGTGGCTCAAGAGGTGAAAGCACGGGCTGTCCTTTTTCTCGACAGATCGCTGAGGCCATGCACATGCACCGAGCGACCTGTAGCATGCTTCCTTCATCCAAAATTATCTTCAAAAAGAATCATCCCTAAAGCTCTTCAAAATTCTTTAATCCAAGCTTGGGAGAATTAGTCAATAAATTCATACAATTAAGAGTAAAATAAGTTAAATAATATATATTAAACAAAAACTAAATAAAAACCTAATTAAACTAAAATACTAGACTAAGTAATACTAATTAATTAAAAACACATTGTTAAGGACCACAAAATCATGTACAAAATAACTACAATTTGGTCCTTAACAATACCAGACCACCAAAATAACTTCCTCAAATCTTGATACATCTTAGTAGCACCAGGATGAATACTCAAACCACTACGATGTCCTTCATCAAAAATTCTCTTCCTCAAATCTCCAACATCAGGAGTGCGAACTCTTTCACGACACTTCATGATACCATTCTCATCAATTCGAAAATCACCACCTCGACCTTGATTGATCAACGATAACTTATCCACCAAAACCAAATCAGGTTTCTGACCTTCTCGAATCTCATCCAAAATACCACTAGTAAGCTTCCACATACCAAGCTTAACACAAGAAGACGTCGCTTCACAAACCAAACTTAGATCTCGAAATTGCTCAAGCAAATCCAATTCTTGCACCATCAACATCGACATATGAAAAGACTTCCTACTCAAAGCATCAGCTACAACATTCGCTTTACGCAGATGATAATTCAAACCAAAATCATAATCCTTCAAGAATTCCAACCATCTTCTTTGTCTCATATTCAACTCTTGTTGATCAAACAGATACTTCAAGCTCTTATGATCACTATACACCTCAAATCTCGAACCAAACAAATAATGCCTCCAAATCATCAAAACAAATACAATTGTGGCTAACTCTAAATCATGCGTCGGATAATTCCTCTCATGAACTTTAAGTTGCCTCAAAGCATAAGCTACCAATTTCCCATTCTACATCAATACACCTCCTAAACCCATCAATGAAGCATCACAATACACCACAAATGGTTCTTCCGGATTAGGCAAAATCAAATTAGGAGCGGTTGTTAATCTTCTCTTAAGCTCTTGAAAATTAGCTTCACACTGCAAAGTCCAAACAAAAGCTTAACCTTTCCTAGTCAATTGCGTCAAAGGTAACTCCAACTTAGAAAATCCTTCAATAAACTTACGATAATAACTAGCCAAACCAAGAAAACTTCTAATCTCATAAACAAATTTCGGAGCCTCCCATTGAGATACAGCCTCAACCTTAGACGGATCCACGAAAATACCACCACTCGAAATCACATGCCCACGGAAAGTCACTTCCTTCAACCAAAACTCATACCTAAAATCTTAGCATAAAACTTCTTTTCTTTCAACACGGATAACACAATCCTCAAATGCTCAGCATGATCTTCTGCACTCTTAGAATAAATCAGAATATCATCAATAAACACAACAATAAATTGATCCAGATACTCGTGAAAAATCCTATTCATATATTCCATAAACACACTAGGATCAATAGTCACACCAAACTACATTACAGAATACCCATAGTGACCATACCTTATCCTAAAAGTAGTCTTCTGAATATCCTCAGCTTTCACACGAATCTGATGATAACAAGGCCTCAAATCAATCTTACTAAAAATATAAGCACCAACAAACTGATCCCTTAAATCATCAATCCTTGGAAGTGGATACTTATACTTAATAGTCACCTTGTTCAGTTGTCTATAATCAACACACAACCTCATGGAACCTGTAAGTTCCAAATTATGGATTGGCTAAATATTAATAAAACAAATAAAAGCAGTAACATTGATTTGTACAATAGGATTACTAAGTTATAATCCTATCTAGAATGTACGAACATGTTGTGTTGAAGAGTTTCAACATCTAGAACAACATGTCATATGAGATGTCGAGACATCAGCCATCAGGACATCACGCTATTGAACTGTCAAAGTTTGTTACAATTTTGTTTTAATTAGTGCAGAATATTCTGGAAATATTATGCCTCTTATGTGGCGTGACTTTGAAGGCATAAGTGAAGGTCCAAGAGCTAAGGAGAAACATTAGAGGAGACCTTGATTGTAGTAGAAGTTATCTGGGATTTTGTTTCTGTAAAAGTTTATTACTATTGAAGTTTGTTACACTTATACTGTTATTTTGAAGGCCCAAAACCAGTTGCGTAATAGGTTATAAATAAGCAGTTGTAACCTATTTTTAGTAATCTAGCCTATTTTAGAAAGAAGTAGTCTTTAGGGTTAGCCATGTAAGTGAACCACCCAGATTGTGGGATGGTCACTGATTTTACCTCGAAGCCTGTAGGCAAGAGGAATGTTTTTACTCACTCAGAAGTTGTGAAGCAATGAGTGTAGTTATGTTCTTGGAAGAAGCTATGAAGTAATTCCAAGTGTATTTTGTGTCACTTGAGTAACTAGTTTAAATTGTGTTTGAAGTGTGGTATCTTCAAACTGTTTTAGTTGTGTTTGGAGTGAGGTATCTCCAATCTGATTTTAATAGGATCCAAGCAGTCGATGTAGTTGCTGGTGTGATAGTAGCTGATAGACATCACTGACGTGATTGGAAGTGAGCGTAGGTTCTCATATTTAAGTGTGGTATCTTAGATAGAAGGGTCATTGGGTAGCCTGATTAAGTGAGGAGTGTAAATAGGGTGGTTTCCCTCTAAACTAATATTGCTGATAGTGAACTTCATTCCTGGCTTGGTATGCCCCCAAATGTAGGTTGGTTAGAACCAAACTAGGTTAACAATTCCTTGTGTTCTTTATTTTCTGCACTGTTATGCTTATGCCTACCTTGTCTGTTTTCTAATGTCGGATCAAATGTCACGACATCTTGAGTTTGGCCCTAACCAGAATTTCAATTGGTATCAGAGCAGGCATCCTGTCTGTCTCTGGATGAGATCCATAGGGGATACTTTCTGGTTGTATACAAGGTAGAAGAATGTTTGGACAAGGAATGTTTAGATTGTATGGTCCCTAGAAGTGGAGGATGTACCTATTTATGGAGAACTAGACCAACCTGACCAAAGAAGATGAAGATGCTAAAATAAGAAAGTTAAATTCAATACTTTATGCAGGAGTGAAGAGTTTGGATTGAATTTTTTTAGCCTCAGCAGAGAGAGAAAATTTATCAAAACCTTCACGCGAGAGTGAAGACATTGATAAGGTAATTCTTATGCTTATGTATTACCACATGGTCAGGATTCTGGTTGGGTCTAGATTGTTGCTTGATGAAGAAGCAAGCAGATTGTAGGGTTGATTTATTTTCAATCCTTATGTGTCATGCTTACAATAAAATTATGGAGTAAGCATTGTGTACATTCTGTTGAAGTATGGCTATATTCTGTTGCATAGCCTCTGATGGAACCCCTATAGTGAAAGAAGAATCTTAGGGTTATTTTACCAACAAAATATCTTGGCAGATTATTACAACTATAGTAAAAGTGTCAAAGATACTTGAGATCTTTCTCAATTTCACTCATAAAGGCATGAATTATTAAAGTTGATGGGGATCAATTGATTAATGATACTCATATTCATCTGCAAAGTGTTTACCTTGAAGACTTTCAAGGATGATGTGTTCCCAGAAGATGGAACAGATGTTCTACTAGATGTTAGAACATTAGTACTGGTATGCAACTACCAGTTGAAGAACATATGTTGTGGTGCTAAACTAATGTAGTATGAGTACATATGTTTGGAACCTACTTCTGATCTGGAAGAGGAGACATCTGCTTATCAGTTGATTAGGACACGATCAACAAGTTCTTTTATACTCCATATGTTAGTTTATTTCTGACCTAAGTTTATGGGAGTATTAAAGTAAAGCTCAATTAATGGAAAAAGACTCATAAAGGTATAGCCTTCACTCCCTTTATGCATAATCAAAGTAAGCTTATATCTGGTATTTTCTTCTAATCAAAGGAACCAGATATGTGGAATTCTATTCATAACCATAGAACAGACTTGGAGCTGAATACTGTGTCTTAGCCATAGTGAAATATGGTCATGAATGTTGACTTCCCTAGTTATTATCCAAAAAGGGTAGTGTCAATAAGAATCAAGGAAGTCAGATTGCTATGAAGAATCTGACTATTTAAGTGTCATGCCAAAATTGAGTCTGTTCCAGAAACATAAATGAGGGAGTCTCATCTATAGGTTCAGACTGTGGCATCCATCATCTCAAAAGAAGAATGAAAGTCTGAAGAAAATTTAATTGAGATATGGCCTATACTATTCCATGATATGTCTGCATGTAAAGTTGCTAAGTCACTAAGTCTCTTTAGTTCCACCCTAAGTATTATGAATAAGATGTTATGGATGTTAACCAAGAACCATAATAGATGATGTCGTATCAAATGTCAAAACATCATCTTATTCTCTTCACTCATTAAAAAAAATTTATTGCCAAGAATATGCAAGCGTGAAGAGGTAATCAGTCAGAATAATCTAGTGTGAGTAGTTTTTAACTGACTAACTGATAAGTGCTTTGATGGGAGACTTAGTACTTATTAGATATGCAGTTTGAATGCAAGATTTATATACTTTGTCGGGAGCTGAGTATTTGTATGAAGAATTCATGGAGTAGTGTGAACTGAATGTAAAAGTTCACTGTTATCTTCACAAGTTTAGGAAGTATGGAAATGTTATATGGTGATTATTTAAAGAACTGATTCAACCAAGGAGAATTACAGATGCTATAAAATATCTTGATGGGAGCTGGATATTTGCAAAAACTGTATGGAATTATGAATCAATAAGAGAATAAGTATGTGATGTATAGAAAAGAATATTCTACATGAAGATGTAACATCACAACTATTGAAGACACCAGAGAGATAAGGTTCTGACTTATCTATTAAAGAAAATTTTATGGTTATACACATAAGGTTAATTCTATTACAAGTTACAGAGTGCGGCAATCTGAATCTTTTGTAGCAAGCAAACTAAGGATTCCTAATTTGGAAACTGTGGCAAATTCCAAATAAAGAATACTTCAAGGACAAACATCAAAGATGTCCTTAATTTGTATATCTCAGGGGGAGTAAAGGGTATGGAGATCAACAAAGACAATGTAATTCTGCTTCTAATCAAATGGCCAGTCTTTAAAAGACTAATCTTTTCAAGCCAGAAGAACAATGTCAAAGAAGAAGTCAGGACATAACTCAAGACATGTTTTATCCTTGAAAACCAGCAGGGATAGTTCTTAAATTCTCATCTAAAACATGTATTGATGGTGTGTATCACTTGTTCTGACTTAGTGCATATTTCAATCAATGCACAAAACCACCTGAAGTAGTTCTTATTGAAATAACATCTCTTGATCAAGACAATTGTTACAATCTAGGTATGTTATTTTAATTACTCAGGTATTTAGAGTCCTTTTCTTTTAATTTCTCTTGTGTCCTTGTTTGTGTCTCTCATATCTTTTGTTCGGATATGAGTAAAGTTAGAGTTTATGTAGGTTATGTTTGTCAACTTGTGAAAAACATAGGGAAAAAGGGTAGTGTTCAGACATTGTTAAGTCTGAGGTCCTTCTTTGCAAATTGTTTTTGCAAAGATATTAAATTGGTTTCCTATTATGATTTCCTATTATGAGTCAGTCTGTTTTCTGTATAGAGTCTTGTCCTTGAGTCTTGAACACAAATTGTTCTTGTGTTATGAATTATCCAATATAGAGATTTGGTTCTCTATTTCTGTAAATGGATAGTCCAAGTTTTTTATTATTATTAGTTAATTGAGTCTCCTCTTATGTTATAAAAGAGGAAGCTGTGTCAGTATGTGTCTTAGTATAATTCTAATTTTGAGGGGGATTATTTCGTATTTCCTTCCTCATACTGTATGGATGTCCCAGATAATGTTGGAACATCACAATTAAAGAAGGTGGAGAAATTCTGATCATTGTCACATCATTACGTTCTAAAAGGAGATTAGGGTAAATAAGTTCAGACTATGATTTGAATGGACAAGTAAGAGTATCATAAAACCAGAATATTACTCAGAAGAATCAGGTCAAAGTCACAAGATATGATATCTCTTAAAGCTATTGTCCTGATTGGTGAAAGAAGAGGTGGAAATCACATGCTCCTGCATGATGTACAAAAGTTGTTGGAAATAAATCCATCAAAAGGAATCTTGCAGAAAACAATAAAGACAGATTTAGTTTGGACAGTACATGCTTGTCTCTAGCATAGTCCCTCATCCAAAACTTGACCACGGACTACAAATGTGTTATTTATAAAGGACTCCCCTTCCTCTACTCTCAAGCAAATAACTATCTCTTCATCATCATGAATGTAATTCAAATTTAGGCTTGATGTGCCTGGATATGGTATTGTGAAGGATCCCATTTTCAAATTTTGGCTAAAAAGGGGGAGAAAATGTATTGCTGTTGCTATTCCTGGTCTCGTTACTGCTGCTACAAAGAAAGGAACATGTCCATAAAAGATTCCTCTAAAAATCTCTTGTGACCTGTATTCTGAGTTTTGTTCCTCATCATTGATTGAGGAAACATAATTGTGACCTATGTTATGAGTTACATGAAGATAATCTCTCATGCTACTTAGGAGGTATTTCAACTACAAACCTAGCACTGAGTCTCTTCCTGCCTGTGCCAAAGCACATATGGCATTGGATAAATGGAGAAAAGAAGATGTCAAGTTGGATGTCCAAACATCCAAAGCAACTCAAGATTTGAAGTTATGAGCAGAAGAACAAATTTTAATTGTAAATTTGTAATTGTAATTGTTGTTGCTGTTTGTATGTAACTGCTTGTATTTGTAATTATTTGTTTTAGCTAAAATTTAAAAAAGGGGGAGTTTGTAAGTTCCAAATTATGGATTGGCTAAATTTTAATAAAACAAATTAAAGCAGCAACAATGATTTGTATAGTACGATTACTAAGTTATAATCCTATCTAGAATTCCTGAACATGCTGTGCTGAAGAGTTTCAACATCTGGAATAGCATGTCATATGAGATGTCAAGACATCAAACATCAGGACATCACGCTACTGAGCTGTCAAAGTTTGTTATAGTTCTATTTTAATTAGTGCAGAATATTTTGGAAATATTATGCATCTTATATGACGTGACTTTGAAGGCATAAGTGAAGGTCCAAGAGCTAAGGAGAAATAGCAGAGGCGACCTTGATTGTAGTAGAAGTTATCTGCGATTTTGTTTCTGCAAAAGTTTGTTACTGCAGAAGTTTGTTATAGCTTATGCTGTTATTTTGAAGGCCCAAATCCACTTGGGTAATAGCTTATAAATAAGCAGTTATAACCTAGTTTTAGTAAGCTAGCCGGATTTAAAAAGTTGTAGTCTTTAGGGTTAGCCATGTAAGTGAACCACCCGGATTGTGGGATGGTCATTGATTTTACCTCGAAGCCTGTAGGCAAGTGGACTTATCTTACTCACTCATAAGCTGTGAAGAAATGAGTGTAGTTATGTTATTGGATGAATCTGTGAAGAAATTCCAAGTTTAGTTTGTGTCACTTGAGTGACTAGTTTAAATTGTGTTTGAAGTGTGGTATCTTCAAACTGTTTTAGTTGTGTTTGGCGTGAGGTATCTCCAAGATGATTTTAATAGGAGCCAAGAAGTCGATGCAGTTGCTGGTGTGATAGTAGCTGATAAACATCACTGACGTGATTGGAAGTGAGTGGAGGTTCTCATATCTAAGTGTGGTATCTTAGGTAGAAGGGTCATTGGGTAGCATGATTAAGTGAGGAGTGTAAACAGGGTGGTTTCCCTCCGAATTAATACTGCTGATAGTGAACTTCATTCTTGGCTTGGTATGCCCCCAAATGTAGGTTGGTTAGAACCGAACTAGGTTAACAATTCCTTGTGTTATTTATTTTCTGCACTATTATGCTTATGCCTACCTTGTCTGTTTTGTAATGTCGGATGAGATGTCACGACATCCTGAGTCTGGCCCTAAGCAGAATTTCAGAACCTTCCTTTTTCTTAACCAACAAAACAGGTGCACCCCACGACAATACACTCGGACGAATAAACCTCTTTTCAAGAAAATGCTTAAGTTGACTCTTCAATTCTTTCAACTCAGAAGCAGACATCCGATATGGAGCCATCGAAACAGGACTAGTTCCAGGAACTAAATCAATCGAAAAATCCACCTCACGCTCTGACAGAAAATCACTTAATCTTCAAGAAATACTTCAGGAAAACCACAAACAATGGGTAATTCACCCATAGTTCTTTTCTCACCAAGATCCATCAATGCCAACAAAGCAAACAACACAACACCATCTTTCACAGATTCATCCACTTGCTTAGCAGATAAAAACAAATCATTCTCGACACCAGAATCAATTAAGATAACTGACTTATCAAAACAGTTGATAAAAACCTGATTGTATTCCAACTAGTTCATATCAATAATCACACCCAATTGATCTAACAGAACACAAACTAAATCCATCCGAAAATCTCTATCAAAAATACTCAACAGATAATTCAGACATGCAACAGAAATACAAACAGAACCCGTAGTAGGAGTATCAATAATCATATTTCCATGCATATCAAAAAATTAAAGATTCAACCTCTTAACTTAATTCGAAGAAATAAAAGAATGTGTTGCACCAGTATCAATGATAGAAATCAAAGGTGTACCATTAATAAAGCACGTACCTCGGATATGTCTATCCTCAACCGGAGTCTCAGCACCAAACAATGCAAACACTTTCCCTCTAGCTTGCTCCTTCTTTGGCTTATAACACTTAGTAATAATATGCTCTTGTTCACCCCAGTTGTAACAAGTCACATTCGCACCAAACTTGCAATCAACAACTTTGTGATCCTCCTTGCCACACCTAAAGCACTTCCCAACATCCTTTCCATAATCAGAAGCACGATGCTCTTCCACACCACATTTGAAGCACTTAATTGGAGTAAAAGATCCTTCCCCTTGGCTTCTTTCCACCACCATCTTGATGTTTCCTCTTGTCATCATACAACTTCCCATGGAATTGACCTTTTCCTTTCCTATCATTCACATCCTTGTAGTAAGAAGCACTTTCCCTATTATCTTCATCATAAATCCTACTCTTGCTCACCAACTCAGCAAAACGAGTAATCTGCTGATATCCAATAACCTTCTTGATATCAGGTCTCAAACCATTCACAAACTTCAGACACTTGGATCTCTCAGAATTCATAGTATTGTAATGAGGACAATACTTAATCAGCTGTTAAAATCTTGCAGCATACTTAGACACAATTCCATTACCCTGTTTCAGCTCAAGAAATTCCACTTCTTTCTTACCACTCACATCTTCTAGAAAATAGTTCTCTAAAAATTCATAACAGAAAAGAGCCCAAGAAACTTCAATGCGTTCCACATCAAACCTCTGAACATTGTTGCTCCACCAATCTTCAGCTTCCTTCTCTAGCATATGTGTACCAAACTGCACCTTTTGCGCATTAGCACAATTCATAACTCTGAAGAACTTCTCAATTTATTTAAGCCATGCTTGCGCCTTGTCAGGTTCATGCCCACCCTTATCTCGGTGGCTAACATTTTCTTGAGGAATTTGCCCAAGAGATCCAGCCAACATCCTCAAGGCTTCAGCAATAGAATCATCATTCCTTCCTGCAACCATCATCCTAAGACATCCAACAACAACAGACAACATTATCGATCATGTCAGATACACAAATCAAATACAACAAGAATTAAATTCATTAATAACTTGGCCAAATCTGACCAACCATTGCTCTGATACCGCTAATGTAACACCCCTTATCTAACACCAAATAAACATGCCATAAATCAGAGTAAAATAAAATGCACACATACAAAGGGTGTCACATGTTATTTTCCACACAATGGAAAACCAACAATTCAAACATAACATGTACCTGGGCACACATCATAACACATATTTAAATTTCATGCTTCAATAAAACATGCATTTCACAGCGGAATAATTAATTCGTCAACAAAATAATAATGACTGATATCCCATACTATCGATCATGTCACAAATACTAGGCACCAAGGCCACACATCTCATCATCTCATATATATCCGGATAAAAGAGAATAATAACAAATATTTCTCAATTAAGTCATAACATGAATCCAAATAAAATCCACTGTGTTACTTGACCAGAGCAATGACTCACTACCTAGTATAAGGATAACTAGATAAACTCCTCAACTAGTCTTGTGTGAAGCACCACTATCCTTGGAACCTGCACGTTACCCACATAGAGGCAACATCACAACAGAAGGGTGAGAGTTCACATCATTATCGAAATGTATATAAATTGGAAGTAATATAGAAACAACATCTATAACAAATTCTCTACACTTCAAGTGATATTCCATAAAGTAAGGTTTCACAATCCAATTAGCAATAAATGTCATTATACAAATATTCCAAGTATAACATATTCACATTTATCACTTGCGACATAAAAGTCACCAACACAATCAATCAAATAATCCACATGATCATTTACCATAAATTCCAACATACAACACACATTCTTGAATGACACATGAGACATTAATGCAATGTGATTCATACATGTGGTACCATCGTGAACATCAAGCTCACCTCACTTCCGATTCAATAACTTAGAACCAAAGTCAAATTTCCGATCCGGACAAGACCAAAGCCACCATTATGAACATGTAATTTACCGCTTCTTTTTCCATATAGGATCAAGCACATTGTGAACCCAAAGTTTCACCGCTAATATTTACGTTCAAGGATCAAGCCACAATACTAGAGTTCTAACTCCCCATGAATGCATGTGAAATTAAACCAACAACATATGCAATTAAGATTATCCACCAACCTCAGTTATCAAACATATCACAATAATCCAACACATTTGAATTACCCATCATTTTGCACAAACATAATGCTTCATTATCAACAAACAATACACATAGTATTTACTATCATCACACATCACAAATAATACATAGCATACAAGCCAACACATGTTATTCTCAATAATTCATCCAAAACATAACATACACACTAATTCAAGTAGCATGTATTCATCGAAATCGCATCCAAAAATAATCCAAAACTCATCATAACAATTATTAGAATTCATGTAAATTAATGATAAATCATTAGCAAGCAATCCCCTAAACCATTCATGTATAATTAAAGAAATTATTTTTCTGCACACAACAAGGCGTGCTCAGCGACTCCCTGTGCGCTCGGCGACCATCAAATTATGCAGAAAAATTATGCTACGGACAACTCAGTTCTAGCCACGAACTTCCTTCCCAAAATCAGTTCTAATGCTTATTTATCATCAATTAAACATCTTCTAACATGTATACATCATGGGTAACCTAATCATAACCTCAAATCTAGTTTTCTTCATCAAAATCCCAATTTTCGCAATTCAATTTGAGTGAACAAAACCTAGAAATTAATATACTCAATCCTATAGCATGTTACTAATCACCACCCAAGAACATACAATCAAACAATAATGAAGATTCTCCTCCTTACCTCTTGAAGATTCTCTTCTTAGGGTTTCTTCTTCTCTTCTCCTCTTTCTCCTCTTCTCTTCTCTTCTTTCTCTTCTTTTCCACCAAATGACAACACTAACTATGTTTTTCCTCAACCTCTTACTAACTAGTAAACTCAAATTGGGCTTAACACTTAAAACCTTCTTATTACTTATATTCTTATATTTAGGCCCAATACTAAATAATCTCATTTCTACTCGTAAAACCCAATTATTCAAATAACGCACATATTCAAATAATTCAAATATTCATTCAAATCACTCAATATAATTAATTATCATATAATATAATAAATAATAATAATTAATAAATAACTATTAAAATCGGGATGTTACACATGACATCACGGAAAAGTGGAACAATTGCGTTAACTGAGGAAGAAGTGGAAACAATTTAGTCAATGAGCGATGGTCGATACTTCAAAGATGCCATTATCTCATATGGGTCGAACTCGAAAATGGCATCTTTGGAGGGCATTTTGTTACCTTGAAAAATATTTAAGGTATATTTGTTTCCTAAAAGTAAAATAGTCCTTTGAAATAAGGGTTTTTGAGGAAATTAAAGCCAAGAAGGTCGAAATTTGGTTTTATCAAACTAAAGAATTTAATGTTCGATGGAAATATTAAGTAGAAATGTCGAAATTGGAACCTGTCGACCAGAAGGAGAGAAATTGATATAAATAGCAAGCAAGATGGTCAAGATGGGTTTTGTCGACCAGAGGGAGTCCAAGACTTAGAGGAATTTGGGTTATTTAGGTATGTTAGTGGCCAATGTCGAGACAGCTCCAAAAGCGGGGGGATTTGAATTTTGAAGTCACCAGCAGTTGCAAGCAGTTGTGTTCTGATTGAGCGCCAAATAGGTGGCGAAATCCTAAGAAGCAGTTGACTTAGGCTAAAATACGTGTCAATAGATAGTGTGCATAGGCAGTTATGTTGTAATCACTATAAATAAAAGGGTTCAGTGTAGAATTCTGGGTGTTCACTTGTACTAAAATCACTCATAAACTCTATATTTCCAAGCGTAAGGAAGTGAAGAGTGCAAAGTGTTTGATGTACGTGAATCACCATCTTTATTTCAATACAAATCTTTTAGTTTTCACTTGTTCCTTTTGAATCTTTTACTTGTTTTCTATTTACTTTCGAACAATCACTTTACGTTATCGTTTGCTTTGTTTAAAATGTCTTCTGTCGGTCACGAGTTACCCCATTTGGTTGAATCTTTTTACTTTCAAACAAGTTGTCATTTATTCTAGTTAAACGCCCTTTGTCGGTCACAAATCACCAGTCAATCGGTCAAACCATAGTGTGGAAACTTTACTTAGGCTTGTTCTTTTATTTATAGAAAACCATTTATAGTAGTAAGGATTTCGTCAGAACAAGTATATTTTTAATCTCTTAGCACATATCTTAAGATCAACTAGTCGATCTTGCAAGTAAACCTTAGATTTTAGGGCTTTGGGAAGACTAGCGGATGTTTACCATTTTCCACAGTAAACAGTGTGCGAGCGGCCGAGCATGAGACTTTCGATAAGCTGCAACGCCAAGCACGAGTTGCAATCCTAATCGCAAGGATGCGAACTGGAATTTCTCATAAAAAACATTTCAACCCACCAAAACTTTTGAGGAGAACTACGTAGTGCTTTGATCCCTAATTGCACGAATGGGGTACGTAGGCACTAAAGGTTCGCAATTGCGGCAAACACGGCTTAAAAACCTTTCTTTTTGTACATAATACTTTGCATTCATTCATTTTACCTTAGACATAGGTTGTAAATAGATACTCACACCCTTTAGATAGAAAGTAGAAGTGTATACCGTAGAGTACTACAGGCGTGTGGGGTGCTAATATCTTCCCTTTGCATAACTGACTCCCTTACCCAATCTCTTGGTCGTAAGACCATGATTTCTCCCTCTTAAGTTTACTCGATGTTTACCTTTCTCTTCGTGGATAAAAACTGTTCGATGGCGACTTCATTGATATTCTATCCGATGATTTCACCAGTAGTTTCAAAATAGATATTTAGATATGATTTGTGTGGTCCGGAAAATTTTTACCGAGGCCTCACGGTGGGTGCCAAATGTTCTTACTAAAAAATTGTATATATAATTTTAAGGGATTCAGAGGCTCAAGTGAGGTGACTTGGCCTCCAAGCGATAAGTCTAGCTTATCCCTCAGCCGGGAGTCCTTAGGTATGAGGTATGGTACCCCTCTTGCACATGTAACAGAGAGAGGCTATGAGAGAGGTAGAGAGTGAGGTTCTTCGATCAGGTCCCCTTTTTCCATTCTACAAGGACTCCTTATATAGGCAAGTCCTTGGTCTAATGTCTATTGAAATCACTTTGTAACGTCTATAACGTCCTCATAAATAAGGTAACATTCATAACTGCTCATAATGGTTTGTAACGTCTGTAACCGCTATCCATTAAGTTATGTAACCAATCTGTCATAACTCAACTCAGTACGCGTAGCCCAGCCTGCACAGCTAGGAAGACACAACCCGGCCTATACAGCTTGGCCTAACACACTTAGGCAATCACAACTCGGCCTGACACAGTTAGACAAATACATCCCAGCCTATACAGCTCGACGTGGAACACCTAGACAGTCACAGCTCGACCTAACACACCTAGACCGGATGATCCGGATATATGTCCTACAGAAGTACCCTTACTTTACTTGTCTGATTACTGATATCTCTTACTTAACCTTACTTGTCTGATTTCATATCTCTTACATATTAATGAGCATCACCAAATATTTTACTAGTATTTAATTATCTAAATCCAATATATCACTTTCAATACTAATCTGATGTAATGATGTGTGCTATTTAAAAATTGTAAAACCTATATTAAATACTATCAAATAACTAATGTTAGAAATAAAATATTTTAGTAATTTTATCCTTTTTAGGCGTATTATAATTATTGTTGGCAATGAAATGTTTTTAATTGTTCTTTCATATAAAAAAACACCTCTTAGAATCAAGAATGTCATAGCAAAAAATGAAGTAAAAAAATATAAAAAGATCACATTTGTCTGCTCTTCAATTGGACCTTTTCTCCACCGTAGTATATTCCAATTGAATTATTTTAAAGAATCTTTCAAACATAACCATTAGACCAACACTTCTTTCTCCTTATCAAAACAACACTTCTTTCTCCTATATATATTAATTAATGTTTCCTAATTACCATCTACTCTTATTTCATTCTCTCTCCCACAGTAACTTTCCATTTCGCTGCAATGGGTCCCGAAGCTAACAGCTCGGTAACCGAGAAACAAACGGTTCAACTCCATAGTGATTTTATTTTACCTGAAAATCCCGTTAACGGTTACGAAACCGTTACTAACCGTCATGGCGGTGTTGATAGCAAAAACGATGGCAACGTAGGGTTTATTCCTCCTCATTCACTTCTTCCGATGCCGGTATCGCCGGAAGTTTTTCAAAGAAACATAAACGATGAATCTCCGCCGAGTAACTCCGTCGCCAGCACCATGCCGGATCTCGGCAGCTTCATCCGTCAACGGAGCAGCGATTTATCGACCGCGATCGCGAAACGAGTTTCATCGTTTCGAAAATCGATGGAGGAGAACGAGGAGAAGGATATGAAGAACAACGACCGGGATCAGGATGTGACGGAATTCAATCTTTCAGGACTCAAGGTTGTTGTGAAGGTGAAACCGGAGGATGAACCGGCGATGAAAGGGAGGATAACGTTCTTCTCGAGGTCTGGTTGCAGAGACTGTACCGCGGTGAGGAGGTTCTTCAGAGAGAAAGAGCTTACGTTCGTTGAAATCAACGTCGACGTGTTTCGCGAGAGGGAGAAAGAGCTACGAGAAAGAACGGGAAACACTACCGTGCCGATGATTTTCTTCAACGAGAACCTGATCGGAGGGTTAGTCGCGTTGAACTCGCTACGAAACAGCGGCGAGTTTGAACGGAGGTTGACGGAGATGGTGGTTGAGAAGTTCGCCGGGGATGATACGCCGTTACCGCCTGTGTACGGTTTTGATTATTTCGAGGAAGATCGAACGGACGAGATGATTGGACTTGTTAGTCTTTTGCGGCGGAAATTGTTCGTTCAGGATTGGTTGAGGAGAATGAAAATCGTTAAGAATTGTTTTGAGGGGAACGAGTTTGTGGCGGTTGTGATTCAACACTTCAAGTGCGCGCGTAACGAGGTACGTACGCTTCGTTAACCGTATAATTATCGTATTTTTTATTTTAATAATTTCTAAAATTACTTGTAAATACTAAGAATAAAATATAAAAATTATATAAAAATTAAAATTATAAAATAAATCGCCAACAAATTAAAAGTGTGCGTCATTCAAAAATATTAGAGAACCTTTTGAATGGGGCAAAGAAACATGAACTGCGATAATAACAATACGAAGGGTATATATATTAATGATGCTAACATACTCGTGTATTGAAAGGGTATGGTTTGTTTTTCGAAATGATGAGGGGTTATCTATAAGTAAATTTTTAATTTGTGATATTTATATTGAGACGGGAGTATTAAAATATAGATATAGCATTTTTGTTTTTGTTTTCCTTTTCTTTTATACTTATATGTAATTTAATAGGTTTTTAATATTTGAATTCAAACAACACTAGGCAGTTCAGTTTCTTTTATAAAACTAAAAAAATTAAATTTTTTTGAAGGAAAACTAATGATAGAATAAAATAACACTAAATATTTATTTTAAATATTTCTTAAATGTATTGTGAAAACTATAACTATGAATATAAAATTATGCAAAATTGCAATTGTTGATTGAAATATTTTAAGCATCTTAAATTATATTTTTATATGTATTTTCAGGAAGTTTTTGTAATAAAATACTTTCGTTTTCATATTTTGAACTTTTCAATCATATGGAACTTTTGTTTTTTTTTTTCTTTCTACAACTTTGTTATACATGAGGTTTTTTTTTTATTATATTATACAAAAATAAAGAAATATCAACCACATCTAAGAGTATTTACTTTAAGTTTTGAACTTCAATCAAAGCGAAAATGAGTTTTTGTAAAGAATCACATTTAAAAAATATTTTTAAAATTTAATTATATGTAAACAAGAGTGATTTGCAGAATGAATATTCAACCAAATCCTTTATTATATAGATGAAACATCAAAAATAAATTATTAAATTTTATCCGTACTTTAAATTAAAAAAATTTACACATTTTCAAGTGCAATCTTGTCTCTGTCTCTTCTCCAACTCACCAAAAATATGCACGAGATGATTGTGGAAATATCAATGGAATTGAGACAATTTTCCAGGCTCCTTAAATTGTACATATACTACTATATACATACACAAGAAGCATTCACCTACCGCCGATTTATATATAGAAATTATACTCCCACGCCAATCAAAATTTTAGAAATAGGGGGCAAGCTTCATAAAGATCCACAATTTCCTTTAATAAATCAAACAAATACAATTAGCCCTTCACCTACTACTTCGGCACTTTATAAACCCATTTGTTTTTTCTATATTATTATTAAACTCAATTTTCTACGCGATCAAACCAAAGATATTCACGTCATAATCACTTATACTATCAACACGGTTTTATGTCTAGAACTTAGTTACACCCCATTTTACAAAAAAAAAAAGCCTTTCTTCACATGATAAAGAAGATGAAATCATTGTCACATTTTTATTTACTTTCATTAACCAGATTTTTGATGTACTAGTATAGGAGAAAGAAGAATATAGAATAGAGATAGGGGTTAAATTGTGTGTGGAAATGCTTAAATTTTTTCATTTTTATTACTATTATTTTTTATATAAATTGAGATATCATTTATGCTGGAAAGACTATTTTCCTGAACCATATAGGACCATTTAACACAGGTGTTCAATTCTTTTTTCTTCATTTTAATCTCAAGCAAATCTAATCCGTTGATTAATTTCTAATAGTATTATTTCAATATTTTGCTGATAAAAATTTAATTGAGCCACTACCTTAAAAGTCACGTTAGAATCACAAAAATAATTAGGGCGTTTGAAAGATATTTTAAAAAATCTATTTTAATTTTTGAAAATTTAAAAATTAAAAATTTATTTGAATATGATATTTTGCAAATATATTTTTAAAAACAAAAAATTAAAACACTTAAATTGTATTTTAAATTTTACTTTTTTCCATGTCTTTGGGTTCCTTTAATATTAGCTATTTTTTATTAAATAATTGTTTTTTACTATACAGTTTTTTATTTTACTTTAAATAATGAAGACAAAATAAATTGCTGTTTTCAACTAGTTATGGCTGATAAAAAATCAATGGTTTTTTTTGGGTCCCAAATTTTTAACTGTTTTGGCAACTTTCAATTCTGTTAACTGTAATTTTCCACTAAAATAAATATTGCATTCGTGAACAATTGCTCAGGCTGTTGAGATTGGAAAAGAGTTAACCAGAAAGCAGTTCATCCATCATGTTTCCGGGTAAGAAACTACCTTTTGAGCCTAATGAAACCAGACCCTGTTTCAATATGATTATATGACTCAACATTTTGGGTAATATCCTTATTGGCATCATCAACTTTCTTCTGTAGGGCAAATGACTTTGTAGACGGAAACAACTTGTATCGTTTTATTGAGCATGAACCCTTTATCCCCAGATGCTTTAACTTTCGTGGTGCAGTAAATGACAATGAACCAAAGCCAGCAGCTTCAGTTTGCCACAGCCTTACCAAGATTATGACTGCCATTCTTGAGTCTTATGCTTCTGATGATAGAAAACGCGTTGATTATGCTGCCATTAGCAAAAGCGAAGAGTTTCGTAGGTATAATAATTCTTAATTTACTCTTTAACCTCAGATTATTAAATTTCCTGTGTTATTACTTATTTATCTGGATATTTTTCAATCTAATTGTAGGTACGTAAATATGACTCAGGATCTGCAGCGAGTTAATATATGTCAACTATCAGAAAATGAGAAGCTTGCCTTCTTTTTAAATTTATATAACGCCATGGTCATACATGCTGTCATTACCGTAGGGAGTCCAGAAGGTGTAATCGATAGGAGATCCTTCTTCAACGATTTCCTGTATTTGATCGGAGGATATCCTTATTCTCTTGCCATTATTGAAAATGGCATTCTTAGATGTAATCAAAGGTCACCATATTCCATAATGAAGCCCTTTAGCACCGGAGATAAACGGTTGGAGGTAAATTGTCTTAATAAATTTCCAGTTAGTTTTCCAAACAGTCTTGCAAATGCTCATGCTATTGATTCTTACAAATTGCAGGTAGCTCTTGTCAAGTTGAACCCATTATTCCATTTTGGGCTTTGTAATGGTACAAAATCTAGCCCAAATGTGAGGTTCTTTTCACCCAATAGAGTTTTAGATGAATTAAGAGGTGCTGCAAGAGAGATTTTTGAGAATGGTGGCATTGAAGTGGACCTAGAGAAGAGAACCGTTCATCTCCCACGGATGTTCAAGTGGTAACGCGCTATTTGAGCTTTTATTGAACCTTGATTCTAATTTAATTCTAATTCTGTATCTTATCTTATGAAACATATTTTGGCAGGTTCAGTGGAGATTTTGGACAAGAGCAAGAAATACTTAAGTGGATACTTAATTACTTGGAACCAAATAAAGCAGGTTTAGTGACACATCTCTTAAGTGATACTGAACCTGTTAATATATCTTACCAGAATTTCGATTGGTCGTTAAATTCTTGAGTAGTGATGACCAGTATTGCATTACCACTTATGCAGATCAATAGGAATTCTAGATAGTACAATTAAAATTATTATTGAATTATTCATTCAAAAATAAGGTTTGAGTATGAATAAATATACAGTCTTAGGTAGGAACAGATTCTGTTAAGGAACTGCACTGGAGGTTAGGAGTCTTGTGCAGGACTATTTTCTTTTTCTACTGTTAAATTTTATACAATACAGGCTTAAAGGCTAAATTCATACTAGTATCTTGTAACTTATATATCATGTACTTGTATGGTGTTTTAAGGTTACTCATGTTATTGCAACTTATATAACGTGATTAAAAAAAATTCTAAATTTTCAGTAATCAAATGGATGAACATTGAGCAATCACAATTGAAATTCTTCAAAGAGGTGAATTGTTTAAATAAGTCGCATTTTATTAAGAAATAGTTCCCTAGTAGCAATCAAGCTTAGCCAAAATATTGCAGCCATTTTTCTTTTTATCAACTGAAGGGAAGACTTGCCAGAGTATCACTCAGACTTTGTCTAATCTAACATCACGGTTAATATTTTTGGAAAATAAAACTATAGATTTATCTCTGTTAATCTACAAAAGAGCTCAAAATTAGACTATTTGAGTCTGAATAATGTTGCAAATATAAAAAAGATTATATATCATTAACAAACATGGGTCGATGTGAGAGAATTTGAATCCCTCTTCATTCAATACTGTTGGAATTGAAATTTCACATACGAGAGGATGATGAATTATAAAATAAATAAATTGTAGAAAATAAAAGTTACCGGAAAAAGAAAAATATCGAGAGTTATAGAGTTTTAGTCAGAATAAAAGCGGCTTATTCCTCTCACCAAGAAATGATATTGAGAGTTTCTACTATATACTTAAGCTTTTAGTAGGCAAATCTCACAAAATTCTTTATACAAGATCGATCGAAAGTTCCACTTCTCTTTCGAGTGGCATCTAGAATATCATCTGGGAAAACTTTAGGAAAATCACATACAGCTCGCAATTCATCGATCACTTCCTGATTCTCAATAGATAAAGACGTCATTAAGGAAAATATCAGGGCTTCATCCTCCATCAACTTCTTCAACTGTTTAACATATAAGAATTTTGCTTCCTCCTCCTCTTCGGGAGTAGAAAACCTCACAGATTTGTTGAAACAATTAATATGAACATAGTTATATTCTAACCAGTTCATACCTAGAATTACATCCAAATCTCTCAATGGTAAGCAAACTAAGTCCACGAGAAAGTCCCTATCATAGATCAACAAAGGGTACTTCAAACATGCTAGAGAAGTACTTATCGACCCCTTAGCTGGAATTTCAATGATCATCTCTCCAGACATGGATGATAATACCAGACCCAACATTTTCACACAACCAGCATAAATAAAGTAATGAGTAGCACCAATATCAATAATAGTAATTAAAGAAGTACCATTTGTGAAACATGTACCTTTGATCAAGCGGTCTCCACTGGATGTATGAGTTCCAGCTAGCGCAAACACCTTCCCACCGGAATGAGCCTGTTTCGGTTTCTGGCACTGAGCACTGATATGCCCTTCTTCGCCGCAGTTGAAACATATCACTTCCTTATGCCTACATTCAGACACTTCACGTCCAATCTTCCCACAACAGAAACACCTCTTCACTTCATCAGTACATTCATTAATCTGATGTCTGGGCTTCCCACATCTGTAACACATGATACCAGCAAAAGTTCCTCTCCCGCATGGCCTTATACCATCAACGACTTTCTGTTTCCCCCTGTCATTCTGAGCATTGTAAGGCTTCCCATGATTATGTTATTGCTTGCCTCTCTTCTCAGTGACCATCTTGTAGTGAGCCTTACTTTCCTCTTCATAGATTCTGCAACTGTTCACCAAGTCAAGAAACTTACAAATCCTCTGATATCCAATGGCCTTCTTGATCTCAGAATGCAAACCATTCTCAAACTTCACACATTTAGAAAATTATGTTGCTGCTTCAGAGTAATGAGGGTAGCAATTTTCTACCTCTACGAACTTGGCAACATATTCAGTCACCGACATATCTCCTTGATTCAATTCCAGATATTCAATCTTCTTCTTTCCATGGACATCCTCTGGGTAATACTTCACTAAGAATTCCCTACGAAATACAACCTAGGTAATAACTTCACTCGTATCTTCTAGTCTCTGGCGAGTGGCAACCCACCTGTCATCAGCTTCTCTTCCCAGCATATGCGTACCAAAACGCACCCTCTATGCATCCGAACAATCCATAACTCGGAAAATCCTCTCTATGTCTTTGAGCCACTCCTGTGCTCCTTCAGGATAATGCTCCCCTTTGAACGTAGGTGGGTGGTTCCTCTAGAAAGTTTCAAAAGCACAAGTTCCATCATTCCCACCAACGTTAGGCTGATTCTTCATTGCTTGACCGAATGCTTGCAACACATTAGCAAGTGCATCATTGCCTCTTCCAGCCATTTTCTCACTTCTACACCACAACATCAACCAACGGTTAGAACAAAACATCAACAGCATTCCACTGTCACACTATCCTAAGACTCAATAACCTGGCCGGACCGACCAACCTGCTCTGATACCAATTGTAACACCCTATTTCCCCAACGAATAAATTTATAAAAATCAGAGTGAAATAAAATTTTCAAAATAGGATGTCACATATTTCGACATCTTTCAAAACCTGCTCAAGTATAATAAACAGATATATAACACAACAACTTTGGTTGAACCAACAACAACCTTCAAACTAGTCTCAAAATTCAACTTTAATATCACGGCGGAAAAAAATTAATAATCATCTTTCAACATCTTAATTCAAAACGTGGAACAACGAGAAATCAAATAATAGGAGTTCAAATTACTCCAACAAAAATTCTAAAAACAAAGCAAAAAGTATAAAAACGAGCGTCCAACCCCCTAAGTGTTACATATTAGAGCATTGACACCCAATCTAAACAAGAAGAATAACCTCTCCGACTCCTGCTACTCGAACTACTCATGAGTATCTGCACGTTACCACGTAGAGGCAACATAACAACAGAAGGGATGAGATATCATAAAAATATAATAAATTATATAATTACGTATATATATATATATATATATATATATATATATATATATATATATATATATATATATATATATATATATATATATATATCATGCAAGAATTTAGTACTCAACATCAACAACTAAGATTCATCATAATCAACAAGAATGTCCATATATGCGTAGTTATACAATCACATCATCTTTATGAAAACAATATGACATTATGAAATGTAAATGACACTGATGGATGATGCATGTGGTACCATCAGGGAGGAACCCTCATCTTAATAAATGTCATATGTGGGTAGTGCCAATACAGGTCATGTTTCGCCAATACATGCCATCTTTCATGAATGCATGTGACACTAACATGCAACACCATAATCTTACATTGATTTCTCGTATTAGATCAATTCCACGCCAATACAGGTCATCTTTCAACATCATCATCATATAATGCTTTATGAAAAACCAATGAATTAATCGCACAACATCTTCTCAATCAATTGGAACAATTCACGTTATTACACATACTACATACACACACACATCATAAATTATTCTAATAAAATATTGGTCTACTGTTATTAAAATGGATATCATGTTATATAAAATATTTTTAGCTTTCCAACAGTCCAAACGACACCAAAAATGGACTCACAGTTTGAAAGTTACAAATTTTTAAAGTTTTGAAAATCTGCCAGTTTCAACAAGGTAACTAGTTACCTCAACTAGGAAACCGGTTACTTCATCCCTAACGTTCCACTACTGGGCAATTTTTAACTGAGGTAACCGATTACCTTAGAATGCTAACCAGTTACTTCACTGAAACAGTAACCAATTTTTTCCAAAATTTAAACGAGATAACCAGTTACCTTAGAATGGTAACCGGTTACTTCACTGAACTAGAGACCAATGTTTTTTAAAATTTGATGAGGTAACCGATTACGTCAGAATGGTAACCAGTTACTTCACTGAACCAGAGCCAAAAACCAGAAAATTGTTGCTACGATTTTTCACCCAAAATCAGATTTGTAACCACACAAAAACATGCCAAATCATGAGATCATCAACCCACATCAAACATATCAATACAAACACAATCAACAAGTCAATTTCATCATTCAAACACCATCATTTAGCAATCAATTTCATCATTCAATAATCACAATTTATCAACCAATTTCAGCAATTCCTCTAACCCAAACCTAATATGAACATCATCCTCTACCCATAATTATACCATCTATTATAGAGTTAGAACCCCGCCTTTACCTTAGATTTGAGGATTCTAAGCCTTCTACCAAAAATTGCTTGCCCTAGATTTCCTTAGCTCGTCCTCTCTTCTCACTTATATGCTTCTCTTCTTGGTTCTTCTCAATTTCTACGTACTGACTCTTTTTTTTCTTTTCTAATCCTATTTTATTCTTCTAACTCTCTTATTCCAACCTTGCCCTTCATTAACCCATTTATTTTGTTTAATAATAATAGTAATAATTATAATAATGCTATTAGTCATAATAATAATAATAATAACAACTTAATATTTTTATTTACTAATAATTATGCATTAGTCCTCACACCCCTATGTCTCAACACATTTAATCACACACCCCCACAACTTCCTAACTTATAATTCCTAAGCAGCCTATTCATCAACAACGCATAATAAACACATCAAATCATAAAAATGCACTAAATCATCTATTTATTTTAATAAAATAACTTCTAATTTAAATTGGGGTGTTACAGACACATCCGACTATCAACAGAAAACCTGCACCAGATAACCATCCTAGCAATGAAAGAAAATAATGTGCACAAAGACATGTACACGAGACAAGGAATATGTGTTAGACATATCTTTATCTTAGTCAATCAAAACACATGCACAAAATACATTAACCAATGTACCACGACAAACCACAACGGAATGTGTACCGACACATCCATATAACTAAGTGTTTATTATGGAAAATAGTAAGCAACCGCTGGTCCTTCCAAAGCCCTAAAAACTAAGGGTTACTCGCAAGATCGACCAGTTGATCTTAAGACATGTGCTAAGAGTTTGAAAATACACTTGCTTTGTCGAAATCCTTACTACTAGAAACGAATTTCTATGAATAAGGGAACAAGTATAAAATTTTCCACACTATGATTCATCCAACTGACTGGTGACTCGTGATCGACAGAAGGTGTTCATAAAAAATAGGAATCAGTAAACTAACTGAATGGTAACTCGTGAC
This sequence comes from Vicia sativa, assembly GCA_021764765.1. Lineage (NCBI taxonomy): Eukaryota > Viridiplantae > Streptophyta > Magnoliopsida > Fabales > Fabaceae > Vicia > Vicia sativa. The sequence continues at coordinate 70,285,558 of CM038796.1, read as the reverse complement.
CGATAGAAAGTATTGAATCATTTACGCGAAGCAGAAAATAACGTAAAGAGATTGCTCAAAAGTAAATAGAAAATAAGCAAGGTATTCGAAAAAGACAATTGAAAAGTAAATGGTGATTCATGTACATCAAACATTGCTTCACTCTTTTCTTCCTTACGCTCGGAATTACAAAGTTTTGAAAATTGATTTTAGTACAAGTGAACACCCGAAAAACTACACTGAATCTTCTTATTTATAGTGATTACAATGTAACTGCATAGATGCATAATCTAATGTCACGTTTAAAACTTAAGGCAACTGCTCCACTAGGTCTCGCCACCTATTTGGCGCTTAATTAGAACATAAGCTGCTGGTGACTTCAAAATTTAAATCTTCCTGCTTCTGGCTTGTTTCGATGTTTCCTTCAGGCAAGACTAAATCAATAGAATTCTTCTAAGTCTTAAATTCCATTTGGTCGACAAAACCAAATTCGACTATTCTCCTTATCCTTCATCCTTTGGTCGACTAGACCAATTTCCAAATATCTTGTCATTTGTTATTTTCTCCTTCCAGTCGACAAACCCCAACTTCGACACTTTGGCTTAATATTCCTATTGATCATTAAATTCTTTGGTTCGACAAAGCCAAATTTCAAATACCTTGGCTGTAATCCCCTAAAAACCCTTATTTCAAAATATTACCCTTAGATTATGGGAACATCTTCATTTACCACACGTGCCTGAATACCTTAAGATTTTTTAAGGTAACAAAATGCCCCCTAGAGATGCCATTTTAGAGTTCAACTCATATGAGATAATGGCATCTTTGAAGCGTCGACCTTCACTCATCGACCAAATCGTTCCCACTTCTTCCTCAGTGGAAGTTACTATTTCGCCTTTACCGTGACGTCAACGCTTTTGATCTCGAGACGTGCAACATTAATTTTCGCCATCATTGCACTTTTCAGTGGGAGATTGATAACCCGAAAATGTATCAATATTTGGATCAATGTACATGAATTTTATCCGCATTTTAATTAATTAAATTACTCTTTATTCGTATTATGCCGGTACTTTCTATGTTTTCAGGAATTTAATGTTTACAAGGCATGTGCAAAGAAAGTCGAGAAAAGTCAAGCAAATCGTACTTAAAATCCACAAAACAAGAGCAATTATGAAATTGTGGGGTGTATGGAAAAAATAGAGGTGCATCACAAGTAAAAAGGATTTGGAAAATAAAGAAATAAGAAGCACAAGGCCCAACCCAATGCGCGGAACTTCTCAAGCCCACAAGGGTAACGACCGTTACACCTTGCCACGTGTGCCCTAACAGCCGCGACGAGTTTGGAAGCAAAGCTTCCTCCCCAAGTAAGCCATGTGACGACCGTCACACTCATCCAGCGGTCTGTAGCAATCGCTACGAAGGCGAATCCGGAGGAGGAAAAATCTCAACGCTCACGCACCTCCAAGTCTATAAATAGAGCCTTAATCCTCATTGTTTAACACACTGAAATTCTGGTATCAGATATAAGATGTCGAGGGTAATGTCACGACACTTATATCTGCTTAGAATACAGTTAAACAGAACAGACTATAACAATGCAGAAAGCAATAAAAACACAGAGAGTTGATAACCTAGTTTGGCTCTAACCTACGTTTGGGGGCTTCCAAGCCAGGGTGAAGTTCACTATTAGTAGTATTAATCGGAGCTAAACCTTCCCCGTTTACACCTCCTCACTTAATCAAACTACCCAGTGATCCTTCTACCTAAGATACTACACTTAGATATGAGAATTCTCCGCTCACTCCCTCAGTACCACAACCCATGATACTAAAAACAATTAAATACTGAAGATACTCTTCAAAGACACACAATCACGCTTGCTTCAAAGCTTATGGTGATTGAAAACTAACAACTTAAAAACTTCCTTCTCAAGTAACTCACAAGAGAGGCTCACAAAACAATGAACAACCAAAAGTAAAAACTAAAATTCACTAAACTGGAACAGGCAACTGCAAAATAAGGATTCCAACCCTTTAAATAGAGTAACAACAACTAGGGTTGCTTTACTCACAAGTCTTCAGCGCCTTCTGTCTTCTCTTCATGAAACTAGGATATTAAAACTCCAAAGATATTGCTGAAGACGTTTTACCACCTTCCTCAATCGAAGCACACAATTAAAAATAAACTGACTTCCTAAAAATTATGCACTTTAGTCAGTTACACATGTCAGGACATCTGCTGTGACATCTGCTACTTCAGTAGACTTCAAGACATTTCTTAGCATAATATTTTACCAAAATTGATGCCAATCAATAAAACCAACAAACTCCCCCTTTGGAAAATTATGGCTAAAACATTACTTGGGGTGTAGGTCATACAATTAAAACTTCATTCAGTACATACATCAGAGCAGCACAGTAAAAGTAACATCACAATAAAAAATAGAGTTAGCAACGGATAATTAACATAGATGTTACAACATCAGTTGGAACATTCAAAGATGCAATATTTTACTCCCCCTGCACATAGCACACACAAATGCACAATTGACAGTTAAACAAAACTTTGCTCCCCTTGCATGGCAACTTCTCCTCACATAGTAGCTTCAGTGATACACAATTAACAATAAACATTTCAGCTTTTCTTGTCAGCAGTTAACATCAGATTCTTCTCAACATAAGATGCAAAAAATAGCAGATCCCTCCTTAGCATTCTTATCACATCAGCTTCTTACACACATGGAATCACAACAAAGAGCACAAAATAGGAATCTTCAATCAAAAAAATCTTTAATTCTATTTTGGTCTACCCCAGTCATCTGGAGCACCAGGATATTTACTCCCCCTTTTTAGCCATAAAATGGCAAAGGTAAGGAGAGAAATCAGTAATTGCTATATCTTCATGTATGCAGATGCCAAGTTTTCCTATGAGGATCTCAAATTGGTTTGCATCTAGTGCCTTGGTGAAGATATCTGCTAGTTGTTTTTTCGTAGTTACCTGTTCTAGTGTAACAGTTTTGTCTTCAACTAGGTCTCTAATAAAGTTGTGGGGAATATCAATGTGTTTGGTTCTGCTATGCTGAATAGGATTTTTTGGATATTTTGATAGCACTTAATTTGTCATAATATAGTGTCATGACATCTTGTTTGACATTTTATTCTATTAGCATTTGTTTCATCCAGACTAGTTGAGAGCAGCTACTTCCAACAGCTATGTATTCAGCTTTAACTGTTGAGAGGGAAACACAATTTTGTTTCTTTCTGAACCATGAGATAAGATTGTTCCCCAAGAAAAAGCATCCTCCAGATGTGCTTTTTCTGCCATCAGCACTTCCTGCCCAGTCGGCATCACAATATCCACTTAGAACACAACTTGATCCATGAGAGTATAGCATGCCATAGTTAGATGTTCCATTGATATATTTCAGTATTCTCTTTACTTGATTGATTGGATAACTTTGGGTTTAGCTTGATATGTGGCACATACTCCAACAACGAAGGCAATGTATGGTCTGTTAGCTGTGAGATATAGTAGACTACCTATCATACTTCGGTAGAGACTTTGATCAACACTGACACCTATATCATCTTTAGATAACTTTAAGTGAGTACGAGCAAGTGTTCTCTTGTGGCTTTCATTATCCATGCCAAATTTCTTGACAATATTTTTGGCATACTTTCTTTGAGATATGAATATGGAGTCTTCCATTTGTTTGACTTGTAGACCAAGAAAATAAGTTAGTTCCCCAACAAGACTCATTTCAAATTCTGACTGCATTTGTTTGACAAACTGTTGAACCATTCTATCAGACATTCCACCAAAAACAATTTCATCAACATAGATTTGAGCAATCATGAGACTTCCTTCTTCATTTTTGACAAACAGAGTTTTGTCTATGCCACCTTTCCTGTACCCATTTTCAACTAGAAACTCAGTCAACCTCTCATACCAAGCTCTGAGAGCTTGTTTTAAACCATATAATTCTTTCCTCAATCTGTATACATGGTTGGAAGTTGTGGGATCAATGAATCCTTTACGCTGTTCCACATATACTTCCTCATTTAAGTAGCCATTTAAGAATGCACTCTTCACATCCATTTGAAACAGTTTGAACTTTAGGATGCAGGAAACTTCTAGTAGTAGTCTGATTGACTCGAGACGGGCTACTGGAGAAAAGGTCTCATCAAAGTCTATGCCTTCTATTTGAGTGTATCCTTGAGCAAAACGCCTTGATTTGTTTATGGTAATTACTCCTTCCTCATCAGATTTGTTCTTATAAATCCACTTGGTTCCTATGATATTGATGCCTTCTAGTCTTGGGACTAAATCCCAGACTTCATTCCTCTTGAATTGTTCTAGTTCTTCTTTGTACGGAATTGATCCAAAATTCATCTTTCAGGGCTACGTTGACATTTTGGGCTCAATTTTTGAGACAAAACACGAGTTGGTGATGACTTCTTTTGATCTGGTGGTGACTCCTTTGTTTGGATCTCCTATGATGAGCTCTTTGGGATGGTCTTTCTGAATTCGGGTAAAGGGTCCTTTGTTGACTTGATTTTCTGGAGGCTCTTCATTATTTTGAGGGGGGTCCTCGTTTTCATCTATGGCAGCAACTGGAGTGTCTTCTAGGGATGTTTTGACATTTTCTATGACTTCTTCTTCTTCATTCCATCCTTTATCATTAATTACAACATTTATGGATTCCATCATGACTTTTGTTCTGTTGCTGAAGACTCTGTATGATCTGCTGTTAATGGAGTATCCTAGGAATATTCCTTCATCACTATTGGGGTCTAGTTTTCTCCTTTGTTCTCGATCAGCCAATGTATAACATTTACTTCCAAAGATGTGAAAGTATTTGACTGTAGCTTTTTTACCCTTCCATATTTCATAAATGGTAGTTGATGTACCCTTTCTTAGAGTTACCTTGCTATGAACGTAGCATGCGGTGTTCATGGCCTCCGCCCAAAAGTGGTAAGGTAGTTTCTTTGCATGAATCATTGCTCTGGCAGATTCTTACAACGTTCGACTTTTGCGCTCTACAATCCCATTTTGTTAAGGAGTAATAGGTGATGAGAATTCAAGACTGATTCCTTCAGAGGAACAATACTCAACGAATTTGTTATTTTCAAATTCCTTTCCATGATCACTTCTAATTCTGATCAAATAGATGTCCTTTTATCTTTGAATTCTCTGGCAGAGGTCCTTGAAGACATCAAATACTTCTGTTTTATCCCTGATGAAATTCACCCAGGTGTATCTGGAGTAATCGTCCACCACTACATATGCATATTTCTTTCCACCAAGATTTCCCACTTGCATTGGTCCCATTAGGTCCATGTGAAGTAGTTCTAGGACTTTTGTAGTAGTGAGATGTTGGACCTTCTGACGTGACGTCTTGCTTTGTTTTCCAACTTGGCATTCCCCACAGACTCTTCCTTCTTTGATATGCAGTTTTGGGATTCCTCTCACTGCATCCATAAAGATGTTTCTCTTCATTCCTTTAAAGTGTAAGTGTGCCAACTTCTAATGCCATATTTTAACTTCATCTTCCTTGGCTAGAGAGTTAAGGATAGGCTTAAGTCTCCAGGTATCCATAAGTAGTAGTTGTCTTTGGATCTCTCACCCTTCATCACTACTTCACCTTTCTCATTTGTAACTATGTGTAACACGGTAGGAGAACTGACTTGTTTGTTTTGCGTTTGATCGCATATGTTGTGGATAGCAAGAGTCGCCACCAGCTTTTCTTTTATCCAATTAAGGGAAGGCGAAAAGAACAGGAAAAGACCTTCGTTAGATTCTGAGTAAGGGAGTTGGTTATGAAAAGGGAAGGTGTTAGCACCCTTTCCATCTGTAGTTATCTACGGGCTCTTAATTGCTTTAGGTCACTTTAATTGTTTGTGTGTGTGTGTTTGAAAAGATTTTTTGAAAAGACATTTCACTTTGACTTCGTAATGATTCACGCTGGAATGTATACGAAGTGTTTGGAAATGTTTTGTTTTGGAAAAGGTTTTTGAGAAAAGTGTGAGGTGTGAAAAGAATGTTTTAATTTGAGCAAGAAAAAGAGACTTATTACCTACTCAGAATGGTCGTTTCTGTGTTATTTTTCTTTCCTTTAGAATAAAGCTATCCATACCATTAGTTGGTAGGTAACTTTATTCGTTGGATGTAAAAGGGACATTCGAAGGGACATCGGATGGTCATAGAAGGAAACTTGTAGGGATATCTTAGCATATTCGTAGGGACGATCATCACTTTTCGTAGGGACGATCATCACTTTTCGTAGGCAACAATCGGGGAGCGAGATCATGTATTCGTTAGGCAACCATGGGACTATGATCTTTTAAGTGGAAGGGACTATGATGATCCTTCGTAGGCAATCGTGCTAAGATACCCCTACGTTCGAGGGACCTGACCATTTATAAGGCAACGAGAGAGAATACCCTAGGGGGTGCATGTGTGAGAAGAGTGTATTGTTTTCAGATATTTATCTTGTGATTAGTGATCTATGTTGATTTTATCTTGCCATACACGACTAGTTACTAGCAGTTTAATAGGTGCAGAAAGTAAATGGCGGAAATGTAAAGGGTCCTACGCTATTACATGGCTTTGGATAAGATACATAATAGGAGGTGCAAAAAGTAAACGCGGAAAGTAAAATCCTACGCTATTACATGAAAACAACTTGCAACCTATACATCATTTCTAGAATTTAAAAATGCAAGAAATTTAGAGTTTATGTGAAAAACAACCTAATTCTAGTTGATTTTAATTAATTAAGAAAAAAATAGTGAATACTAACCTAAATTAAATTAATTAAATTAGTTAAAAGAAAGGTCTTTGTGAAATTATCTAATTAACCTAATTAATTAACCTAGTTACTAATTAATTAATTAATTAATTAAAAAAACAGAAAATAAATAAAAATATGGGAAATAACAAAAAAAAGAGCTTCTGGCAGAAGCTATCCCAGAAGCTGGAGGCGCCCAGAAGCTGGAGCTTCTAGAGGTTCTGATATTGGAGGCGCCCAGAAGCTGGAGCTTCTGGGGGTTCTGGTGCTGGAAAGGGTCTAGAAGCTAGAGCTTCTAGAGACCCTGAATCTGGGACTTCCAGAAGCTGGAGCTTCTGGGGACTTCTCATCTGGGGCCATCCAGAAGCTGGAGCTTCCGGAGGATTCTGGCGCTGGGGGACCTAGAAGTTGAAGCTTTTGGTGCTGGGGAGTCCGTAAAGTTGGAGCTTCTGGTGCTGGAGAGGACCTAGAAGTTGGAGCTTCTGGTGCGCTACTTCTGGAGATCTCGAAACCTGTGCAAAGCAAATAGTGAAAATAAAAGGCAAAAGGTGGGGTTTGAACCCACGACCTGATAGAGAGAATGACATAGTGCACACATGGTGAACCGTTGGGGCGGTGATACATCCATTCATCCTTCTGAAATCTATAAATATGTAAGTGTTGTTGGTCCCTGAATCAGAAGCACTAGAGCAAAGCTCTGGTCGTCTTCTCCGATCGTGTCAAACATCAAAAACCTGTAAAACGCATCAATTAATGAGAAGTAAAAGCCCAGATTGACTATATAGGACCCTAGGATCTCGATGGTAAGGTTTATTTGTCCTAAAACTGCCTGTATCGTGGAATCCGAATCTTCACTAAGCTCATGCCTTAACAATGGCATCTAGTGATTTATACGTCCAAACTTGTGGAAGATGGATCAAACCTGCTCTAATAAACCTCATGAACACATTAGTATGGTTAAATCTCATTAAAACAGGATATAATGCAAAATACGAATTCAAGAAAAATATGAAAAAGAATGCTTATGGATGGCACGATTCATCATGCTTTGGCTATGGATAATGATCCATTCTTACCCTACTATACCTCAGGAACAAGAATCAATGCTTGGAAACACTTGAAACCGGCTGGAGGTTGGAATCCGAGTTTGCCAAATTTGAGAGAAATTTGAGAAATTTCTAGGGTTTGTGAGAAGCTGGCTGCACGTGTGAGAGGCTGTCCAAAAAGTCTCCTTGTCTTGTAATAATGCTAGGTATATATAGGAGAGTGGAATTAGGTCAAGGCTTTAAGAGAAAATATTTTCTTTAAATGGAGAATATTTGATTTGAAAATTTGCACAAAATCTTTCCAAACTTGCTCAATCTCTTCCTCAATCTTCTTGCACGAAATTGACAGCTTGTAATGAGCTATCTTGGACCCAAGCCAGGCAAATATCAAGCCCAACTTGCCTTATCTTTTATTTTTTGTATTTTATTTAATTAAATTTGAATTTAAGCCTTTTAATTCAAAAATAAATAAATAAAAGGATAGGGGGCGTGACATGCCGCATGGAAGTCATGGATGATCTTATAATCAAGTTTGAATCATAAAATCTTAGGCCCATTTGAAAAATATTTGCTTTTGCTAGGTATTTTCCTTCATGCACCTCCTCAAAAATGTTCAACTTGCACAATTCATATCTTGCTCAATCTTCAACATTTTTGGGTGTTCTTTGACTTTTTAGAAAGAAAAAGATGTCTTCTAAACATCCCTTTTGGTTTTATCTTCATTGAAGTTTCCATGCTCATGAACACATTTTTACAAAAAGATGACTTTTGTTGACTTTTCTAGAAGGACCTGTAATGTTTTGATCAATAACTTCCAAATGAAGCATTTCCTGCCCAAGCTTGTGAGACATGAAATTGTAGAGAATTGAATTCTCTTCAAAATGAGCTTTGGTGGAGAAATTTCTGATGAAGTATGTGAAAGTTATGCTTGGTCAAAGTTCTGTTGACTTTTGTCTAAAGAACCCTAGTTTAGAAACTTTGACTTTTGATCAAATCTTTACTTTCCTTGAGGAATCATGATCAAATCTTGATTAAATGATGAATATGACTTCAAAATATTAATGTTGACCAAAGCTTATGGAGTTTGACTGTATGTTGACCACAATTGACTTTTGTCCAATACAGCTGATTTTCAACCATCTAAGCAATTGGATGAGCAAATTTGATTTGTGAGACTTGAAACTTGACATAGTGATCCCTTGGAACATAGGATGAGGTATGATGACCACTTGAAGTATTAGAAATCCATCTTGACTTGAGAATAGCAAAACCCTAGCTTGGATTGATTGCTTAGGAGAGGGTTTGTCTGGTCAACCCTTGTGAAATCCTTGAGAATTGAGATGTGAATTGTCTTGAGAAGTAGGATGGAAAATTTTGGGTTATAATAGTTGCCTCTGTTCAATCTTCTTGTACTGAAAGGTTTTGATTAGTGTGCTTGCCTTTCGTGACCTGGAGGTAGAAGATGATTGAACACTCGAGTACACCTGAAAATTTGCACTCGCTGTTGTATGGAATAGGCTTATAAATGCCATTTGGAGAAGTGGATGCTGGGGAGTGAGTCGTACGCCAGACTCTGAATTCATCTTTTGGATGAGAGAAATATCAGAGATGGGCTTAAAGATGCCATTCAGGGTAATGAAGGTGTGTAGTTGATAACACGATTTTATATAACATATTTGATGTATTTTTCATAAATAATGTTAATGTTTTTATTTATTTATTTCACTTTCTTTCTATATTACGTTGGTATTTTCTATGTTTCAGGTATTTTATATTAAATAAAGATAAATCGAGCAAAGAAGTAAAATCGAGGAAAAATTGGATTAAAAAGCAAAGAAATGAAGCAAAAGGTGTGATATAGTGAAAGGGAGGTGTTAAGAAGTAGAAAACAATTATAGCAAAGGTCCAAGACTAAGCCCACAAGCAAGCAAGCCCAAAGCAAGCAAGCCCAGACCAGCACGCACATGCCCTTGCCACGTGGGCTGAGACGGTCGTCTCAGCTTTCCTCTTTCCTCGGAGGCGCCCGCCTCCTTAGCAAGTGGGGCCCTCCATTTCGCGGTTGAGGCGCCGTCTCAAAGTCAAGGGCCACGTGGAGGCGCCCGCCTCCCTCGCAAGTGGGGTCCACCACTTCTTCCAACTGCTTAAGACGCACGTCTCCCACGTATGCCTATTCTTGAGGCCCCCGCCTCCGACTCTCAAGGCACTATTTTCGCTCCACGTTCACGTTGGCTTGCAGAAAATTCGGAAAGGCGATTACAAAGGATCTATAAATACAAGTTCCAGTTTGAATCGAGGTCGGTCGGCATTTTGCGAACAACGCTATTTCTTATTCGCAATTTTATTCCAGTTTTGTACTTTAAATTTATTTTATTTGATTTTCAACGATCTAACCTTACGTTAGATCCAGTGCTTTTTATTCCTTGTCGTATTTTATTTTTCCTTTCAATTCAAGAAGTCAAGAACAGGATTATTTCCAGCATTCTTAATTTCAGGTTTTATTTATTTATTTTATTTTATTTTATTTATTGTTGCCTGATATTATTTATTTAATTGTGGAAATGTTTAAATATATTAAACCATATTATTTATGCATATACGAATTAATTAATATATCCGCTAAATTGTTTTGATATTGGTATGTAAATTAATCGATCCAAAGGAATCCAAAATAAACTGGCATAATGTTACGTTGTTAAAAATATTCTTTCTGACTTAGATATCTAATTTAATTTATTAAAAGGTTTAGAAACCAACAGAGCGAAACTTTGAGGTTAATAAACTGACTAAGGTTAGAAACCAACAGAGCGACAGTTTGAGGTTTAGAACGGATAGTGGATACTAGGTATTAATTTTAAAAGATCATTTTTAAAAGAGATTAAACTTTATTTATTTTCAAAAGTGTTTTTAAATTCGGTAGGATAGCGAGCATACGTTAGGATTTAATTACATGATCCGAATCAATAGGCGACAATTTGAGATAAGATCTTTAGATGAATATTGTTTCTTTGAAATAGGATTTTATTCAACTTGAGTAACACGTCAGTGGAAATTCAGATCCCCTTAGGTTAGACGAATTACATACTAATATCTATTTATTTATTATATTTTCCTTAACCAAAAATCTTAAAACATTATTCGCCTTAGTTGTATACCGTAACTTAGGATAACGATAGATCGATTTATAGTCTCTGTGGGTTCGATATCTTTTAAAACTACGCGATAGGACTGTGCACTTGCAGTCTGCTGATTAATAGATGATAAAGTCGCGATCAGTAGTCGGAGATGGGCTTATAGATGCCATCTGAGGAGCTTGATAGTGAAAGAGAATCAGAATAAACCTTTGTCTTGGCCATTCCTGAGATGAATACTTGGCAGGATGCGGATAATTTTCCCATCTTGTTTTGGGTGTTAATCCATAATTTGTTGCTTGGAAATGAATTGTATGGTCGTTTAGATAGTTCTCCCGTCTTGTTTCAGGCATTAATCTTTGACCTTCCATTTGGAAAATAACTTTTACCTGCTGGGGAAATAAAACCTTGACAGGATATGGTTAGTCCTATGCAAATTATGATGCATGACAATGTTACTATGATATATGCACATGTTATGACTTTTATGGATGATGCATGAATGTAGATGTTATAGTATTTCAAAACATATCCATCTTGAAGAAGATAGGAACGTTCTGTTGGAGATTTTTGATGGTCGCTTGGGGATAGGGTCGTTGGAAACCTTGACTGGAGAGAAAAGGAGATGCTTCAGATTGCTCTGATGCACTATCTAACCAAATCTCGAGTCTGGATATCAATGATCGAGGGATACTCGGTTGTGGATCTTGTGCATAGACCTTGCTGGGGATGACGTGAAATAACCCGTTACTGCTTGGAGACCGATGTAATCGGTTGTTGTGTTACTACTCAGGGACCAATGTAATGTGATGACTTGAGGATGTAGGTAACTTGATATGATCACTGCTCGGGGACTAACGTGATGATGTTGATAAGATCACTGCTCGGGGACTAACGTGATGATGTCGATAGGATCACTGCTCGGGGACTAACATGATGATGTTTGATAAGATCACTGCTCGAGGACTAACGTGATGATGTTTGATAAGATCACTGCTCGGGGACTAACGTGATGATGTCGAAGGATCACTGCTCGGGGACTAACGTGATGAAGGTTGATAGGATCACTGCTCGGGGACTAACGTGATAAAGGTTGATAGGATCACTGCTCGGGGACTAACGTGATAACGCTTGAAGCCTGATGAGGCTGATAGGATCAATGCTCGGGGACTAACGTGATGACGCTTGAAGCCTGATGAGGCTGATAGGATCACTGCTCGGGGACTAACGTGATGACGCTTGAAGCCTGATGAGGCTGATATGATCACTGCTCGGGGACCAATGTGATGAAGTTTGAAGTGTTGGAACACTGCCGGGAGGAGATTAGTACTTCGTCGGAGAAGATTTGCCTTTATAGTGAGAGCGATGTCTCCGTGGGGATTGATGATCCTGCGGATGTACTGCTTATGAAAGTGACTCTGTGGGGATGTATTGGTGACTTTAGTTGTCATCTCACTTCCTAGAGCCTGTAGTAATTACCGTTTCTGTTCGCTTTTCATATGTTTGTTAACGGATGTTTATTGTCAGATGCATATAATCATTCAAAGCAAACATTGGACTTTATGCAAACAACAATAAAATTAGCACTGTAAAAGAGGAATTTGCATTAAATTTGAAAAGTGGCCTATAGTTCAGGCAGTTTGTATACAAGAGACGAACATCCTAGTAAGAGGAAATTGTCAGAATAGTAAAAAGCTATGTGGAAACAATCTCGCTGAGTTTCAACTATGTTATTGCTCATATATTTTCGACTATCTCATCTCCTTGCTGTCAGAAGAAAATGATTGAATTGATTTGCGTTGTTTGAATCTTGATAGTAGTGTAGTCTGTAAGTAAGTGATCTGGACGAGACATAGTCGTACGCTTAAATCCCTAATTTTTGCCTAGACCGCCCTTTCGGGTTTTCAGTCTACCGGGATACCCTTTTTTGCCCAAGCCGCCTTTGCAGGTTTTTGACTTTCCAGGTGTACATTTTGTATATATGTCCTTAACTTTTGCCCGAACCTTTTTGGTTCGCCAGGATGCCCTTATTTTTGCCTAGGCTGGTCGACCTAGCGAGTCTTGTTCATGCGTAGTATTTTTTGACTATGTCTGCGTTCACAGGGTGCGGGAAGTCCTCTCCGTCCATGGTGCTAAGTATCATAGCTCCGCCGGAAAATATTGTTTTGAATACAAATGGTCCCTCATAGGTGGGAGTCCACTTGCCCCTGGGATCACCTTGTGAAAGGATGATGCGCTTGACTACTAGATCACCGACTTGGTAGACTCGGTGCTTGACCTTCTTATTGAATGCTCTGATCATTCGCTTCTGATAGATCTGTCCATGGCATATGGATGCGAGCTGTTTTTCGTCGATCAAGTTGATATGGTCAAGCGAGTCTGGACCCATTCGTCTTCGCCCAATCCTGCGTCTGGATGACTCTGGTTGAGGGGATCTGAATCTCGATCGGTAGGACCGCTTCCATACCATATAAAAGAGAGAAGGGGGTTGCCCCCTGTAGATGTTTGCACTGTGGTGCGATAACCGTGGAGAGAAAATGGCAATATCTCATGCCAATCTTTATAAGTCACTGTCATCTTTTGTATGATCTTCTTGAGGTTCTTGTTGGCGGCTTCCACTGCGTCGTTCATCTTTGATCGATATGGAGACGAGTTATGATGTTTAATTTTGAACTGCGTGCAGAGTTCGGTGATCATTTTGTTATTGAGGTTGGTACCATTATCTGTGATGATCCTTTCGGGGACGTCGTATCGACAAATAAGATTATGCTTGATGAATCGAGCCACAACATTCTTGGTAATGGATGCGAACGAGGCTGCTTCTACCCACTTGGTAAAGTAGTCAATTGCAACGAGGATGAAACAATGTCCATTGGAAGCGGTGGGTTTGATTTCCCCAATTATGTCAATTCCCCACATTGCGAAAGACCGTGGAGCGGTCAAAAAATTCAGTGGGACCGGAGGGACGTGCACTCTGTCCGCGTATATCTGGCATTTGTGACAAGATTGAGCATAGCGATGACAATCAGCTTCCATAGTGGACCAATAGTAACCTGCTCTTAGAATCTTTTTAGCCATTGTATGTCCACTGTAGTGGGTACCGAATGCGCCTTCATGTAATTCTTCCAGAATTCATTCTGCTATTTTCTGATCTACAGAGTGGAGTAAGCAAAAGTCGTGATTGCGCTTGTATAAGATGTCGTTGTTGAGGAAGAATTTGTATGCGAACCTTCTTAAGAACTTTTTGTCATTGAAAGATGCCCATGCGGGATATTCCTGAGTCTCAAGATACCTCTTCACTCCATAGAACCAAGGTTTCTCTTCTGTATCAAGTTCACAGCAGTATGCTGGTTCGTCAAAATTTTCGATGATGATTTGGGGAGCTTCGTTGTCCCATCTGACTTTGAACATAGACGACATGGTAGCTAATGCGTCTGCCAACTGATTCTCTTCTCGTGGAATGTGATCGAAAGTGATTTCTTCGAAGTAAGGGATCAGTCTTAAAACATGCTCTCGATATGGAATGAGATTTGGATGCTTCGTATCCCACTCGCCTTTAACCTGACTGATCACTAAAGTTGATTCTCCATATACCTGCAGGAATTTGATTCTTAGGTCAATAGCAGCTTTGATACCCATGATGCACGCTTCGTATTTGGCCATATTGTTAGTGTAGTCGAAACATAGTCTGGCAGTGAAAGGCGTGTGCCCGCCTGTAGGAGATGTAATGATGGAGCCAATGCCATTGCCAAGTGCGTTTGAGGCTCCATCAAAGACCATGGTCCATCGGGATCCTGGTTCAGGTCCTTCTTCTGGTCCTGGTTCTTCGTAATCAGTAACTAACAAAACATCTTCATATGGAAACTTGAACTGCATAGACTGATAGTCATCTATGGCTTGATGAGCTAAATGATCGGCTACTACACTTCCTTTGATCGCTTTCTGAGTAGTATACTAGATGTCGTACTCGGTCAAGATTGTTTTCCATCTTTCTATTCTTCTGGAGAGAGCAGGTTTCTCGAATATGTATTTTATCGGATCCATCTTGGAGATCAACAAGGTAGTGTGAGTCAACATATATTGTCTTAGTCGGCGAGCAGCCCAAGCCAAAGCGCTGCAAGTTTTCTCGATCTGCGAGTATCTTGTTTCACAGTCGGTAAACTTTTTGCTAAGGTAGTATATTGTATACTCTTTTCGACCAGACTCGTCATGTTGCCCCAACACGTACCCCATTGAGTTCTCTAATACTGTCAAGTATATGATAAGAGGTCTTCCCTTGGCAGGCGGCGTCAGGATAGGAGGATTCTGAAAGTACTCCTTGATTTTGTCAAAAGCTGTTTGGCAATCGTCGTTCCATTCCACTCCTTGATCTTTCTTCAGTAACTTGAAGATTGGCTCACAAGTAGCAGTTAGATGTGCAATGAATCTGGCAATGTAGTTCAAGCGTCCTAGGAAACCTTTGACGTCCTTCTCGGTGCGGGGAGCTGGCATTTCTTGAATAGCTTTAACCTTGGCGGGGTCAACCTCAATACCTTTACCGCTGACAAAAATCCCAAGAGTTTACTGGACCTGACTCCAAAGGTGCATTTGTTGGGATTAAGTCTTAGTATGTGCTTCTTCAGTCTATCAAACAACTTTCGCAAATGATCGAGATGTTCTTCCTCAGTTTGCACTACTACGGAAAAGGGCTTTTAAAGCGCTTATTTTGGCCTTTAAAAGCGCTTAAAAGCGCTTTAATAGCTGGCGCTGGCGTAGGTAACAAAAGCGCTTCTAAAAGCGCTTTGGTAGACCCCCCTATAAGAGCGCTTTCTGAAAGCGCTAGACTTTAAGAGCGCTTTTCCAGCGCTAAAACCATAAAAATTAAAAACGAAGATACAAAAGCGCTTTTGCAAAAGCGCTCTGGTAAACCCCTATGAGGCGCTTTTGGAAAAAGCGCTGATAAACCCTATAAGGCGCTTTTCCAAAAGCGCTTTTGTATCTTTTTTTTAATTTTAATGTTTTACGGTCTTTAAGCTTTACTAAGCGCCTTAGTAGGTGGACCTTTAAGGCGCTTTTCCAAAAGCGTATGTTTCTAAATGAGGTATTTTATATGCGACCTATAATTTAATCCTCGATCGACGTAATGTTTTCGACACATAATATTTTCGACTGTAATATATTTTTGACTGTAATATATTTTCGGCGCTATTATTTCACCATCGGTAAGACAATATATATACTAATATAATACCATTATAATGTCCAAAATTATAGTTCAAATCGACACAAATCCTACATGAAAAATTGCTTAATATAATATTGACACAAATCTTCTTTAATTTCTTCCAACTTAAGCTTGGTGCCAATGACGGAATTCGTCAAGGTACTACAAAACAAAAACATAATATAAATGATATATTTAGTTAAATGTAATAAATTATATGAAATTATCTTAAGTTATAAATTCATACCGTGGCGGAATCTCTAATTGATTACTGAAGGATTTCTTTCATGAACCTCAAAACAAAGTATCATAATCATAAGTTTATTTATGACACTACATAATAAAACAAATAAGATTCTATAGTTGTCTTGTTTTACCAAGTAGCATAAATATTATAAGCAAAATTGTGAAAAGTAATGTACCGCACTTGGATCCAAGTGATGTTGTTTGATTTAGTCAGGATACGCGTCCCGTTGACTACGGAACACTTGTATTGATCTAATTATTAAATATATAAAAGCATATGTTTAGATCAATCCCACAAATAAGAAAATATATAAATATACACGAATATATATTTAGAACGATCCCACTTACAAATCAACGATTTCCTTCATAGCCGGATAATTGGTCCATTCACCATTTACCGAATTCAGATAATACACGACTTCTCTTATCGGGTTGATAGCAAGCAGCAACCAGTGTGCTCTATAAATTAAAACAATAGGTTATATGAAAATTTTTCTATACACAAAAGAAACAGAGATTAGATGAACCAAGAATGAGAAACTAACCCTACTGGTCGGGTATTATCGTAAAGATGCAGACTTTGTATTGCGGTGGACATGAATCTATCTACTAGTTGTCTAGCGATTCGGTTCGAAGCAATTGTCATTCACTGCAATGGGCGGAAGACACAAAGCGGAATCTGTAGACAATGCGATCCAGCAACACTCATACAACAACCTTAAATAAAAACATAATAAACATTAGATTATTTTCATTGAAATGTGTAAATAAATTATATTGTGGGACTAATTAAATAATATATCGGATGAGTGAATATTATGGATGTATGAGTGCATATTCGGCGCCTAGTTGATCATGCCTAAAAATCTCTTCCAAGTCATCAATTGTAATATGTGGCGGAATTCAATACCAAGACACTTTCATCCATGTTGATTTCCGTAAACCACCATCCTTCAAATCGGACATATCAACCATTGTTGCGAGTGTCGAGCGGTATCGAGGCACAAAAGCACCGCCTTTTTGCCGCTTGCTCGGAGGACCGTGGGTGATGCGCTCGAACCTCTGCGTCACTTGTTGTACCTCTTTTAGTGATGCAACTCTCCTCTGTAAAATCCCTTTACCCTTAATTGCGGGTTTTATAGGAGCGGTCTAAAATTAAATGTAAAAATAATTAATAAGCGGTTTAGAATTGACATTCGAAAACTAAATGATTCATAATCGTTTTGATACCTCATCACTAATGGTAATGAGCTCAGGGCCATGCAACAAATGATCCTATTGCATCTCGCAGCAATGTCGTCTCTGAGACCATGTCAGGTACCGGTAGAATCGCATCACGATCTAATACAACATCCACCGATACTTTCAGGTGTCCATCCGGGAGCGGTCTGTGGTGAAGTAAATCTCCCGAAGTGTTGTGCACTTTTCCCTTGCCAACTAGTCGATAATTCGGTGGCGATAAGTATAGTTGGCAAGATGAAATGCCCTAAACAAATAGAAAATATAAAGTCATTATCATTAATAAAATAGAACAGTTTGTAAGGAAAAAAACTTATAATTACCTCGGGAAATTTCTTTTGATAGTTGATACTAGCCTTATCACTAGTTTCTCTCACCGATGAAGTGTTGCAATTTTCTCTCATATACATATCTTTATCTCTTTGCAATTCGAGACACAGCTTGCAATTCGCAACTTTTGCAACACTTCTTCATTGGTAAGATTTGATCTTCTCCTAGAACTCTTATAAAAGAGGTTGAGTCACACCATGACCTTACCCTCACCCGACCGGATACTGGAGCATCTAGTACTCTACTAAGTACGCTCTCCTCACCGGTGGATGCCGATTGCGACAAGGTCTCCTGTAATTCATTTACATTTAAATAATTATTAGTGGAGATAAAAAATCATTTATATATTAAAAAACATTTGATTTAATTAAAGACACAGTATTATACTTACACATTCAGTATAAACTCTCTGAACATCGGGATCGACAGCTTGATTCTTGCCCACACGAGCTTCCTTCCACAACACATGTACAGGAAGTGAGGCTTCCTCACTTTTAGTCTCCTCTAACTATGCATTGACACAAGCGATAAAATCGTCAATTAAAACATGCACATGTAGACAATTAATTAAAACGCATTTCTATTTACTTACAATTTTATCCTCTAAGCGTGCATATCCCAAACGCCCTTTTTTGTATGGATACGCGGGTTTGGATGCTCTCTCACTATTCGTGGCACTCTTTTTCCGAAAAGCTTCATCTCTTTGCTTTACAAACTCAGCCCAATCTGCTTCATCCATGAAGGTCGCATACTTTGTTGGCCGTCCCGGTGCCTCTTCAAGAAATTTTCCATCTTTATCCTTAAGATAGGTGTTTGTCAAAAAACTTTTCCACCTCTATATCTTTTCGCCAAACTAAGTATGTAGCTTTTACGTTCATCTCGTATCTCAAAAGTCCTCTGCAAAAAAACGTACGCATAGTGTGTTAGTATAAGTAATTTAAACAATTTATCGTCAAGATAATAACAACAATTAACCATATATGATATATACCTGAAGCTCTTCCCAAATCGCTTGTTTTTTCTCCTCCAATTCTAAATTTTTCGTTTTCGATTTCCAGGTAGCTACGGAGACCGGAATATGCATACGGACAAGTGTACCAATATAACTTGTCAACTTTGCAGAATTAGGACCAATTGGTTGTTTATCAGAATTCCATTCCAATCGGTATACTAATCCTTGGTCTCTATGTCGAATGATTCCCCTCATAATAGTGATGCCTCGTGCAACCTCTTTTGCTTCAGTATCAGGTGGAGCATTTGTATCCGAAGCAACTCTTTCTTGTGAGTTTCCTTGTGAGTTTTCAGGTGGGTTTTCAGGTGGAGCATCTCTATCTGGAGCCATTGAACCTGTATCAAACAAACTAAAGCACATTAGTACACTATTAATAAGCTAACAATCTATACAAGTCAAATGGAAGTCAAACCATGCATGTACAAGTAAATCGGAAACGAAATCGGTACAAATCAAAATAAGCGTAAAAAAAGAAAGTTATCGGAATTGAACGAAATTTACATGGCTATGGTAAAACGTCGCCACGGACTCAAAAAACAAAGTCGGTTTTCCGAAATTCAGACCCTAAGCCCGACTTTTGATTACGGGCAGAAGCAAAACCGATAAAAAAATAGTCCCGAAATGTAAAGATAAGTGCATGAGCAGCTCCGGAATCGTCAAAATAGTATAGTTACATGTAAAGAAGTCAACAAGCGGATACATGGTTCAAAAGAAATGAGGAAGACTAAAGAACAGATTTAGGGATTTTTAATTTTAATATAAAAACAACCTACGAAAGCGCTTTTAAAAAGCGCTGGCATAGGGTACCCTATAAGAGCGCTTCTGAGGTAAAAAGCGCTTTCGTAGGTCCCCCTATCAAAGCGCTTTTCAAAAGCGCTGGCATAGGCCCCCCTATAAGAGCGCTTTTCAAAAGCGCTTTCGTAGGTTAGATATTTCAAATACCTATGAAAGCGCTTTCTGAAAAGCGCTTTCGTAGGTAACCCTATGCCAGCGCTTTTAAAAAAGCGCCTTCGTAGGTTTCCCTTTTTTTTAATTTTGTTTTTTGTGAAGGCTATGGCAGCGCTTTTTCAATAAGCGCTTTAGTAGAGGCGCTGCTAAAACTTGTTTTTGGCGTAGTGTTGTGATCGAACTATCATGTCGTCAACGTAGACCTCTATCTCGTGATGAATCATGTCATGAAATAAAGCCACCATGGCACGTTGATATGTGGCACCAGTGTTCTTCAGTCCGAACGACATGAATTTGTAGCAGAATGTGCCCCACTGTGTAATGAAAGTAGTCTTTTCCATGTCTTCGGGAGCCATTTTGATCTGATTGTAACCGGAGAAGTCGTCCATGAAGGAGAAAACCTTGTGTTGAGCGGTGTTGTCAACCAGTATATCAATATGAGGAAGCAGAAAATCGTCTTTCGGACTTGCTCTGTTCAGATCTCTGTAGTCCACACACATTCGCACTTTACCATCCTTCTTAGGTATGGGCACCACGTTTGCAACCCACTGTGGATAAGAAGTAACGGCTAAGAATCTGGCATTGAACTGTTTCATAACTTTGGCTTCGATTGTCTCTGACATCTCAGGACGCATACGACGGACTTTCTGTTTCACAGGGGGAAAGCCTTCTTTCGTTGGTAGTCGGTGTACCACAATGTTTATGTCTAAACCTGGCATGTCTTCGTAAGACCTAGCAAAAACCTCGGTATAGTCTTGTAGCATCTGCATCAATCTCTTCTTGACACCGTTCTCAAGACCTGCCCCAATCTTAATTTCCTTTCTCTCTTCGTTAGTACCTAGATTCACAACCTCGACTAGCTCTTTGTGTGGCTATATAACCTGTTCTTCTTGCTGTAGCAGTCTGACAAGTTCTCCTGGAACTTCACAATCTTCCTCACCTTCATCTTCGGCTTGGTAGATCGGATTATCGAAGTCACATTTAGCAATAGCAAAGCTGTTATCAACGAGATTCAGAGTGAATCTGTAGTGTACCATGTGGGTGTGTGTAAGAACACATAGCTTTTTGAAGGGGTAATAACATAAAAGAAAAGAAAGAGTAAAGTATTTGAATGCAAAAGTCCAATGATTTTATTGAATGAAAATATGCAAATGACAAATAATAACCCTCACAAACGAGCCATGATGCCCCGAGCAAGGCACTAGGCTTTTAAGTTAATTGTTTGAACGTAATAAAAAAACGCAAAGCATAACAGAAAACGAAAAAACAATTACTCATGTCTAAAGGAGATTGGTATGACGTCTTCAGTCCTCCAATTTCCGATTCCATTGTCTGGAGTTGGGAAAATCCAGTTGCTGATGTTGAAGTCACTGTTGTCATCTTCTATGGCATGGACTCCACTCTTGTTGATGTGGAAAGGAAGTTTGCCGGCACGTTCGCGGCGTGTCATCTTCTAACCTTTGGTAGTGAAGCCTAAACCTTTCTTGTTAGATTTGAATGGAAGATCGGGGAGCTGACCCCAAATAGTACAACCTCCTTATTCAACCGCAACTTTGGCGTCTTTCAGTGAGGCCATCTTTGGTTGAACTCTAGTAACTTCAGGAGTGACAGGAGAGTCAACAGGAATGACTCGTGGAACTGCTTCAAAAGATTGACAGGGAGTTTCAATGAATTCTCCTTCCATTTTGAGGTATCGGAATGACTGCAAATGGCTTACGATATATTCTTCTTCACCGCATATCGTAACAATCTTCCTCTTCACTGGGTACTTCAGCTTCTGATGCAGGGTAGAGGTACAGCTCCTGCCCCATATATCCAAGGGCGTCCAAGTAGGCAAGAGTAAGCTAGACGGATGTCCCTGACAAAGAAAGTAGAGTCAAAAGTCTGGGAACCGACTTTAACTGGCAGGACGAGCTCTCCAAGCACTGTTCTTTTAGAACCGTCAAAAGCTCTTACAATTATATCGCTGGGCTTTAAGACCACTCCTTCAACATCAATTCGGTTGAGATCGCTCTTTGGCAGAACATTCAGAGAAGAACCAGTATCCACCAACACGTGAGACAATGTAGTGCCCTTGTATTCAATGGAGATATGCAAGGCTTTGTTGTGTTTCCTTCCGGAAGGAGTTAAATCAACATCAGAGAAACCTAAACCATTATTGACGGTTAGGCTAGCAATGCAACCTTCTAATTGATCAACAGTAGTGTCTTGCGGTATGTGAGCATTCTTCAGAAACTTTACCAAGGCTTTAGCACGAGCCTCAGAGCATAATAGCAGAGCTAGCATGGATATCTTAGACGGAGTTTTTCCCAACTATTCCACAACATTGCAGTATCTCTTCTTGATGATCTTCAAAATTTCCTCCATTTCTTGCTTGGAGGTGTCTTTAGCAACTTCCTTTGGTACTTCTGTTTGAGCAGGATGAGTTACTGGTTCTTTCCCTCTAGCTTTGGGAACTGGTTCGATAGCTGGAATGCGAGCTGGTGTAGCAGTGTCTTTTGGAGGAGAGATCTCTGGATAAAATACTCTTCCGGTTCGAGTTACCTTGCTTGATCCGGTGATGTTGCCAATGTTAGGATTGGTAGCTTCAACTACAATGTCTTCAATGGTTAAAGGTTCTTGTCTGACGCCATGATAGTAAACTTCAGCTCCATAATTCCAAGGTATAGCTTTGTCAGTGGAATATAGAACTGGTCTGGGAGAGGTAATAATGAGAGGTGCCACTCTAGGCGCAGGATCGACAGAGGTGATCCTTATTGTGTTCACATCAGCATAGTCTTTTGGGAAATCGTCTCCCCATCCGGTTGCCTTGAGGTCATCAATAGGAATTTTGTAGCTTTCAGGAGCGGTATACTTAACCATGAAATCAAACTTTCCACTTGGCTTCCCCAAGGTATCCCAGACTTCTGGTATAGCTTCGCTTACATCTTCAATCTTCAGATTCTTAGAAATGTCTTTGCACAGATTCTCCACAGATGGAGGTTTTGGAAATAGTACTTCGCGGTTGTCCATCATTCGCTGAATACGCCTTTTCAACCAAGCACATCTGTTAAATTCAGATGCACACCAACAACAGTCATCAGGGCATCCTGGAAATACACCGGCTTGGAGCAAATGTTTCTTGATAGTCATCAGAAGAATAGTCAGCTTGTTCACATCATAAACATAGGAATCATTATCAATAGCATTGGAATTTTTACCATGGTCAGGCATTGGTGCGTTGACCACATTTGGAGTTTCGACAAGAGGGTTGAACTCAATTTCTCTTGCTTCAATCATGTCTTGAATCTTATTCTTCAGAGCCCAACAGTTGTTGGTGTCGTGCCCTAGGCTGTTGGAGTGGTATGCACACCTTGCATTAGGATTGTACTTTGGAGAGGAAGTGTTGACGTGTTGAGGAGGATCCCTCAAAGTAATCAGCTCTTCTTTCAACATGTGTTGCAATGCTTGTGACAACGACATGTTGATCTTTGTAAACTGTCTTTGTGGCGCGTTCTGGCTACGCGTGTTGTCTTGTTGAGTTTGCGCTGGTGTAGGATTGGAGATCACAATCGCCCCCACAGATTGAGTACGACCAGCTTTGTCATGGCTCTTCTGACCATACACACCATTGGCTTCTTTCCTACCACCAAAATATCTCCTCGCAGCATTTGAAGATGACTCTACCTGAATCTTTCCGCTCTTGATTCTAGCTTCGATATGTTCGCCTGTCAATATCAACTCGATGAATCTGGCCAACGAATTTCCAATCAGATGATTAAAGAATGGGCCTGTTAGTGTTCCCATGAACATATGAACAAACTCCCTATTGGACAAGGGTGGTTGAGCTCTGCCTGCTAAATCTCTCCATTTCTGAGCATATTCCTTGAACTTCTCATCACGGCCCATAGACATGTTTTGTAGTTGCATGCGGGTAGGTGCCAATTCAACATTGTACTGGTACTGCTTGTAGAAAGTATCTACTAAGTCATTCCAGGTATGAATGTGGGTACTGTCTAGCTTATAATACCACTCCAATTGAGTTCCAGATAAACTCTCTTGAAAGAAATGGATCCATAATTTCCTATCTTCAGTATGAGGATGGATCTTCTAAACATAGGACTTCATATGTAGCTTCGGGCAAGAGATGCCATCATATTTGGCAAAGGTAGGAACCTTGAATTTGTGGGGAATTACCACACCAGGAATAAGACTCAGATCATCAAAGTTTAGCCCAGACATTTTTAGATTTTCCACAGCATTCAGACGTTCTTCAAGTTGCTTGCACTTGTCGTTGTCAGGAGGATATTTCTCGTTCACATAGTCTTCATCTTCGTTTTTAGACTCATGACGGCTTCCTTCACTGTTCTTGATACTTCCGTCAGTTTGACCGCTCTTATCTGAGAGTTCCACCTGGCTGACCACCCTAGCTGGACCCTTGTGATTTCTTCCCATGTTGAGGATATCGATGGTATTCTTCTTTCTGGTAATGAGCTTCTTTAGATCCTTCTGGCCTTGGACCAAGTTGGGAACATCTCCTGGAATTGAGCATTCTGGGCCTGGAGATCTTTGGTAGTCTGTTCGAGAGCCATTTCTGCTGAAATAAACAGCGAGAGAATAAGAAAATCGGTCTTCAATGTACCTGTTATGAAATGTTATGCCATGATATGCGATGTTATGCAATGTAATGCAATGTTTTCAAGGACCTTAGGAATTTAAATTTGTTAGACAAGCACGAACAAACTTTTTATTAGTTTAAATTTTAGTAAGTACAAAAGAAAGTTTAAACAAATAAAGAATAAATTCCTAGAGCTTTAGGTCTCCCATTGGCGCTTCCTCTTATTGTTGAAGTAGGTGTTGATTTTTCGCTCCTCGTGAAGTAGCTTTTTCAACTCTAATACCTTCTTCTCGCTTGCATAACACTGGGCTTCGAACGTATCACTTTCTTCTTTAAGTTGAATCTAGGATTTCTTCAAGTCTTCGAAATTAGTAGGCATGTCTGGATGGAGAACGGTATAGGGTTTGTCACCTATAGCAACAGGTTCCATAATCACTGGTAGAATAGCTGTAAACAGCATCATGAGGTTTTGAGCTCGAGCTCGCACCCATTTAAGGTAAGGTTCCCAAGGAATGGAATTTTTATGTCCCAAAGTCTTGGTGTTAGTCTTCTTTACCATGTCCCAAGCGTGCACAAATCTTCAGCGGTAATTCTGGAGATCGCTGTTGTAGTCAAACACAATGTCTTGGAGAAGCATATCATGTAGACCATCTCTTCGGGCGTAACCTAACTCGCGTAGAGATAGAGAAGGGTGGTAAGTGATACCTCCCCTTATGCCAAGGAGTGGTACATTGGGGAATTCTCCACAACGCTCAATGAAAGTGAAGTCCTTTTGAGAAAAAAGACACCAACGAATATCTGAATGAGAGAGTGACATCAGCCTTTGAAACCACTTCAATCTTTGCTCGTTCTTCTCTACGGATTGAGGAAGGTGCGAAATAAACCACCTGGAAAGTAACGGTATGCAACACATGAGAGTTCCTTGTCGTTTGATAGTACGAATGTGGAGAGAATGCATAATATCCCCAAGTAAGGTAGGCACTGGATTATGAGTGAGCAATATCTTGATGGAGTTCGCGTCTATGAACTGATCTGGATTAGGAAATAGTACCAAACCATAGATTAGCAAGGCCAAAGTGTCTTCGAATGCATGGAAACTCATAGCCTTTAGGAATTCTCAAGCCTTCTTTATCAGAAACTTGGCAAGCAAACCCTTAACTCCACTTCTTGTTTCCCAATTAGCTTCAATGTCTGATCGCTTTAGATGTAATACTGATGCGATGTCTTCGTACTTCGGAGCTTTTTCTGAACCGGTGAATGGTATTTGATCAAGGATAGGTATCCTAAGTAGCTTAGAGAACTCTTCCAAGGTAGGCACCAACTGATAATCTGGGACTGTAAAGCAATGATACTTCGGATTGAAGAACTGGAATACGACGTGCATCATATCTTCTTCAAAACCGGAGGTAACCAAGTCAAGCAGATAACCATGTCTCTTGATAAACTGAGCACGATCGAGAACTTCTAAAACTAATTCTTTGAGTTGAAAAGGTATACCCATGAAGTTGATTCGGATAGTCTTCCTAGAATCCATAATTCCTACAAAATAGAGCAAAGATAAATTCCTAGGTCCTTGAAATAGTTAGAAATGATATGATGATGCGATGTTATGATGTCATGATGTCATGTTTAAGCAAATAGCAAGCACAAGAAAATCACACAAAAGCCATATGTTTAAGGCTTGCATAAGGTATAGGTGTCTACACTACCAAAGTTTGAGTTGGTTCAACATGTCCTATAATAGTAACCGGGTTATAGGAATCTCATATCATTGATCTTTCTCGTAGGATTTATTTCAATACGACTACCAAGTGGTCGACCGAAACATCCCGAAAGTTGAATCTTAATGAGCGTAGCATCGAGTATCAACCAACCTCAGTCTACACCGAATCCGACCATCTCACTACCTTCTAATGGCCAAGATGGGTCAATTAAGGTTCTAAAAGTTGAGTTAGTGCTGATGACACCACGTAGACGCCAAATACTTTCCTCAACTGAACATGAGAAGCATCGGGATATCCAACGTGTCGCACTAACATAGCCATCATGTTGACCGTTTCGGTATACGCCTAACGGTTGCGACGATTTATTGCTACTTACCCAAGGAAACCTGGATTCGGGTGTAGGATCCCTCACAAGTATAATACCCAAGCAACCCTTAAAAGTAAAGCATACAAGTCAAACAATTTTGAGTGATCTAAAGACCCTAAGGTAAACTCTCTTTATTTTCCGCAGCAGAGTCGCCAGTTCTGTAACACGGTGGAAGAACTGACTTGTTTTTTTTTGCGTTTGCTCGCAAATGTTGCGGATAGCAAGAGTCGCCACCGAATTTTCTTTTATCCAATTAAGGGAAGGCGAAAAGAACAGGAAAAGACCTTCGTTAGATTTTGAGTAAGGGAGTTAGTTATGAAAAGGGAAGGTGTTAGCACCCTTTCCATTCGTAGTTATCTACGGGCTCTTAATTGCTTTATCTCACTTTAATTGTTTGTGTGTGTGTGTTTGAAAATATTTTTTGAAAAGACATTTCACTTTGACTTCGTAATGATTCACGCTGGAATGTATACGAAGTGTTTGGAAATGTTTTGTTTTGGAAAAGGTTTTTGAGAAAAGTGTGAGGTGTAAAAAGAATGTTTTAATTTGAGCAAGCAAAAGAGACTTATTACCTACTCAAAACGGTCATTTTCGTGTTATTTTTCTTTCCTTAAGAATAAAGCTATCCATACCATTAGCTGGTAGGTAACTTTATTCGTTGGGTGTAAAAGGGACATTCGAAGGGACATCGGATGGTCATAGAAGGTAACTTGTAGGGATATCATAGCATATTCGTAGGGACGATCATCACTTTTCGTAGGCAATAATCGGGGAGCGAGATCATGTATTCATTAGGCAACCATGAGACTATTATCTATTAAGTCGAAGGGACTATGATGATACTTCGTAGGCAACCGTGCTAAGATACCCCTACGTTCGAGGGACCTGACCATTTATAAGGCAACGAGAGAGAATACCCTAGGGGGTGCATGTGTGAGAAGAGTGTATTGTTTTCAGATATTTATCTTGTGAATAGTGATCTATGTTGATTTTTTCTTGCCATACACGCCTAGTTACTAGCAGTTTAATAGGTGCAGAAAGTAAATTACAGAAATGTAAAGGGTCCTACGCTATTACATGGCTTTGGGGCAGATACATAATAGGAGGTGCAGAAAGTAAAATCCTACGCTATTACATGAAAAGAACTTGCAACCTATACATCCTTTCTAGAATTTAAAAATGCAAGAAAAATAAATAGCGGAAGAGAAACTACGTCCTATTATTTTTCGAATTTTTGAAAATTAGAGTTTATGTGAAAAACAACCTAATTCAAGTTGATTTTAATTAATTAAGAAAAAATTAGTGAATACTAACCGAAATTAAATTAGTTAAAAGAAAGGTCTTTGTGAAATTATCTAATTAACCTAATTAATTAACCTAGTTACTAATTAATTAATTAATTACTTAAAAAAACAAAAAATAAATAAAAATATGGAAAAGAACAAAAAAAGAGCTTCTAGCAGAAGCTATCCCAAAAGCTGGAGCTTCTGGAAGTTCCGTTGCTGGAGGCGCCCAGAAGCTGGAGCTTCTGGGGGTTCCGTTGCTGGATGCGCCTAGAAGCTGGAGCTTCTGGGGGTTCTGATACTGTAGGCGCCCAGAAGCTGGAGCTTCTGGGGTTCTGGTGCTGGAAAGGGTCTAGAAGCTGGAGCTTCTAGAGACTCTGGATATGGGACGTCCACAAGCTGGAGCTTCTGGGGACTTCTCATCTAGGCCCATCCAAAAGTTGGAGCTTCTGGAGGATTCTGGTGCTAGGGGACCCAGAAGCTGGAGCTTCTGGTGCTGGGGAGTCCCAGAAACTAGAGCTTTTGGTGCTGGAGAGGACCCATAAGGTGGAGCTTCTGGTGTGCTACTTTTGGAGATTTGGAAACCGGCAAAGCAAATAGTGAAAATAAAAGACAAAAGGTGGAGTTTGAACCCACGACCTGATAGAGAGAATGACATAGTGCATGCAAGGTGAACCGCTGGGGCGGTGATACATCCATTCATCCTTCTTGACCTATAAATATGTAAGTGTTGTTGGTCCCTGAATCAGAAGCATCGGTGCAAAGCTCCGGTCGTCTTCTCTTGATAGTGTCAAACATCAAAAACCTGTAAAACGCATCAATTAATGAAAAGTAAAAGCCCAGATTGACTATATAGGACCCTAGGATCACGATGGTAAGGTTTGTTTTTCCTAAAACTGCTTGTATCGTGGAATCCAAATCTTCACTAAGCTCATGCCATAACAATGGAATCTAGTGATTTATACGTCCAAACTTGTGGAAGATGGATCAAACCTGCTCGAATAAACCTCATGAACACATTAGTATGGTTAAATCTCATTAAAACAGGATAAAATGGAAAATACGAATTCAAGAAAAATATGAAAACGAATGCTTATGGATGGCACGATTCAGCATGCTTTGGCTATGGATAATGATCCATTCTTACCCTACTATACCTCAGGAACAAGAATCAATGATAGGAAGAACTTGAAACCGGCTGGAAGTTGGAATTCGAGTTTGCCAACTTTGAGAGAAATTTGAGAAATTTCTAGGGTTTGTGAAAAGCTGGCTACACGTGTGAGAGGTTGTCCAAAAAGTCTCTTTGTCTTGTTAGAATGCTAGGTATATATAGGAGAGTGGAATTAGGTCAAGGCTTTAAGAGAAAATATTTTCTTTAAATAGAGAATATTTGATTTGAAAATTTGCACAAAATCTTTCCAAACTTGCTCAATCTCTTCCTCAATCTTCTTTCACGAAATTGACAGCTTGTAATGAGCTATCTTGGACCCCAAGCCATGCAGATATCAAGCCTAACTTGCCTTATCTTTTATTTTTTGTATTTTATTTAATTAAATTTGAATTTAAGCCTTTTAATTCAAAAATAAATAAATAAAAGGATAGAGGGCGTGGCATGCAGCATGGAAGTCATGGATAATCTTATAATCAAGTTTGAATCATAAAATCTTAGGCCCATTTGAAAAATATTTGCTTTTGCTAGGTATTTTCCTTCATGCACCTCCTCAAAAATGCTCAACTTGCACAATTCATATCTTGCTCAATTTTCAACATTTTTGGGTGTTCTTGGACTTTTTAGAAAGCTTAAGATGTCTTCTAAACAGCCCTTTATGTTTCATCTTCATTGAGGTTTCCATGCTCATGAACACATTTTTACAAAAAGATGACTTTTGTTGACTTTTCTAGAAGGACCTGTAATGTTTTGATCAATAACTTCCAAATGAAGCATTTCCTGCCCAAGCTTGTGAGACATGAAGTTGTAGAGAATTGAATTCTCTTCAAAATCAGCTTTGGAGGAGAAATTTTTGATGAAGTATGTGAAAGTTATGCATGGTCAAAGTTCTGTTGACTTTTGTCTAAAGAACCCTAGTTTAGAAACTTTGACTTTTGATCAAATCTTGACTTTCCTTTAGGAATCATGATCAACTTTTGATAAAATGATGAATATGACTTCAAAATATTGATGTTGACCAAAAATTATGGAGTTTGACTGTATGTTGACCATAATTGACTTTTTGTCTAATACAACTGATTTTCAACCATCTGAGCAATTGGATGAGCAAATTTGACTTGTGAGACTTGAAACTTGACATAGTGATCCCTTGGAACATAGGATGAGGTATGATGATCACTTGAAGTATTAGAAATCCATCTTGACTTGAGAATAGCAAAACCCTAGCTTGGATTGATTGCTTAGGAGAGGGTTTGCCTGGTAAACCCTTGTGAAATCCTTGAGAATTGAGATGTGAATTGTCTTGAGAATTAGGAGGGAAAATTTTGGGGTATAACACTATGCATTCGGATTTAGTGAAGTTTACCTTAAAACCTTGATCACAGAGTTGGCTGATGCTAATCAGATTTGCTTTTAACCCTTTGACAAGTAATACATTCTCAAGATTTGGGATCCCTAGGCAATCCAGTTTTCCAACACCTTTGATTTCTCCTTTACCTCCGCCTCCAAATTTCACAAAACTAGTAGAGTGGGATCTGATATCCATTAATAGGTTCTTAACTCCAGTTATGTGTCTTGAACATCAACTGTCAAAATACCAGTCTTCTTTGGCAGATGCTCTAAGAGATGTATGAGCTATGAGACTATTAATGGCAGCCTTGGGCACCCAATGTTTCTTGTTCCTTTCAGTGTGATTGAGTTGAGAATCATACTTTGGATATACATGTATCTTGTAGCAGAATAGCTTTATATGACCGAATTGCCCGCAGTGGTAACATCTCCAACGTTGGTGTCTTCTTTTGGAGTGTCCAATATTCCCTCTTCCATAATGTTGAGACATTTGTTTCAACATTTGAGGTCTAGAATGAAAATTATTTATGTTCGAGTGTTGTCTCTTCTTGGCTGTTTCATTATATCCTAGACCACTCACATTCTTTGCATCTCTTCCAATCATAAGTATATTATCCAGTACATCTGATCCGTTATTCAGTATTTTGACAAATTTGGTTAAATTTGGTAGATCAGACTTGGGACGACTTACTTCGTGTTCCATCTTTGAGATGATATTTAAGTCCTTCCTCTTTTCTGCCTGTAGTTGAGCTACCATATTCTTTTGATTCTCCAGTTATTTATGCATTCTTCATTTCCTCCATCTGATTTACAAATCCCAATTAAGGTTGTGATTTTCTTGGTTGTATCTTCTTCTACTTTACTCCCAGAGTCTTCGTCAGACCATGTTACTGTTAGTCCTTTTGTTTTTCTCTTGAGAAATGTAGGACATTCAGCTATGATATGACCAAATCCTTCACAACATTGACACTTTGATTCTTTGTCATGGTTGACTTTGTTATTTGATATGGTTTTTCTACCATAATCTCCTGACCTTCTGATGTCATGTGAGATGTTCTTAACATTTGGTCTTGAGTTATCTTCCATTCTTTTCAGAACCTTGTTAAGCTGTCTTCCAAGAAAGACAATGGTATTAGAGATTCCTTCTTCAGTGTCCAGGTCAAATTCCTTGACTTCTTCAGTGTTGGTCTTGAAGGCTATACTCTTAGGTTTTTTATCTAACGTCTCATTGATGCCCAGCTCAAAAGTTTGGAGAGAACCAATTAGTTCATCTACTTTCATGTTGTTGATTTCTTTAGCTTCTTCAATCGCGGTAACCTTCATGTCAAATATCTTAGGAAGAGATATGAGAATCTTTCTTACCAACTTCTCTTCTGGTATCTTCTCTCCCAAGGCACTAAAGGCGTTAGCAATCTCAAGAACATTCATATGAAACTCTTGAATGATTTCTTCTTCCTTCATTCTTAGATTTTCAAACTTAGTAGTGAGTAGTTGAAGTCTTGACATCTTAACTTTGGAGGTACCTTCATGAGTAGTTCTGAGCATTTCCCAAGCATCCTTAGCTACTTCACGTGTATTAATAAGTCTGAAGATGTTTTTGTCAACTCCATCGAATATCGCATTCAATGCCTTTGAATTTGCAAGGGCTAGTTCATCATCTTCCTTTGACCAATTTTCTCAGGTTTCAGCTCACTAATAGGTTGATTATTAGTTCCAATAATCATAGGACGTGTCCATTCTTTCAGAATAGCCTTCCAAGCCCTAGTGTCCAAGGACTTTATATAGGCTGCAATACGAGGCTTCCACAAATCATAGTTAGAGTCATCCATGATGGGTGGTCTATTCAAATATATTGCCTCCTTGTCCATATTACCATAAAGTATCTTCCCTAGATCTCACCCAGATACAGAGAAGGATGACTGATCTGATACCAATTGAAATTCTGGTATCAGATATGAGATGTCGAAGATAATGTCATGACACTTATATCTACTTAGAACACAGTTAAATAGAATAGAATATAACAGTGCAGAAAGCAATAAAAACACAGAGAGTTGATAACCCAGTTCGGCTTTAACTAACCTACGTCTGGGGGCTTCCAAGCCAGGGATGAAGTTCACTATTAGTAGTGTTAATTCGGAGCTAAACCTTCCCCATTTACACCTTCTCACTTAATCAAACTAGCCAGTGATCATTCTAACTAAGATACCACACTTAGATATGAGAATCCTCCGGTCACTCCCTCAGTACCACAACCCGTGATACTAAAAACAATTAAAGACTGAAGATACTCTTCAAAGACACACAATCACGCTTGCTTCAAAGCTTATGGTGATTGAAAACTAACAACTTAAAAACGTCATTCTCAAGTAACTAACAAGAGAGGCTCACAATTAAAAACTAATAACAAAACAATGAACAACCAAAAGTAAAAACTAAAATTTACTAAACTGGAACGGCCAACTGCAAAATAAGGATTACATCCCTTTAAATAGAGTAAAACAACTAAGGTTGCTTTACTCATAAGTCTTTAGCGCCTCCTATCTTCTCTCCATGAAACCAGGATATTAAAACTCCAAAGATATTGCTGAAGACATTTTACCAGCTTCCTTAATCGAAGCACACAATTAAAAACAAATTGACTTCCTAAAAATTTTGCACTTTAGTCAGTTACACATGTCAGGACATCTACTGTGACATCTGCTACTTCAGTAAAATTTAAGACATTTCATTGCAGAATATTTTACCAAAATTGCTGCCAATCAATAGAACCAACACACACCTTCTTTTTCCTTTTGCCTTGTCGTCACTCTATTAATTTTTCTAGTGAATTTTATTTCAGTTTTTATTTTCCTTTTTCCGATCAGTTTCAATTACCTTTCTTAGTTCAATTCTATGTTCTCGTAGAAATTTCCAAATCGGGGATTGTTGCGAACTTTTGCTGATTCTAACCTTACGTTAGAATCGTCCTTTATTTTCTAACTGTGGGAGACACCTGAAGTTAGCCAAATATTCCACAGTTTTATTTTCAGGTTTAATTTAATTGTCTTTATTTATTAATGCAAAAATTGTCTGAAATGTTTGGGTTATTAAAATTTTCTAATGTTATTTATTTCTGTTGCGCTATTATTGTATCATATACCATGATAAGATAAATTTATTTATCGGTATGTAAGGTCATACAGATGACGGGGTTTAGCAACGCCATTTGATTTGTTCATTTTAAAAGAATAATTTTCTGGTTTCAATTAGTAGTTTTAAATATTTACTGTGTTGTTACGAGAGTAAAATACAGATAAAAGTTAGGATCAATAAAACGAGAGTTTGAGATAATAACTGGACAATAGTAGTTGTGCATCAACTTAAAATACAACGAGCGCGCTTTTAAGTTGATTAGATCTTATTTGTTTTCAAAAACTATTTTTAACTCTAATTGATACAGCGAGAGCGCTCACTTAGGTTTGATTTTAGGATCCGAATCAATAAACACGAGAGTGTAAGAAGAGGGTTTTCAAACAAATATTTTCTACTGAAAACTATTTTAATAATCCGAGTTGAGGCAATGAGTTGCTAAATCCCCGAAGTCTGACCATTACATACCGATATTTCCCCTTGAATCTAAACTAAATTATAATCAGTTAGGTTCCCTAACTCCGAATCAATTACATAATTAACCTTAGATTTACGTAGTAACCTAAGATAGCGATAGGTCGACATTTAGTCCCTAGGGATTCGATAATCTTTAAAGCTACACACAATAGGACTGTATACTTGCGGTCTAGATTCTTTAAGACACACAAAGTCGCGACCAAGTTTTTGGCGCCGTTGTCGGGGACTAACAAGTTGATATCGTAACTCTTTTAGTTACGATGTAGAGACTAAGGCACCATATCCAATTGTATGCCAAGTACTCGCTCTAGAGGCGAAGACTTAGTGCTACCAATTCCCGAATCTGAGCGCTTTATTATTAGAAGACGCCACGTACGAGTATCTCGTACAAATCAATTCCTTTCTCAATCTTCTATTTCATCCGAAATAGTTGAAGAACCAGACATGGGTGATCAGCCACGTCCACTCAAATCGTATGTCATTCTTTCGCAAGAAGAATGGCATAACAACATTGTTGCTCCTACCATCGAGGAAAATAACTTCGAACTCAAACCTTCTCTGTTGTCTGTTGTACAATAGAACTAGTTTTTTGGTGGTTCAATGGATGACCCTAATCTACATCTATCAATGTTTCTGCAATACGCAGATATAGTCAAAGCTAATGGGGCCAGTCAAGAGGCGATAAGACGACGTCTTTTCCCTTTTTCATTAAGAGATAGAGCCCGAGCTTGGCTCCTGTCTCTAACAGCTAACTCAGTTACCTCTTGGAACGAGTTGAAGAAAGTCTTTCTTGCAATATACTTTCCACGAAGTAGGACAACTATGATAAGATCCCAAATAAGCGATTTTTGACAAAAAGACAACGAGT
This sequence comes from Vicia sativa, assembly GCA_021764765.1. Classification (NCBI taxonomy): domain Eukaryota; kingdom Viridiplantae; phylum Streptophyta; class Magnoliopsida; order Fabales; family Fabaceae; genus Vicia; species Vicia sativa. The sequence goes on along the minus strand of CM038796.1, from coordinate 70,250,665 downwards.
CTCTTTTCGACGCTTGGGAAAGGTACAAATGTTGTACCCCAAAATTTATCCTCTTTTTTCCCGCATTTCTGGATTATAATTCGATTGCATAAACATATAAGTAGTCGCATACATAGCGTTGATCATGAGGTTACCAGGTTCAAGGTATCCCAAGTGGTGAAAGAAACAACGCGTTTCGGCTATCTCAGATCATTTTGAGCCAATAATTGACATTTCTCGGTTCGTATGGCTATTTGCAAGATTTTCTGGTCATAAAGCTATTTTGTTATGGTTCCATAAGCTCTGGGATCATTTCAGTTTGTTCTCCAGTTTATCTGTTCATATCGGAGGCCGTTTCGTCAAAGGAAAAGAATTTATTTGCTTATTTCTCAATAAAGTGAATTTTGAGTTTTCAACGCACTTCGGGCACTCTAAAAGGCGTATCTCTCAGCTCTTCGGGTATTTTCTGATAATTTTTGACTGGAAATTTCCTCTCATTATTATCTACAACTTTCGTTTGAAATCCGGAAGAAATTTGTGTGAGGAAGGTCCCCAAAGAAACTAATTTCTCCAGTGGTTTAAACTGAATTTTAGTGTTGAACAATGTGTTCTTCCAACTAAATTGTCTCTATCTCTCAGCTGGAAACTCGAAATTGAGCGGGACCGATTCTAAAATTTTGTATCGAAGCCCTCTACAACTATCATTTGCAACTCAGGAGCTTATTCCTCACCAATCAATACCAGAATTTTATTCTTTGGAGTTGATTTTGAGTTGAACTGAGTAATTTTCATCTGATACGCGAACTTCGAAAAATCATATCTCACTCGATTTTCATCAAAACGAGATGAGACCAGTGCCAAAGGTTCACAAATTTCGTTAGCTTCGATTGTCTCAGAAATACTCATTTGTAAATTTTGATCAGAAGACCCTTGTTCGAGGCATTTTTTCCGAAGAGCGCAAACCAATTTCCGCATGTGTCAATAGCTTGAAAACTGTGCTGAAACTTCAAAATTTCATATTTCCTTGACCGTTCACCCGATCGAGTCAAAATATTGAATCTTGCAAACAAAATTGAATTCTGGACACTTTTTGTTTACATACCGACTTCAAATTCCGCACGGATTTGGCTGTTTTGGATTAATTACGAAAATTATTCGGATAATCATGATTTAGACTTGATTATGGATTTAGGCCCAACTCCTAAATCTATAAATAGATTTTCACTTCCACAAATCACAACAACACAATCATTTGCTTAATTTTCACCAAAATAAAACTCTAATTCTCTCTCAAACCAAAGCAAAAACTCAAGAACAAATTTCAAACTTCAACTTTCCCTCCAAGCAACCACCACAGGCTGCCACCGGACCTCTGCCTAACAACTGTCACCACCACAGACCGCGCTAAGCGCGCCCTGCGATTTTCATCTTCTCATCTCAGTCTTCTCTCCACAGGATCTTATTCCTCTTCTCCTGCTTCTCTCGAATCTGACGTAGAAGGAATGGTTTCCTCTAGATTTCTCTTCAATTATAAGATTCAAGGATTCCTTCTTCATCTTCTTCAATTCTCCATTGAAGACTTCAAGTTTCTTCAAGAATTCAAGGTTGATTTCAAGGATTATCATCAATTTGGTATTGATTTGGTATTTTCTTTGAAGAGCACAAGGAATTCTTCTTCAATTTGATTCAAACTTCAAGTTCAAGTAAGTGTTTAGTTCAATTAAGCACTTATCTTAAGCTATTTTTGACTTTTAGCTTTTCTTGAAATTGAATACTGAAATTGCTTGTAAATTCCATGTAGATTCTGATTTTTGAACTTTCACTCTTGAATTCTCTGATTTGAATTGGATTTTGCAACCTTATTTGTGTCAGTGTGAGGATTTTTGTACATGACACACACTTACACTTATGAATTTGTGTTTTTCTTGCATCTAGGTCACAAATTTTGCATCTTGCATCATCTATCACATGCTCATGCATTAGAGATCATTTAGATCGATTGAATTACATTGATTCATGATGATTTGAGGCATAATTTGCATGCAAAAATGCGTCGCATGTAGATTCAAAGGCATTGTGATCACTAGGTACATTGTGTATTGTACATAGCTCATGCATACACATCTCAAGTGTTTGTGTTAGTGTGCAACTAAGATTCGACATGATCATTCATCACTTCTTTGTGGAATGACTTGCTTGCATTAATTCTATGCACATGAACATTAGAATTATTGATACAACTTGCATTCTTAGCATGTTCATGCATTGTTATTTGACATATGAACATTATAATTATTGATACAACTTGCATTCTTAGCATGTTCATGCATTGTTATTTGACATATAAACATTAGAATTGTTGATCCAACTTGAATTCTTAAAATGTTCATACATTGTTACTTAGCATATGAACATCAGAATTGTTAATTTAACTTGCGTTCTTAATATGTCCATACATTGTAATTCATCACATGAACATTGGAATTGTTGCCTTAACTAGCATTCTTGGCATGTTCATGCATTGATCTCATCATATGAACATTAGAATTGTTGATTCAACTTGCATTCTTAGCATGTTCATGCATTTGAATTTCATCTAAGAACATTGGAATTGTTAACACAACTTGCATTCCTCACATGTTCATGCATTTGAATTTCATCTAAGAACATTGGAATTATTGACAGAACTTGCATTCCTCACGTGTTCATGCATTTGAATTTCATCTAAGAACATTGGAATTGTTGACACAACTTACATTCTTCACATGTTCGTGCATTTGAATTTCATCTAAAAACATTTGAATTGTTGTCACAACTTGCATCCCTCACATGCTCATGCATTTGAATTTCATCTAAGAACATTGGAATTGTTGACACAACTTGCATTCCTCACATGTTCATGCATTTGAACTTCTTCTAAGAACATTGGAATTGTTGACACAACTTGCATTCCTCATATGTTCATGCATTTGAATTTCATCTAAGAACATTTGGAATTGTTGACACAACTTGCATTCCTCACATGCTCATGCATTTGAATTTCATCTAAGAACATTGGAATTATTGACATAACTTGCATTCCTCACATGTTCATGCACTTTATCTTCATCTAAGAACATTGGAATTGTTGCTTGACTGAGTGGATTGACTTTTGGCATTGAGAACGTCACAGACAGGTGATTCAGGTCAAAACAGGGAAATTCTGCAGGTTGCAGATCGTGCTTAGCTCCACAAGAAGCGCGCTAAGCGCCAAAGTTACTGACATTTGTGTTGTAGGTCGCGCTTAGCGCCACCAGGAGCAGGCTTAGCGTCAATGTTTGGGCCACGCTTAGCGCCAAATACTAGGCTTAGTGCGGCCTGGAATAGAATTTTCTCTTCTTTCTTAATTTCAAGTGCAAACAGCATGTGTTCTAGCATTCCTAACCCTGGTTTAAGATATATTTGATGCAGGAGTTTGTGTTGCACATACGTATGACACAATTCTTTGATACTTTGCGTTTGTATACCCACGTATACATTCTTTTGCTTGCTTTTTGGGTCTAACTCCCTTCTTGCAGGAATATCCCGAGTGGAATGTGTATACACATGTTCCTTTGCTTGTGCGCGTACATGTACATTCTATTATCTGCTTGCGTGGTTCTCTTGCTGGTGTTATTGCTTCGGATTCGTATGAACGTGCATTCCGCTTGTTTTTGATACCTTGAGTTCTTCTCACCGGTTTACTCTTATTGCGTGGCTGCAGTACTTGAAGTTTTTCGGAGTATTTCATTAGCTTGCAGTGCACTTCGGATTCTATATCCGTTTGGTAGTTTCTACACCATTTATTGCATTCTCTTATAGCTTTCCTAGATATCATGAGAAGTAGGGCTTTACAACATTCTTTTGCCATGAGAAGTAGGAATAGAGATGCATGATGGGGCTTCCGTAGTTGGAGTATGTTCAAGAACCCCTCTGGTTTATTTAAAGACCCGTTTAGGGCGCTTCTGTTTGCTAATTGTGTTTGGTTTGTTTAAAGTCCTCATCCGTGCATAGGGAAGCGCTTTTCATTATGTTTACAATTGTGCTTGCATAGGTCAGAAGTAGTTAGGACACCCGACGTGGCACCACCAAGCAAAGTCCCGCTTTTTACATTTCCTGCTATCGAGTCATTGATATATGGGCAAGTGGAAAGGGTCGGCAATCGTCCCCTACAGTTCTAGTCTAAGTCTGTATGGTGCACGCGAATCGTGTTACTATTCCTATCGAGTCGATTACAAAGGTGGCCAGAGTTCCCTATTCTGACTCCCGACTCATTCCTGGGATTCACATTTACTGCTGAACTCGCATCATTTGCTCTGTGGGTTATGCCTACAAATTGTTTGACATTTGTTTATGCATTGCATTGCTTGTGTGCTTCTTCCAAAGAACTTGGAAGCTTCATCCCCTTGCATCCCTTGGCTCTACAACCAAGACGAATATAGGATAGCTTTCCCCTAAGGCTACTCGGTTAGGATAGATTCTCGAGCCTAGACATTAGTATTTTTATCCTTTGCATGTTGACATAGGTAGAGATTCCTTTACGTCCTAAACCATAGGTCCAATCTATGCATGACAACATTAGGGTTAGTACTAGCTAGTCTCCCTTTTGTTTTGCTTGTTTCTTTTTTGCATCCTTGCATATAATTAAAACTAAAACTCGCTTTCTTTTTATTTTGAAAACAAAACACTTAATAATGGTTTGAACTCCTTTCTCAAGATAAAAGCAACCAACCAAGACAAACTCTTTCCGCCTACGGGTGCATTTTCTTTTGTGTTCAAAACCTTTTTCATAAGTAAAAAACACAAAACCAACCAAAACAAGTGAGCCGAACTACGACGCTCTAACTTTCCCATTGCATGCGGGAATACGTAGGCATCTTGTCACGGGGCTCGATCGAGCACAACTTGTACATACTTCCTTCTTTTTCCCATGGTTTCTTTATTTTCATTTTTCTTTTGCATGCATTGTAGCGTTTGAGCATAGATAGATATAACACACCCTTTAGCTAGAAAATAGAATGGTTAATTATCCATCCCTTCTACAATGGTCTCCTGTATAACACGAGATTAAAAATAGACGCCACGCAGGTGGCGCACTTATGGATAAAACCTATGTTGCGGCCTATGCACTTATCAAAATATGGCTCAAAACCACTATCAGTGGGGTAGTGAAAGAGGTAAAGAAGACAAAGCTCCTGGAGAAAAAGCACTAACGAAGGGCGGTATGTACGAGATCAACAGTCTTGACAGCGTCCATGCTAAGGTAGATGCTCTCACCCAGAAGATAGAAAGCTTAACCGCAATAAATCCAGCCATCGTGGCTGATATAACTCCAAACTGCGAGATATGCGGAGTAATTGGACACACTGCTGCTGAATGTCAACTCTTAGCAGGAACTTCCACCGATCAAGTGCATTCTGCTCAAGGAAACACGTACTAAAACACATACAACACAGGATGGAAGAATCATCCCAATTTCTCATATAAGAATACTAATGCGTTGTATGCGCTTGGCAAAGTACCTAATATACCACCTGGATATCAAAAAGCACCCGCAGCCGCTCTTATTATTCTTAGGAAGTCTAACCTATAACTAATGATGGAGAATTTTTTCGCCACCCAAGCTCAAACTAACAAGGATTTCCTAAACCAATATATTCACACTAGTGAGCAAATCAAGAAGTTAGTGAACAAAGTAGATGCTCTAGCCACCCATAAAAAAATGTTAGAAACCCAGATTTCATAAGTGGCCCAACAACAAGCACCTACTGTTGCACCTGCTGGTACGTTTCCAGGTCAACCTTAGCTGAATCCGAAAGGACATGCTCATGCTATTATATTGCGAAGTGTGAATGAATACAATGGACCAACTAATCCTAGACTTAAGAATCCAGCAATGTCCCAAAGCTCTGGAAAATCAACTGAAAAGGAAAGCGAGCCAAAAGAGAAGGAGAAGGTAGGTGATGGAGAGAATGTAGAAAAAGAAAAAACCTATGTGCCTTTTCCACCTTGCAAACCACCAATCTCTTAATCTCAAAGGCTCACTCAATCTATAAGTGCAGGGAAATTCAAGAAATTTGTTGAACTTCTGAAACAAATTAATATCATAATACCATTCATAGAAGCAATCACTCAGATGCCCTCGTACACTAAGTTTATCAAAGAAATCTTGTCTAACAAGAAAAAGATAGAGGATAACGAGACAGTTACACTCACTGCCAAGTGTAGCACAATTATTCAGAAAAAAATGCCTCAGAAGCTGAAGGATCCCGAAAGCTTCTCTTTACCCTGTAATATAGGTAAGTATGTCATAGACAAAGCTCTATGCGACTTAGGCGCTAGTATCAGTGTTATGCCCTTATCCATATCCAAAAAGATGGATATATGATAATTAAGATCGACTAAGATGTCAGTACAACTAGCGGATCGTTAAGTCAAATACTCCGTAGGAATTCTTGAAAATGTTCCGGTACACATAGGTCAATTATATATCCCTACATATTTCATCATTATGGACATTAAAGAAGACAACATTACTCCTATAATACTTGGAAGACCATTTTTAGCCACTGCTGGAGCTATTATAGATGTTAAAAGAGGAAAGTTAACTTTTGAAGTTGGAGAAGAGAAAGTCAAATGTATCCTGATACAGTTCCTATAAAACCCAGTTATAGATGATACGTGCTATCTTTTAGAAGTCATAGGCGAATGTGTCAAAGAGCTGGAGTTAGGAGGAGAACCTCATTCCGAAACTATGAAGATTCTGATGCCCCATATATTTGAAGATGATAATTGGTGTCCTGAATATCGAGATGACAGCTTAAGTGAATGTCTAGCAATGAAACCAAATCATATGCCTTGTCCGAAGAAACCCATTTTGGAACTTAAAGTTCTACCCAAAACCCTAAGATACGAATTCCTAGATTCCGAACTTAAAAGACCAGAGATAGTCAACGCAGACTTGGGATACATTGAGATGGAAAAATTATTGCATGTTTTAAGAAAATTTCCCTCTGCTTTAGGATATAACATTGTTGATCTAAAAGGAATAATTCCTTCCATTTGCATGCATCACATCATACTGGAAGACGACTTCAAATCTTCTAGAGAACATCAGAGAAGAATCAACCCAATCATGAGCACAGTAGTAAAGGATGAAGTAACCAAACTTCTAAATGAAGAAATCATTTATCCAATCTTTGATAGTCAATGGGTTAGTCCGGTCCACTACGTATCCAAGAAGTGAGGAATCAAACTCACGACGAACAAAGCTGAAGAACATATAGCAGAAAGAGTCGTGAGTGGAGCCAGAATGTGTATTGACTATAGGAAGCTAAACAAGCAACTCAGAAAGACCATTTCCCTCTACCCTTCATTGGCCAAATGCTTAAGCGATTGGTTAAGAATTCCTACTACTGTTATTTGGACGGTTATTCAGGATTATTTCAAATTCCTATCCAACTTGATGACCAAGAAAAGACAACATTTAAGTGTCCTTATGGTACGTTTGCTTGTCAGCGAATGTAGTTCAGACTATGCAATGCGCTTGCAAAATTCCAAAGATGTATGATGTCCATCTTTGCGGATTTCATAGACGATATCATGAAAGTCTTTATAGATTACATATTTGTATGCGGGAAGGGTTTTGAAGGATGCTTGTCATACTTGGAAAAGGTACTGAAGAGATGCGTACAAGTAAACCTAGTGTTGAACTGGGAGAAATGCCATTTTATGGTAAAATAAGGAATTTTACTTGGACACATAGAGTTGGAAAAGGGGATCGAAGTAGACAGAGCTAAGATTGAAGTAATATAAAACCTCAAACCTCCAAAGACCGTAAGATATACGAAGTTTCTTAGGCCACACCAGTTTTTACTGACGTTTCATAACAGATTTCTCGAAGATTTCTAAACCGCTCACCAACCTCTTAATGAAAAAAGTTGAATTCATCTACGATGATGATTTCCTTAAGGCAATTGAACGGTTAAAAACACCTCTCCTATTTGCACCTATCATTCAACCACCTAAATGGAGTCTGCCATTCAAGATAATGTGCGACGCAAGCGATTATGCTGTAGGTGTAGTCCTAGGACAAATAAGAGACAAAAAGCTCCATGTTATATACTATGCAAGTAGGACTTTGGATTTTGCACTGATAAATTACGCCACCACAGAAAAGGAACTTTTGGCCGTCAATTTTGCATTAGATAAATTCAGTTCCTATCTAGTAGGTGCAAAGATAATTATCTACAATGATCACGCATCCATTAAATACCTATTAGCTAAGCAGGATGTTAAACTAAGATTATTAATTTGGGTCTTACTCTTACAAGAATTTGATTTGGAAATAAAAGACAAATTAGGTTCTAAAAACCTTGTAGATGACCATCTACCTAGGATGGAAAATCTTAAACCTCAAGAGATACCTATCAATGACGATTTTCCATATGAACACCCAGTAGCCCAGATGGAACCCAAAAACTCAACTAAAGAATGCCTTGAATTTTGTAACAATAACGAGACAACTGAAGAAGTGGAAGCAGTGTCTACTCAAATCTCACTGCCCTAGTAAGCTGAATATGTCAACTACTTGGCAACGAAAGTCCTTCAATCCGACCTAACTTATCAACAAAAGAAGAAATTTTTCCATGATCTAAAACACTATTATTGGGACGAGCATTTACTATTCAAGCGGGGTCCCGACGATATCTTTCGTCGGTGTGTTCGAGAGAGTAAAGTAGAGAACATAATTTCTCATTGTCATGAAGCCCCTTATGGTGGCCATGCTAGCACTTCAAAGACCTGCACGAAAACTCTACAAGCTGGCCTTTATTGGCCCAGTCTATGGAAAGATGTCCACAGTGGAATTATAAAAATGCGATCAGTGTCAACGCACTGGTAACATATCTAGGCCCGATGAGATGCCTCAAAAAGGTATCCTAGAAGTAGAGATCTTTGATGTGTGGGGAATTGACTTTATGGGACCTTTCCCATCTTCTTTTGGAAACAATTACATACTTGTTGTAGTAGATTATATACCTAAATGGATAGAGGCAGTAGCCTCTCCAACAAATGATGCATAAGTAGTGATTAGGCTATTCAAAAACATAATTTTTCTGAGATTCGGTGTGCTGAGAGTGGTCATCAGCGATGGTGGCTCTCACTTCATTTCCGGAATTTTCGATAAACTCTTAGTGAAGTATGGAGTCCGACACCGCGTAGCAACACCTTATCACCCTCAAATAAACGGGCAAGTGGAAGTCTCTAACAAAGAGATTAAGGAAATACTTGAGAAAACTATTGCCACATATATGAAAGATTGGTCGTCTAAGCTACATGAAGCATTGTGGGCATATAGAACAACGTACAAGACATCCATCAGAACTACACCTTTCAAACTAATCTATGGTAAATCATGCCATCTTCCTGTAGAACTCGAACATAAAGCCTATTGGGTCATAAAAACCCTGAATCTGAGTTACAAAGCTGCTGGAGAAAAGAGAATTCTAGACATTCATGAATTGGAAGAACTTAGACTAGATGCATACGAGAATGACAAAATCTACAAGGAACGAACTAAGAAATGGCACGATAAACGCATCTCTAGGAAATAATTCAATAAGGGTGATGTAGTACTCCTGTTTAACTCTAGGCTTAAACTATTTCCAGGAAAACTTCGTTCGAGATGGTCAGGACCTTTTGACGTTATTAAAGTACACCCAAGTGGCGCTGTTGAAATTAAAGGAAAAGTCAGTGACCCGTTTATTATGAACGGGCAGCATTTGAAGCACTACCATTATATCAAAAATAGAGACTACTCAGCTAGCCTGAGACTTATACTGCTTCCGGCTGAGTCACCAAAATAGTTTTATGATTTTAAAAATAGGTCGAGCTTTCGACGTTAAACAAAGCGCTTTGTGGGAGGCAACCCACCATTTTTATTAAAAATTCTAGTTATTAAAAGTTTTTAACTTATTTTCATTAAATGTTTTTCTTAAAAAATTTTATAAAATTTTCTGTTCTTTTCTATTTTTAGGCATTAGGCCGATGTTGATTTAAAACTATTTTGATTACTTACATGATTCACATTTCTTCTTCTTCACTGATTTTTGCTATAGATTTTTCTGACACTATGTCTGTTAACTTTGTGAGTGATGCTCAGCAGAGGCGTTATGAGATGCTTGTTCAGAGAGATATGCATCCCACCATTTTTGTGCATGATCCTACCCTATCCGCATTGGGCATTAGGGAGAGTGTCAGCTATATGTTTAACCAGATTGGTTGGGACTATTTTATTCATCATCAGCAACCGACCTACCGCAACCTGACGTTGGAGTTCCTCAGGTCCTTGCACTACAACCCTTATATAGGTTTAGGATTGGTCAAAGGGTTGGTTTCATTTAGATTGTTTGGTTTTACTTACATGTTCACCATTCGTGAACTTGCTGCTCTTTTGGATTTCCTGATTAGTGTTGATGCTATCATTGAGATTCCTAATGACGAGTTTATGGACAACCAACTTGACTATTTTTGGGGAGGGATATCTGATATGTGACTGGAGAGCTCTATTACTAGACACTCATCAAATATTCATAACCCCTCCATTAGGTATTTCCACATGATTTTGGCGTTTACCCTATTTGGAAAACCTCAAAATGATACCTCAGTGTCTAAGGAAGAGCTATTTATTATGTTTTGTGTGTTTCAGTCTAGACCGATAGTTGGTGCATCATTTATGCTTGCTCGTCTCCTGAGTATAGCTCAGGCTCCTCATGGCCCGATATGTGTTGGTGGCTTAGTGACTATGATCGCTAATGCCCTATTTCTGAGAGGGCCATTTTCCTGTCTGGCCCCTTTTGGTTACTTTATCCCGCTTGACCTGTCTCTTTGTTTTAATGTTGGGATGATCAGATATTTAGAGCCGAATCAATTTCAGTTGTTGATTCATCACGAGCCGATCTACCACTTCACGCTTCCGGACATTGTGCGATCCAGTGTGCATGACAGGAAGAATTGGATTTATGACCCGGAAGGAGTAGCTGAGAATGACATGGAAGAAGAAGAGGCTGATCCTTTGACACCGCCCCACTATTGTGACCCTCCAGCAGGATTGGACGAGTCTGACCCAGAGATGATCGAGATGATTGAGTTGATAGAGGCTAATCCTGTGACACCACCTTTACTCGACTGCCATCCAGCCTGGGATCCACCTACATCTCCTGTTGCCTCCACTGTCCATGTTCCACTGACTGATTATGCTGCTGCTATCGATGCTCTCACGACGGAGCTTGCTCCTATTCATTCAAATATTACTACCCTCCCCAGAGATTTTTATGGTTTCATGGATCTAGTTACGGTGAATCTAGATCACCTCTTTCAGCAGTTTAATTCTAGAGGTGGCTGATTTATGTTTTTAGAACATTGAGGGCACTGTTTTCTCTATGTGTAGGGGAAAAGTGTTTACTTAGGATTTCTAATTTTTCAGGATTCCTATTTTTTTCATTAGCATCATTTGTTATTTTCTAGTTAGATTTATTTTAGTTATTTATTTTTCGAAATAATTTATTTATTTTGGTATTTTTAATATATGTATTTATTTTCCATCTATTTGTGTTACCGGTATGTACTCTTCATTGTGCTCTGCTATTATATATTATGATGCCATTGTGTTATTATGTTCTCCTAAAATAAAAGTGCATGTATGATTTATCTAGTAGGCCAAGTAATATAATTAAACTTTGCATGAAACACCTAATTGTCACTTCATTGTCTCCTTGCATGGTAATTTATTATTCCCACTAGACAATGAATTGACACATCCATGCCATGCCATGCCATGGTCAACAAGAAAAGAATCTCATGCATGGCTGACACACCGACCGTTGCAGGAACGAGATTCTCTTGGAATCAATACCTTGTAACGACCGTTACAAAGGAGGAATGTGTGGCATTCAACCTGTAGCCAGGTGTAACGACCGTTACACCTCCATTTCTATCCACACGTTATAAATTGACCAACCCATTGTCTCCTCATTTAAATTTCATTTCAAACCATTTCAAACTTCCCATCCATTTCATTTCTATTCCACGCTAATAAACATCATTTTAACTACCATTCAATACCTCCACTCATCTTCTCTTCACCATTAAAACCTTGCTTCTATATAAACTTTTGAAGAGAATTTCACCATTACACCAACTTTATTTAACAACTCTTCTACGTTTTAAATGATATAATTTCCAACACCTTTCCCAAATGGCTAGAAGATCTCAGGAAGAAAGAGAGCAGCCATACCTCACTAATATGGTATTCAGAAATGGAACCGTCGGACACCGACAAGTGCAACTTTATAGGAGGTTTCATCAGAGAGGTATAGTCCCAACAAAGTATGTCGAAATTGATTTTTTACATGATTTGGGATTTCTTGAAAGTGTGCAATTTATGCTCGATGAATCTGGTCTACACCATATTGCCACTATGAACATTCCAACTTATGAATCCCTCACGTTGTAGTTCTTGCATTCTTTTACCTACGAAACACCACCTACTCCAAAAGTCGATCAGTATCTAATCGGCACAGCAAGACTATTCAACACGGAGTACATCATGAGCCAAGAGACTCTGTGTCAGATACTCCACTTCAACCATGGTGAAGGGGTGGAATATAGAATTTTTCCTGATGAAGATTGGATGGCAAGATCGTTCGAAATTTGGGAACGTTTAACTGGTAGTCATGTTAATGATTGGGCTGAGCTTTTATCCACCCACATCCACAACCCGAGCATCCGTTATTTCTAACATGTTCTAGCCAATACAGTATTCGAGCGAGCAAACAACAACCATGTGAACACCAGGGAAATGTATTTTCTGCACTGCACCTTTACTCCCGATCTTAGTATAAATGATGCTTCATTCCTTCTCAACCACATTCAGCCGCTTTTATAGAGAAACGCCAGCACATCACCTTTCTGTTAGGGGGCATAGTCACCGCTATTTCCCAATATCTGAATTTGCAAGACAAGTTGGATCAACTACCTTATTGGCAAGCTGAGTTTCTAGATATTGATTACTGCCAATCTAGTCATATTGTCAAAGCAAGAAGGGATGAAAGGTACAACATAATGGTGCAGCACATAGTCGTTCCAAGAATTATTTTGCCAAATCTGGATATAACAAGAATTTACATCGCTGCAAATTGGATTTATGATCTTCAAACACTAGCCCCTGGAGCGAATGTGCAAAATAATCAAGCAGGTGTAGGTAATGCAATACCAGAAGTCAATCAACAACCACCCCAACTAGATGTCCCGCCACAAGAAGAACAAGCAGGAAATGATCCCCAGTCAGCCACCATTGAAGCTATCTATGCATCATTTTTACCTGAAGATCAACGTCAACAAGAACTGATGAAGATGATGCAAGAGCTGCAACGTGATCAACGCGACACTGCCTACTAGAACCATCACGACATTTTTGATCTGACTGATGAAATGTGCTACTTGTCATTCCGTGTTGAGGGCCTACATGCTTATGTTTACAACACTGGTGAGGAGCCTGCTAGACCCAGAAGAGGTGGAGTGAGGACACGCGGGGGAGAAAGTGCACGAGGTGAAGCATCCAGCAGTAGAAACGTTATAGACAATAATGAGGAGTGATTTGTGTTTTCTTAAGTGTCCTGTTAGTTTTGTTTTCTCACTTTATTTGCCGCATTGAGGACAATGCTCAGTTTAAATGTAAAGGAGGAAGCCTTTGTTTTCAATTTCCTAGTAAGTCAAATTTGAATTTCCGTTATTTCCCTTTCCATTCAATAAAAAAATTTCTTTGATTTCAATCGAGCAATCATTTCTGTAAGTTATTCGCACTTCCATACTTTTCTTGAACCATAACAAAATTTTAAATTTTTTCGATGCATTAGCTGGGTGCATTCGAAAAGTACATAGGTTGCCCACAATTAGGCTACGTTAGAATTTTTGGAAAAGATTCGTCAAAAATAATACCGCCTTGACACCTAAATCTTCCAGATTATGCAAAATCATTTTGAGTACTTATGATTCCAAAACCTTAAGTTTTAGTTTTAGATCAACCCCGAGTAATTTATACTAGCAGTCGGCACCGTCTTATCCACAAAGTACGGAGGGAGCCGATGAATATAACTGACTGGTCCTAATCAGAAAAACAAATTTAAGCATCAAGATATAATAGGGAATGCCCTAATTAAGTTAGGTGACCCTCACCAGATCATTTAATCCAACAATTGCGGAACTTAAAAGAAATTAATATAATAACCAGTTATAAGCCTATTCAGTGGTATCTGATGCTGAACTTGGTAGGGCGGACTACGGTTCGATCCTTCGAGACTTATAATCTGGGAAAGAAAAAGGGTTACCAACCTGTGTACCAGAACCCCGTGCGTGAATGACTAGAATCACTAATCGGCTACTCCACTATGTGCGTGCGAAAGATAAAGGGCTTAATGTGATTGCACTAGAATGAAAGCGGTTGATTTCGAACGAAAAGAATTAGGTTGAGCTATGATAGCATGATTCGGAGTGGTTTGCATATGGTGGAGGATTTTGACCATGATCTATGGTTTCATGTCATTTTTGTATCATTAGTGTCGGATCCTAGTTCCATCTTTCTAATGTAACACCCCTCAAACACGTACGATTCGAGTCGTGTCGTGCAATTGTGTCAGAGACTTTGCGTTAAAACGATTTTTACTCTATTATTTTCTTGAGGACAAGCAAAGGTTCAAGTGTAGGGGAGTTTGATAACCCGAAAATGTATCGAATATTTGGATCAATTAACATGAATTCTATCCGCATTTTAATTAATTAAGTTACTCTTTATTCGTATTATGCCGGTATTTTCTATGTTTTCAGGAATTTAATATTTACAAGGCATGTGCGAAGAAAGTCGAGAAAAGTCAAGAAAATTGTACTTGAAATCCACAAAACAAGAGAAATTATGCAATTGTGGGGTGTATGGCAAAATAGGGGTGCATCACAAGTAAAAAAGGCTTTGGAAAATAAAGAAATTAGAAGATCAAGCCCCAGCCCAACGCGCACAACTTCTCAAGCCCACAAGGGTAATGACCATTACACCTTGCCACGCGTGCCCTAACGACCGTGACGAGTTTGGAAGCGAAGCTTCCTCCCCAAGTAAGCCATGTGACGACCGTCACACTCGGCCAACGGTCCGTAGAGATCGCTATGAAGGCGAATCCGAAGGAAGAAAAATCTCAACATTCACGCACCTCCAAGTCTATAAATAGAGCCTTAATCCTCATTTTTTTAACACGCCTTCTTTTTCCTTTTGCATTTCCGTCACTCTGTTAATTTTTCTAGTGAATTTTATTTCAGGTTTTATGTTCCTTTTTCTGATCAGTGTCAATTACCTTTCTTAGTTCAATTCTATTTTCTCGTAGCAATTTCTACATCGGGGATTGCTGTGAACTTTTGCTGATTTTACCCTTATGTTAAAATTGACTTTTATTTTCTTTCTCGCATTTACATTTCAGAGCAATAAAGGCAGATCTCACCGACCTGTGGGAGACGCCTGAAGTTAGCCAAATATTCCTCAATTTTATTTTCAGGTTTAATTTAATTGTCTTTATATATTAATGCGAAAATTGTCTGAAATGCTTGGGTTATTTAAATTGTCTGATGTTATTTATTTCTGATGCGCTATTATTGTATCGTATACCATGCTAAGCTAAATTTATTTATCGGTGTGTAAGGTCATATAGTTGACGGGGTTTAGCAACGCCATTTGATCTATTCCTTTAAAAAAGAATAATTTTTTGGTTTCAATTACTAGTTTTAAATATTTATTGTGTATTTATGAGACTAAAATAAATATAGAAGTTAGGATCGATAAAACGAGATTTTGAGATAATAACTGGACAGTAGTAATTGTGCATTAACTTAAAATTCAGCGAGAGTGCTTTTAAGTTGATTAGGTCTTATTTGTTTTCAAAAACTATTTTTAAACTCTAACTGATACAGCTAGAGCACTCACTTAGGTTTGACTTTAGGATCCGAATCAATAAACACGAGAGTGTGAGAAGAGGGTTTTCAAACAAATATTTTCTACTGAAAACTATTTTAATAATCCGAGTTGAGGAAATGAGTTGCTAAATCCCCGAAGTCCGACCATTACATACCGATATTCCCCCTTGAAACTAAACTAGATTATAATCAGTTAGGTTCCCTAACCCCAAATTAATTACATGATTAGCCTTATATTTACGTAGTAACCTAAGATAGCAATAGGTCGACATTAAGTCCCTTGGGATTCGATAATCTTTAAAGCTACACGCGATAGGACTATATACTTGGGGTCTAGATTCTTTAAGACATACAAAGTCGCGATCAAGTTTTTGGCATCGTTGCCAGGGACTAACAAGTCGATATCGTAACTCTTCTAGTTACGCTGTAGAGACTAAGACACCATTCCCAATTGTATGCCAAGTACTCGCTCTAGAGGCGAAGACTTAGTACTACCAATTCCCGAGCCTGAGTGCTCTATTATTAGAAGATGCCACATATGAATATCTCGTACAAATCAATTCCTTTCTCAATCTTCTATTTCTTCCGAAACAGTTGAATAACCAGACATGGGTGATCAGCCACGTCCGCTCAAATCATATGCCATTCCTTTGCAAGAAGAACCACATAACAACATTGTTGCTCCTGTCATCGAGGAAAATAACTTTAAACTCAAACCTTCTCTATTGTCTACTATACAATAGAACCAGTTTTATGGTGGTTCAATGGATGACCCTAATCTACATCTATCAATGTTTCTGCAATACGCAGATACATTTAAAGCTAATGGGGTCAGTCAAGAGGCGATAAGACTACGTCTTTTCCCTTTTTCATTAAGAGATAGAGCCCGAGCTTGGCTCCAATCTCTACCAGCTAACTTAGTTACCTCTTGGAATAAGTTGAAGAAATTCTTTCTTGAAAGATACTTTCCACCAAGTAAGACAACTATGCTAAAATCCCAAATAAGTGATTTTCGACAAAAAGACAACGAGTCTCTTTTTGACCCTTGGGAAAGGTACAAAGACATGTTGAGGCTCTGCCCACATCATGGCCTAGAAGAATGGTTAATTATCCATACCTTCTACAATGGTCTCGTGTTATACAATACATGCTGCTGCAGGTGGCGCACTTATGGATAAATCTTATGTTGCGGCCTATGCACTTATCAAAAGTATGGCTCAAAACCACTATCAGTGGGGGAGTGAAAGAGGTCAAGTAGACAAAACTCTTGGAGATAAAGCACTGACGAAAGGAGGTATGTACGAGATATGCAGTCTTGATAGCGTCCATGCTAAGGTAGAAGCTCTCGGCCAGAAGATAGAAAGTTTTACCGAAATACCTCCAGCCATCGTGGCTGCCATAGCTCCAAACTGCGAGATATACAGAGTACCTGGACACGCTGCTGTTGAATGTCAACTCTTAGCTCGAACTCCCACCGACCAAGTGCATTATGCTCAAGGAAACTCGTACTCAAACACATACAACCCAAGATGGAAGAATCATCCTAATTTCTCATATAAGATCACCAATGCGTTGTATGCACCCTGAGAAGCACCTGCTATACCACCTGGATATCAAAAAGCACCTGCAGCCGCTCCTAATATTCCTAGGAAGTCTAACCTAGAACTATTGATGGAGAACTTTATTGTCACCCAAGCTCAAACTAACAAGGATTTCCTAAACCAAAATATTCACACTAGTGAGCAAATCAAGCAATTAGTGAACAAAGTAGATGCTCTAGCCATCTATAATAAAATGTTAGAAACCCATATTTTACAAGTGGCCCAACAACAAGCACCTACATCTGCACCTGCTGGTACGTTTCCAAGTTAACCTCAATTGAATCTGAAAGGACATGCTCATGTTATTCTATTGCAAAGTGGGACTGAATAAAATGGACCAACTGATCCTAAACTTAAGAATCCAGCAATGTCTCAAAACTCTGAAAAATCAACTAAAAAGGAAATCGAATCAAAAGAGAAGGAGAAAGTAGGTGCTGGAGAGACAGTAGAAAAAAGAAAAACCCTATGTACCTCTCCCAACTTGCAAACCACTAATCCCTTATCCTCAAAGGCTCACTCAATCTAAAAGTGCATGGCAATTAAAGAAATTTGTTGAACTTCTGAAACAAATTAATATCACAATACCATTCACAGAAGAAATCACTCAGATGCCCTCGTACGCTAAGTTTCCCAAAGAAATCTTGTCTAACAAGAAAAAGATAGAGGATAACAAGACAGTTACACTCACTACCGAGTGTAGCGCAATCATTCAGAACAAAATGCCTCAGAAGCTGAAGGATCACGGGAGCTTCTCTATACCCTGTAGTATAGGTAAGTATGTCATAGACAAAGCTCTATGCGACTTAAGTGCTAGTATCAGTGTTATGCCCTTATCCATATCCAAAAAGCTGGATATGGGAGGATTAAGACCGACTAAGATGTCAGTACAACTAGTGAATCATTCAGTCAAATACCCCATAGGAATTCTTGAAAACTTTATGGTACGCATAGGTCAATTATATATCCCTACATATTTCATCATTATGGACATTAAAGAAGACAACATTACTCCTATAATACTTGGAAGACCATTTTTAGCCACTGCTGGAGCTATTATAGATGTTAAAAGAGGAAAGTTAACTTTTGAAGTTGGAGAAGAGAAAGTCAAATGTATCCTGATACAGTTCCTATAAAACCCAGTTATAGATGATACGTGCTATCTTTTAGAAGTCATAGGCGAATGTGTCAAAGAGCTGGAGTTAGGAGGAGAACCTCATTCCGAAACTATGAAGATTCTGATGCCCCATATATTTGAAGATGATAATTGGTGTCCTGAATATCGAGATGACAGCTTAAGTGAATGTCTAGCAATGAAACCAAATCATATGCCTTGTCCGAAGAAACCCATTTTGGAACTTAAAGTTCTACCCAAAACCCTAAGATACGAATTCCTAGATTCCGAACTTAAAAGACCAGAGATAGTCAACGCAGACTTGGGATACATTGAGATGGAAAAATTATTGCATGTTTTAAGAAAATTTCCCTCTGCTTTAGGATATAACATTGTTGATCTAAAAGGAATAATTCCTTCCATTTGCATGCATCACATCATACTGGAAGACGACTTCAAATCTTCTAGAGAACATCAGAGAAGAATCAACCCAATCATGAGCACTGTAGTAAAGGATGAAGTAACCAAACTTCTAAATGAAGAAATCATTTATCCAATCTTTGATAGTCAATGGGTTAGTCCGGTCCACTACGTATCCAAGAAGTGAGGAATCAAACTCACGACGAACAAAGCTGAAGAACATATAGCAGAAAGAGTCGTGAGTGGAGCCAGAATGTGTATTGACTATAGGAAGCTAAACAAGCAACTCAGAAAGACCATTTCCCTCTACCCTTCATTGGCCAAATGCTTAAGCGATTGGTTAAGAATTCCTACTACTGTTATTTGGACGGTTATTCAGGATTATTTCAAATTCCTATCCAACTTGATGACCAAGAAAAGACAACATTTAAGTGTCCTTATGGTACGTTTGCTTGTCAGCGAATGTAGTTCAGACTATGCAATGCGCTTGCAAAATTCCAAAGATGTATGATGTCCATCTTTGCGGATTTCATAGACGATATCATGAAAGTCTTTATAGATTACATATTTGTATGCGGGCAGGGTTTTGAAGGATGCTTGTCATACTTGGAAAAGGTACTGAAGAGATGCGTACAAGTAAACCTAGTGTTGAACTGGGAGAAATGCCATTTTATGGTAAAATAAGGAATTTTACTTGGACACATAGAGTTGGAAAAGGGGATCGAAGTAGACAGAGCTAAGATTGAAGTAATATAAAACCTCAAACCTCCAAAGACCGTAAGATATACGAAGTTTCTTAGGCCACACCAGTTTTTACTGACGTTTCATAACAGATTTCTCGAAGATTTCTAAACCGCTCACCAACCTCTTAATGAAAAAAGTTGAATTCATCTACGATGATGATTTCCTTAAGGCAATTGAACGGTTAAAAACACCTCTCCTATTTGCACCTATCATTCAACCACCTAAATGGAGTCTGCCATTCAAGATAATGTGCGACGCAAGCGATTATGCTGTAGGTGTAGTCCTAGGACAAATAAGAGACAAAAAGCTCCATGTTATATACTATGCAAGTAGGACTTTGGATTTTGCACAGATAAATTACGCCACCACAGAAAAGGAACTTTTGGCCGTCATTTTTGCATTAGATAAATTCAGTTCCTATCTAGTAGGTGCAAAGATAATTATCTACAATGATCACGCATCCATTAAATACCTATTAGCTAAGCAGGATGTTAAACTAAGATTATTAATTTGGGTCTTACTCTTACAAGAATTTGATTTGGAAATAAAAGACAAATTAGGTTCTAAAAACCTTGTAGATGACCATCTACCTAGGATGGAAAATCTTAAACCTGAAGAGATACCTATCAATGACGATTTTCCATATGAACACCCAGTAGCCCAGATGGAACCCAAAAACTCAACTAAAGAATGCCTTGAATTTTGTAACAATAACGAGACAACTGAAGAAGTGGAAGCAGTGTCTACTCAAATCTCACTGCCCTAGTAAGCTGAATATGTCAACTACTTGGCAACGAAAGTCCTTCAATCCGACCTAACTTATCAACAAAAGAAGAAATTTTTCCATGATCTAAAACACTATTATTGGGACGAGCATTTACTATTCAAGCGGGGTCCCGACGATATCTTTCGTCGGTGTGTTCGAGAGAGTAAAGTAGAGAACATAATTTCTCATTGTCATGAAGCCCCTTATGGTGGCCATGCTAGCACTTCAAAGACCTGCACGAAAACTCTACAAGCTGGCCTTTATTGGCCCAGTCTATGGAAAGATGTCCACAGTGGAATTATAAAAATGCGATCAGTGTCAACGCACTGGTAACATATCTAGGCCCGATGAGATGCCTCAAAAAGGTATCCTAGAAGTAGAGATCTTTGATGTGTGGGGAATTGACTTTATGGGACCTTTCCCATCTTCTTTTGGAAACAATTACATACTTGTTGTAGTAGATTATATACCTAAATGGATAGAGGCAGTAGCCTCTCCAACAAATGATGCATAAGTAGTGATTAGGCTATTCAAAAACATAATTTTTCTGAGATTCGGTGTGCTGAGAGTGGTCATCAGCGATGGTGGCTCTCACTTCATTTCCGGAATTTTCGATAAACTCTTAGTGAAGTATGGAGTCCGACACCGCGTAGCAACACCTTATCACCCTCAAATAAACGGGCAAGTGGAAGTCTCTAACAAAGAGATTAAGGAAATACTTGAGAAAACTATTGCCACATATATGAAAGATTGGTCGTCTAAGCTACATGAAGCATTGTGGGCATATAGAACAACGTACAAGACATCCATCAGAACTACACCTTTCAAACTAATCTATGGTAAATCATGCCATCTTCCCGTGGAACTCGAACATAAAGCCTATTGGGCCATAAAAACCCTGAATCTGAGTTACAAAGCTGCTGGAGAAAAGAGAATTCTAGACATTCATGAATTGGAAGAACTTAGACTAGATGCATACGAGAATGACAAAATCTACAAGGAACGAACTAAGAAATGGCACGATAAACGCATCTCTAGGAAATAATTCAATAAGGGTGATGTAGTACTCCTGTTTAACTCTAGGCTTAAACTATTTCCAGGAAAACTTCGTTCGAGATGGTCAGGACCTTTTGACGTTATTAAAGTACACCCAAGTGGCGCTGTTGAAATTAAAGGAAAAGTCAGTGACCCGTTTATTATGAACGGGCAGCATTTGAAGCACTACCATTATATCAAAAATAGAGACTACTCAGCTAGCCTGAGACTTATACAGCTTCCGGCTGAGTCACCAAAATAGTTTTATGATTTTAAAAATAGGTCGAGCTTTCGACGTTAAACAAAGCGCTTTGTGGGAGGCAACCCACCATTTTTATTAAAAATTCTAGTTATTAAAAGTTTTTAACTTATTTTCATTAAATGTTTTTCTTAAAAAATTATATAAAATTTTATGTTCTTTTCTATTTTTAGGCATTAGGCCGATGTTGATTTAAAACTATTTTGATTACTTACAGGATTCACATTTCTTCTTCTTCACTGATTTTTGCTATAGATTTTTCTGACACTATGTCTGTTAACTTTGTGAGTGATGCTCAGCAGAGGCGTTATGAGATGCTTGTTCAGAGAGATATGCATCCCACCATTTTTGTGCATGATCCTACCCTATCCGCATTGGGCATTAGGGAGAGTGTCAGCTATATGTTTAACCAGATTGGTTGGGACTATTTTATTCATCATCAGCAACCGACCTACCGCAACCTGACGTTGGAGTTCCTCAGTTCCTTGCACTACAACCCTTATATAGGTTTAGGATTGGTCAAAGGGTTGGTTTCATTTAGATTGTTTGGTTTTACTTACATGTTCACCATTCGTGAACTTGCTGCTCTTTTGGATTTCCTGATTAGTGTTGATGCTATCATTGAGATTCCTAATGACGAGTTTATGGACAACCAACTTGACTATTTTTGGGGAGGGATATCTGATATGTGACTGGAGAGCTCTATTACTAGACACTCATCAAATATTCATAACCCCTCCATTAGGTATTTCCACATGATTTTGGCGTTTACCCTATTTGGAAAACCTCAAAATGATACCTCAGTGTCTAAGGAAGAGCTATTTATTATGTTTTGTGTGTTTCAGTCTAGACCGATAGTTGGTGCATCATTTATGCTTGCTCGTCTCCTGAGTATAGCTCAGGCTCCTCATGGCCCGATATGTGTTGGTGGCTTAGTGACTATGATCGCTAATGCCCTATTTCTGAGAGGGCCATTTTCCTGTCTGGCCCCTTTTGGTTACTTTATCCCGCTTGACCTGTCTCTTTGTTTTAATGTTGGGATGATCAGATATTTAGAGCCGAATCAATTTCAGTTGTTGATTCATCACGAGCCGATCTACCACTTCACGCTTCCGGACATTGTGCGATCCAGTGTGCATGACAGGAAGAATTGGATTTATGACCCGGAAGGAGTAGCTGAGAATGACATGGAAGAAGAAGAGGCTGATCCTTTGACACCGCCCCACTATTGTGACCCTCCAGCAGGATTGGACGAGTCTGACCCAGAGATGATCGAGATGATTGAGTTGATAGAGGCTAATCCTGTGACACCACCTTTACTCGACTGCCATCCAGCTTGGGATCCACCTACATCTCCTGTTGCCTCCACTGTCCATGTTCCACAGACTGATTATGCTGCTGCTATCGATGCTCTCACGACGGAGCTTGCTCCTATTCATTCAAATATTACTACCCTCCCCAGAGATTTTTATGGTTTCATGGATCTAGTTACGGTGAATCTAGATCACCTCTTTCAGCAGTTTAATTCTAGAGGTGGCTGATTTATGTTTTTAGAACATTGAGGGCACTGTTTTCTCTATGTGTAGGGGAAAAGTGTTTACTTAGGATTTCTAATTTTTCAGGATTCCTATTTTTTTCATTAGCATCATTTGTTATTTTCTAGTTAGATTTATTTTAGTTATTTATTTTTCGAAATAATTTATTTATTTTGGTATTTTTAATATATGTATTTATTTTCCATCTATTTGTGTTACCGGTATGTACTCTTCATTGTGCTCTGCTATTATATATTATGATGCCATTGTGTTATTATGTTCTCCTAAAATAAAAGTGCATGTATGATTTATCTAGTAGGCCAAGTAATATAATTAAACTTTGCATGAAACACCTAATTGTCACTTCATTGTCTCCTTGCATGGTAATTTATTATTCCCACTAGACAATGAATTGACACATCCATGCCATGCCATGCCATGGTCAACAAGAAAAGAATCTCATGCATGGCTGACACACCGACCGTTGCAGGAACGAGATTCTCTTGGAATCAATACCTTGTAACGACCGTTACAAAGGAGGAATGTGTGGCATTCAACCTGTAGCCAGGTGTAACGACCGTTACACCTCCATTTCTATCCACACGTTATAAATTGACCAACCCATTGTCTCCTCATTTAAATTTCATTTCAAACCATTTCAAACTTCCCATCCATTTCATTTCTATTCCACGCTAATAAACATCATTTTAACTACCATTCAATACCTCCACTCATCTTCTCTTCACCATTAAAACCTTGCTTCTATATAAACTTTTGAAGAGAATTTCACCATTACACCAACTTTATTTAACAACTCTTCTACGTTTTAAATGATATAATTTCCAACACCTTTCCCAAATGGCTAGAAGATCTCAGGAAGAAAGAGAGCAGCCATACCTCACTAATATGGTATTCAGAAATGGAACCGTCGGACACCGACAAGTGCAACTTTATAGGAGGTTTCATCAGAGAGGTATAGTCCCAACAAAGTATGTCGAAATTGATTTTTTACATGATTTGGGATTTCTTGAAAGTGTGCAATTTATGCTCGATGAATCTGGTCTACACCATATTGCCACTATGAACATTCCAACTTATGAATCCCTCACGTTGTAGTTCTTGCATTCTTTTACCTACGAAACACCACCTACTCCAAAAGTCGATCAGTATCTAATCGGCACAGCAAGACTATTCAACACGGAGTACATCATGAGCCAAGAGACTCTGTGTCAGATACTCCACTTCAACCATGGTGAAGGGGTGGAATATAGAATTTTTCCTGATGAAGATTGGATGGCAAGATCGTTCGAAATTTGGGAACGTTTAACTGGTAGTCATGTTAATGATTGGGCTGAGCTTTTATCCACCCACATCCACAACCCGAGCATCCGTTATTTCTAACATGTTCTAGCCAATACAGTATTCGAGCGAGCAAACAACAACCATGTGAACACCAGGGAAATGTATTTTCTGCACTGCACCTTTACTCCCGATCTTAGTATAAATGATGCTTCATTCCTTCTCAACCACATTCAGTCGCTTTTATAGAGAAACGCCAGCACATCACCTTTCTGTTAGGGGGCATAGTCACCGCTATTTCCCAATATCTGAATTTGCAAGACAAGTTGGATCAACTACCTTATTGGCAAGCTGAGTTTCTAGATATTGATTACTGCCAATCTAGTCATATTGTCAAAGCAAGAAGGGATGAAAGGTACAACATAATGGTGCAGCACATAGTCGTTCCAAGAATTATTTTGCCAAATCTGGATATAACAAGAATTTACATCGCTGCAAATTGGATTTATGATCTTCAAACACTAGCCCCTGGAGCGAATGTGCAAAATAATCAAGCAGGTGTAGGTAATGCAATACCAGAAGTCAATCAACAACCACCCCAACTAGATGTCCCGCCACAAGAAGAACAAGCAGGAAATGATCCCCAGTCAGCCACCATTGAAGCTATCTATGCATCATTTTTACCTGAAGATCAACGTCAACAAGAACTGATGAAGATGATGCAAGAGCTGCAACGTGATCAACGCGACACTGCCTACTAGAACCATCACGACATTTTTGATCTGACTGATGAAATGTGCTACTTGTCATTCCGTGTTGAGGGCCTACATGCTTATGTTTACAACACTGGTGAGGAGCCTGCTAGACCCAGAAGAGGTGGAGTGAGGACACGCGGGGGAGAAAGTGCACGAGGTGAAGCATCCAGCAGTAGAAACGTTATAGACAATAATGAGGAGTGATTTGTGTTTTCTTAAGTGTCCTGTTAGTTTTGTTTTCTCACTTTATTTGCCGCATTGAGGACAATGCTCAGTTTAAATGTAAAGGAGGAAGCCTTTGTTTTCAATTTCCTAGTAAGTCAAATTTGAATTTCCGTTATTTCCCTTTCCATTCAATAAAAAAATTTCTTTGATTTCAATCGAGCAATCATTTCTGTAAGTTATTCGCACTTCCATACTTTTCTTGAACCATAACAAAATTTTAAATTTTTTCGATGCATTAGCTGGGTGCATTCGAAAAGTACATAGGTTGCCCACAATTAGGCTACGTTAGAATTTTTGGAAAAGATTCGTCAAAAATAATACCGCCTTGACACCTAAATCTTCCAGATTATGCAAAATCATTTTGAGTACTTATGATTCCAAAACCTTAAGTTTTAGTTTTAGATCAACCCCGAGTAATTTATACTAGCAGTCGGCACCGTCTTATCCACAAAGTACGGAGGGAGCCGATGAATATAACTGACTGGTCCTAATCAGAAAAACAAATTTAAGCATCAAGATATAATAGGGAATGCCCTAATTAAGTTAGGTGACCCTCACCAGATCATTTAATCCAACAATTGCGGAACTTAAAAGAAATTAATATAATAACCAGTTATAAGCCTGTTCAGTGGTATCTGATGCTGAACTTGGTAGGGCGGACTACGGTTCGATCCTTCGAGACTTATAATCTGGGAAAGAAAAAGGGTTACCAACCTGTGTACCAGAACCCCGTGCGTGAATGACTAGAATCACTAATCGGCTACTCCACTATGTGCGTGCGAAAGATAAAGGGCTTAATGTGATTGCACTAGAATGAAAGCGGTTGATTTCGAACGAAAAGAATTAGGTTGAGCTATGATAGCATGATTCGGAGTGGTTTGCATATGGTGGAGGATTTTGACCATGATCTATGGTTTCATGTCATTTTTGTATCATTAGTGTCGGATCCTAGTTCCATCTTTCTAATGTAACACCCCTCAAACACGTACGATTCGAGTCGTGTCGTGCAATTGTGTCAGAGACTTTGCGTTAAAACGATTTTTACTCTATTATTTTCTTGAGGACAAGCAAAGGTTCAAGTGTAGGGGAGTTTGATAACCCGAAAATGTATCGAATATTTGGATCAATTAACATGAATTCTATCCGCATTTTAATTAATTAAGTTACTCTTTATTCGTATTATGCCGGTATTTTCTATGTTTTCAGGAATTTAATATTTACAAGGCATGTGCGAAGAAAGTCGAGAAAAGTCAAGAAAATTGTACTTGAAATCCACAAAACAAGAGAAATTATGCAATTGTGGGGTGTATGGCAAAATAGGGGTGCATCACAAGTAAAAAAGGCTTTGGAAAATAAAGAAATTAGAAGATCAAGCCCCAGCCCAACGCGCACAACTTCTCAAGCCCACAAGGGTAATGACCATTACACCTTGCCACGCGTGCCCTAACGACCGTGACGAGTTTGGAAGCGAAGCTTCCTCCCCAAGTAAGCCATGTGACGACCGTCACACTCGGCCAACGGTCCGTAGAGATCGCTATGAAGGCGAATCCGAAGGAAGAAAAATCTCAACATTCACGCACCTCCAAGTCTATAAATAGAGCCTTAATCCTCATTTTTTTAACACGCCTTCTTTTTCCTTTTGCATTTCCGTCACTCTGTTAATTTTTCTAGTGAATTTTATTTCAGTTTTTATGTTCCTTTTTCTGATCAGTTTCAATTACCTTTCTTAGTTCAATTCTATTTTCTCGTAGCAATTTCTACATCGGGGATTGCTGTGAACTTTTGCTGATTTTACCCTTATGTTAAAATTGACTTTTATTTTCTTTCTCGCATTTACATTTCAGAGCAATAAAGGCAGATCTCACCGACCTGTGGGAGACGCCTGAAGTTAGCCAAATATTCCTCAATTTTATTTTCAGGTTTAATTTAATTGTCTTTATATATTAATGCGAAAATTGTCTGAAATGCTTGGGTTATTTAAATTGTCTGATGTTATTTATTTCTGTTGCGCTATTATTGTATCGTATACCATGCTAAGCTAAATTTATTTATCGGTGTGTAAGGTCATATAGTTGACGGGGTTTAGCAACGCCATTTGATCTATTCCTTTAAAAAAGAATAATTTTTTGGTTTCAATTACTAGTTTTAAATATTTATTGTGTATTTATGAGACTAAAATAAATATAGAAGTTAGGATCGATAAAACGAGATTTTGAGATAATAACTGGACAGTAGTAATTGTGCATTAACTTAAAATTCAGCGAGAGTGCTTTTAAGTTGATTAGGTCTTATTTGTTTTCAAAAACTATTTTTAAACTCTAACTGATACAGCTAGAGCACTCACTTAGGTTTGACTTTAGGATCCGAATCAATAAACACGAGAGTGTGAGAAGAGGGTTTTCAAACAAATATTTTCTACTGAAAACTATTTTAATAATCCGAGTTGAGGCAATGAGTTGCTAAATCCCCGAAGTCTGACCATTACATACCGATATTTCCCCTTGAATCTAAACTAAATTATAATCAGTTAGGTTCCCTAACTCCGAATCAATTACATAATTAACCTTAGATTTACGTAGTAACCTAAGATAGCGATAGGTCGACATTTAGTCCCTAGGGATTCGATAATCTTTAAAGCTACACACAATAGGACTGTATACTTGCGGTCTAGATTCTTTAAGACACACAAAGTCGCGACCAAGTTTTTGGCGCCGTTGTCGGGGACTAACAAGTTGATATCGTAACTCTTTTAGTTACGATGTAGAGACTAAGGCACCATATCCAATTGTATGCCAAGTACTCGCTCTAGAGGCGAAGACTTAGTGCTACCAATTCCCGAATCTGAGCGCTTTATTATTAGAAGACGCCACGTACGAGTATCTCGTACAAATCAATTCCTTTCTCAATCTTCTATTTCATCCGAAATAGTTGAAGAACCAGACATGGGTGATCAGCCACGTCCACTCAAATCGTATGTCATTCTTTCGCAAGAAGAATGGCATAACAACATTGTTGCTCCTACCATCGAGGAAAATAACTTCGAACTCAAACCTTCTCTGTTGTCTGTTGTACAATAGAACTAGTTTTTTGGTGGTTCAATGGATGACCCTAATCTACATCTATCAATGTTTCTGCAATACGCAGATATAGTCAAAGCTAATGGGGCCAGTCAAGAGGCGATAAGACGACGTCTTTTCCCTTTTTCATTAAGAGATAGAGCCCGAGCTTGGCTCCAATCTCTACCAGCTAACTTAGTTACCTCTTGGAATAAGTTGAAGAAATTCTTTCTTGAAAGATACTTTCCACCAAGTAAGACAACTATGCTAAAATCCCAAATAAGTGATTTTCGACAAAAAGACAACGAGTCTCTTTTTGACCCTTGGGAAAGGTACAAAGACATGTTGAGGCTCTGCCCACATCATGGCCTAGAAGAATGGTTAATTATCCATACCTTCTACAATGGTCTCGTGTTATACAATACATGCTGCTGCAGGTGGCGCACTTATGGATAAATCTTATGTTGCGGCCTATGCACTTATCAAAAGTATGGCTCAAAACCACTATCAGTGGGGGAGTGAAAGAGGTCAAGTAGACAAAACTCTTGGAGATAAAGCACTGACGAAAGGAGGTATGTACGAGATATGCAGTCTTGATAGCGTCCATGCTAAGGTAGAAGCTCTCGCCCAGAAGATAGAAAGTTTTACCGCAATACCTCCAGCCATCGTGGCTGCCATAGCTCCAAACTGCGAGATATACAGAGTACCTGGACACGCTGCTGTTGAATGTCAACTCTTAGCTGGAACTCCCACCGACCAAGTGCATTATGCTCAAGGAAACTCGTACTCAAACACATACAACCCAAGATGGAAGAATCATCCTAATTTCTCATATAAGATCACCAATGCGTTGTATGCACCCTGAGAAGCACCTGCTATACCACCTGGATATCAAAAAGCACCTGCAGCCGCTCCTAATATTCCTAGGAAGTCTAACCTAGAACTATTGATGGAGAACTTTATTGTCACCCAAGCTCAAACTAACAAGGATTTCCTAAACCAAAATATTCACACTAGTGAGCAAATCAAGCAATTAGTGAACAAAGTAGATGCTCTAGCCATCTATAATAAAATGTTAGAAACCCATATTTTACAAGTGGCCCAACAACAAGCACCTACATCTGCACCTGCTGGTACGTTTCCAAGTTAACCTCAATTGAATCTGAAAGGACATGCTCATGTTATTCTATTGCAAAGTGGGACTGAATAAAATGGACCAACTGATCCTAAACTTAAGAATCCAGCAATGTCTCAAAACTCTGAAAAATCAACTAAAAAGGAAATCGAATCAAAAGAGAAGGAGAAAGTAGGTGCTGGAGAGACAGTAGAAAAAAGAAAAAACCCTATGTACCTCTCCCAACTTGCAAACCACTAATCCCTTATCCTCAAAGGCTCACTCAATCTAAAAGTGCATGGCAATTAAAGAAATTTGTTGAACTTCTGAAACAAATTAATATCACAATACCATTCACAGAAGAAATCACTCAGATGCCCTCGTACGCTAAGTTTCCCAAAGAAATCTTGTCTAACAAGAAAAAGATAGAGGATAACAAGACAGTTACACTCACTACCGAGTGTAGCGCAATCATTCAGAACAAAATGCCTCAGAAGCTGAAGGATCACGGGAGCTTCTCTATACCCTGTAGTATAGGTAAGTATGTCATAGACAAAGCTCTATGCGACTTAAGTGCTAGTATCAGTGTTATGCCCTTATCCATATCCAAAAAGCTGGATATGGGAGGATTAAGACCGACTAAGATGTCAGTACAACTAGTGAATCATTCAGTCAAATACCCCATAGGAATTCTTGAAAACTTTATGGTACGCATAGGTCAATTATATATCCCTACATATTTCATCATTATGGACATTAAAGAAGACAATGTTACCCCTATAATACTTGGAAGACCGTTTTTAGCCACTGTTGGAGCTATTATAGATGTTAAAAGAGGAAAGTTATCTTTTGAAGTTAGAGAAGAGAAAATCGAATTTATCCTGACACAATTCCTACAAGCCCCAACTATAGATGATATATGCTATCTTTTAAACGCCATAGATGAATGTGTAAAAGAGATGAATTCAGGAGGAGAACCTCATTCTAAAACTATGAAGATTCTGATGCCCCTGATTTTTGAAGATGATAATTGGTGTCCCGAATATCGAGATGACAACTTAAGTGAATGTCTAGCACTGACACCAAATCATATTCCTTGTCAAAAGAAACCTAATTTAGAACTTAAAGTTCTACCCAAAACCCTAAGATACGAATTCCTAGATTCTTAAATTAAAATACCAGTGATAGTCAACACAGACTTGGAACAAATTAAGACAAAAAACTATTGCATGTTTTAAGAAAATATCCCTCTACTTTAGGATATAACATTGCTGATCTAAAAGGAGTAAGTCATTCCATTTGCATGCATCGCATCATGCTGGAAGACGACTGCAAATCTTATAGAGAACATCAGAGAAGAATCACCCCGATCATGAGCGTTGTAGTAAAGGATGAAGTAACCAAACTTCTAAATGCAAGAATCATTTATCCAATCTCTGATAGTCAATGGGTTAGTCCGGTCCATTGCATACCCAAGAAGGGAGGAATCACAATCACGATGAACAAAGATGGAGAACAAATAGCAGAAAGAGTCGTGAGTGGAGCCAAAATGTGTATTGACTATATGAAGCTAAATAAAGCAACTCAAAAAGACCATTTCCCTCTACCCTTTATTGACCAAATGCTTGATCGATTGGCTAAGCATTCATACTACTATTATTTGGACAATTATTCAGGATTCTTTCAAATTCCTATCCACCCTGATGACCAAGAAAAGACAACATTTACGTGTCCTTGTGGTACGTTTGCTTATCGGCAAATGTCGTTCGGACTATGCAATGCGCCTGCAACATTTTAAAGATGTATGATGTCCATTTTTTCTGATTTCATAGACGATATCATGGAAGTCTTTATGTATGAATTCTCTGTATGCGGGAAAAGTTTTGAAGGATGCTTGTCAAACCTGGAAAAGGTACTGGAGAGATGTGTACAAGTAAACCTAGTGTTGAATTGGGGGAAATGCAATTGTATGGTAAAACAAGAATTTGTACTTGGACACTTAGTGTCTGAAAAGGGGATCGAATTAGAAAAAGATAAGATTAAAGTAATAGAAAACCTCCAACCTCCAAAGACCTTAAGAGAAATATGAATTTTCTTAGGCCATGCCGATTTATACCGACGTTTCACAAAATATTTCTCGAAGATTTCTAAACTGCTCACCAACCTCTTAATGAAAGAAGTTGAGTTCCTCTTCGATGATGACTACCTAAAGGCATTTGAACGATTAAAAATAGCTCTCATATTCGCACCTATCATTCAACCACCTTATTGGAGTCTGCCATTCGAGATAATGTGCGATGCAAGCAATTATGTTGTAGGTGCAGTCCTAGGATAACAAAGAGACAAAAAGCTCCATGCAATATACTATACAAGTAGGACTTTGGATTCTACACAGATAAATTACGCCACCACAGAAAAGGAACTTTTGGCCGTCGTTTTTGCATTAGATAAATTTCGTTCCTATCTAGTAGGTGCAAAGATAATTATCTACACTGATCATGTAGCCATTAGATGCCTATTAGATAAGCAGGATGTAAAACCAAGATTATTAAGATTGATCTTACTCATAAAGGAATTTGATTTGGAAATAAAAGACAAACCAAGTTCTGAAAACTTGGTAGTAGACCATCTATCTAGGATGGAAAATCTTAAACCTGAAGAGATACATATCAATGACAATTTTCCATATGAGCACCAACTAGCCCATATGGAATCCGAATACACAACTAAAGAATGCCCTGGATTTTGCAACAATAACGAGACAACTAAATAAGTGGAAGTAGTGTCTACTCAAATCTCACTGCCCTAGTATGCTGACTATGTCAACTACTTGGTAGCGAGAGTCCCTCCACCCAACCTAACTTATCAACAAAAGAAGAAATTTTTCAATGATCTAAAACACTATTATTGGGGTGAGAATTTACTATTCAAGTAAGGTCCCGACGGTATCTTCCGTCGAGGTGTTCTAGAGAGTGAAGTAGAGAACATAATTTCTCAATATCATGAAGCCCCTTATGGTTGCCATGCTAGCACTTCAAAGAGCTGTGCGGAAATTCTACAAGTTGGCCTTTATTGGCCTAGTCTATGGAAAGATGTCCATGCTACAATTACAAAATAAGACCGATGTCAACGCACTTGTAACATATCTATGCGCGATGTGATGCCTCAAAAAGGTATCCTAGAAGTAGAGATCATTGACATGTGGGGAATTGACTTCATGGGACCTTTCCCATCTTCTTTTGGGAACAATTACATACTTGTTGTAGTAGATTATATATCTAAATGGATAAAGCCAGTAACCTCTCCAACAAATGATGCACAAGTAGTGAGTAGGTTATTCAGAAACATAATTTTCTGAGATTCGGTGTGCCGAGTCTGGTTATCAGCGATGGTGGCTCTCACTTCATTTCCTGAATTTCCGATAAACTATTAGCAAAGTATGGAGTACGACACCGCGTAGTAACACCTTACCACCCAAAAACAAGCGAGAAAGTGGAATTCTCTAACAGAGAGATTAAGCAAATACTTGAGTAAATTGTTGCTACATCTTGGAAAGATTTTTCGTTTAAGCTACATGAAGCATTATGGGCATATAGAACATCATACAAGACACACATCAGAACTACACCTTTCAAACTAATCTATGGTAAATCATGCCATCTTCCCGTGGAACTCGAACATAAAGCCTATTGGGCCATAAAAACCCTGAATCTGAGTTACAAAGCTGCTGGAGAAAAGAGAATTCTAGACATCCATGAATTGGAAGAGCTTAGACTAGATGCATACAAGAATTCCAAAATCTATAAGGAATGAACTAAGAAATGGCACGAGAGACGCATAAAATCTTGAACAAATTGGATTCAAAGTCTAATTTTTTTAAAAATTGAATCATAATTCAAATATAGAATTGGTCTCAAATGCCCTTAAAGTTCGAACATTTCTTTGAATTTCAACTTCCAACCTTCAAAACCTAACTTGTTCCTCAAGTAACAAGAACGGACTCAATCTTGAATGATCACAACCAAAGACTTCCAAGAGTAAGAACCACCACACACATAGGTCAATGATAGGACCTTGATCATAGATGAAACTCCTGGCCATGTAGATAAACATAAACAGTGGGAAACCATCAAGATGACAGTGAAATTCAAACCTCAGTCTGACCCTAAATAATGACAATGAATGTATATATGTTATAGGATTAAATTTAACAATGATGTATGATACGACCAGATGGGACGTAAAATAGATGAAGAGGGTAAATTTCCGGGTATAACAGTTGCCCCTATTTAAACATCTTTAACCAGAGAATTTGAAGAAACAGTCTTCGAATTATCGGGGTAAAAGATAGTTTAAATACCAAATACCCAAAATTTCCATGTGAAGCAAATGGCATGGAACAGAAGTTAAGTTTGAATGCAAAATGCAATGATATGAGGTAAGAGTAAGACCAAAAAACTCCTGAATGCAGAGCCAAGAAAAGATGATTGAGGATTAGTAACTGGTCAAGCAACATCAGAATGTCTTAACACACAATGGTAACAACTGAGAAATATCAGAAAATCTCAGCAACACTGGGGATAACTGAATAACCAAAATGAGCAATAAACAACAAGTTTAATGAAAATACACTGAGAAGAAAACCACACTTCTCAAGAAAAGAGAAAAGAAACAAATTAAGTCATCTCAAGATGTCTTAATGAAAATGCTTTGAGAAGAAAACTGCACTTCATAAGCGAAAAGAAATAAGTTAAGCCATCTCAGCGATGCCTTAACGAAAATGCTTTGAGAAGAAAACTGCACTTCTCCAGTGAAAAGAAAGAAAGTAAATTAGAAGACTATATCGAAGATATGATTGAGAAATTGTTAGAAAAATCCCAAAGAGTTAAGGAAAACCCATAGACCTTAACGAAGATATAATTGAGAATTTGTCAGAAAATCCCCAAATGATTAAGGAATACCCGCAGACCTTAACGATATAATTGAGAATTTGTCAGAAAATCCCTAAAGAAGTTAAGGAATACCCGCAAACCTTAACGAAGATATAATTGAGAATTTATCAGAAAATCCCCAAAGAGTTAAGGAATACCCACAGACCATAACGAAGATATAATTGAGAACTTGTCAGAAAAATCTAAAATAGTTAAGGAATACCCGCAAACCTTAACGAAGATGTATCGCTAGAACAATATTAGAATTGTTGTGCACGAAGGTGCGATGAGCCATGGCATGCTGAATGTCTTAACCATGTAGCTTCCGAGTTACCAGCAAAACAAATTCAGTAGCACACCCAAGAATACACTTCTCTGGGGATAAACAAATCATATCCAGCACACTGGTGTGATATAGATGTTTATGAAGTCAGTAAATCCTGCTTTTGACATTCCTACTGATAAAAGATTTTAATGAACATGTTAAACAACTTCCGAGTTGACAAAATTGAAATTCCTGGCAGCAGATACGTGATGTCACAGAGAATGTTATGACACAGTATCTGACACTCTGTTAACAATTCACACAATAAATTCAAACAACAGTAAAGAACACAATAAATTGTTTACCTAGTTCAGTGTGTAACTACACCTACATCTGAGGGCTACCAAGCCAGGGAGGAAATTCACTATTAATAGAATTAATTCAGGAATAAACCAACCAGTTTATCTCCTTCACTTAAGACCTACCCAATGCACCTTCAATCTAAGTCCTACTTAGACCTGAGTTCCTACTCACTCCCCCTCAATAACAGCAGTGATATCAACCTATTGATTAATTGAATTGTGAAGACACACTTAAATAAACTATCTTGATTTTGCTTCACAACTTTAATCAAGAGACAAAACACTCGTGCTTCAAAGCTTTGAGTGATAAACAACCCTTACAAACAAATCCTAGTCCAAGGCACTTATCAATTGATAATTGCTTGGCTCACAAGAGTAACTAGAATTACACAAAATAAACAACCTGCTAAATCTTCAATACAGTCCAGAGGTGCAGCAGCAGAGTAAGGGTTCTATTCCTTTTATAGAAGCAGTCCTGAAACTTCAGTTTTGGGCTTCCATAATAATAGCTAGGGTTCACTTAATTAATCCTAAAAACTTGGTCTTATCAACAACCAATTTAGGTTTAACTAAGATTAACCTAACAGCCACGTGAGCATGCAATCTAATAACAGAAAAACATAATAAAGCAGCTCAACAAACTTCTTGAAAAATCTCAGGAAAAACAGATTCTGCAGAACAAAATGTCACATAGGATGTCATGACATCTGGTATGACATCAATCAAACTTCTGCAGAATTTCCAGCACAGTAATTGCTTCCAGATCTGAGCTGTACATAAACATCCTTGTCAAGTAGGATTTATCTTCAATCTCTGAATGTCATGGCATTTATCAAGACATTGCTATAGTCTAGTTTTACCAAAAAGTAATGCCAACTTAAAACACTAACAAACTCCCCCTTTGGCACATTTTTGGCTAAAACAACTTAAGTCATCAGAGTACCTATGCAGCAGAGAAAAAAAAACTAGTTCTAAGCTATCCTAAGCTAAAAGAAGCCAGAACCTAGAGAAGATAAATTCTACCCATACAAATTTCCCAATTTCCCACAATTGCCCACATATAAGTCTCCATACAGTTTCCCCAATTGTCACACAGTACTTCTCCCCCTTTTTAGCCACAAAGGAACCAATACAAATGCCCCAACATTCAATCATATATTGAGAAATGTACCAGCACAATTAAGTTTACAGTTACAACTCTGTCAAAAGATTACAATTATCCAAAACAATAAGGGAAAATAACAACAACAAAGTTTAAACATAAAGGCAATAAGACAACAATTGACAAGCTTCCATCTCAAGTGCTCTCTTCTCCAGAAGAAACACTATGAAAGGAAGCATCTTCTGAACTCCCTTCAGCTCCAGCCATCTGAACATCATCATTTTCAACATCACCAACAACATCATTACCAGCTATCCCTTCATCCTCAACCTCTGTGTCCTGCTCTAGTTGAGAGATCAGCTCTTCAAGGCTTTGCTTCCTTGCTTCAAGCTCTTTGCAGGTAGCTTTTAGCACGCTAAGACTTTTTGAGAAGTTGCCTTTACATTGGATGTCTCACTGATGTCATGACAATGTCGGGACATGTCTCGCTTTGAAAATTTTTGTAGTGAAATCCAAGAGTAGGGCTCTTTGCATCGCATCTCTTTCAACTAGAATATCAGGAAATTGATCAATGATAATTCCACACAGCAGGGAGGGAAAGGTTATTGGTCCTTTGATTGCATAGCTTTCAAAGATGCTTGAGGGTCTGCTCAAATATGTAGGTTCCATAGTCAAATTTAGCTCGAGTGCCATCGCATATAAATCGCCAAATCCAATAGAAATAGTTGACTTGTGATTGGTTTGGACCCGTTAAAAGACCTATTTTGTGCGATGGCAAATTTGACACTCACTTGCTTGCGTGAGTTTTCCTTCGAGGCCATTGCTTTACTTGTTTGGCGTTGATGGTTTGATGATTTGGTTGTCGGTTCAAGCTCGGTGAGCATCATCTGATCTCCCAGAATCATTGATCACTCTTAGAGAGAACTTTACTTTTCTCCCCCTCACATACACAGTCTTGTAGTCTGCAGACCTCCCATCACCACAGCCACTTGACAGATTGACTATAAACTCTTTTACCAAAACATCATAACAGTTTGAGAAACTCACAACTGTCTTCATTAAACCAGCCTTCTTAATCAAATCAACAATCTACTTGCACTCAAGTGCACTCTTATTCAACTCTCTTTCCAGAGCAACCCTCTTTAAGCATACATACTTCCATCTTCCAACATTCTCAGGATGATGGAATGAGATGTTGTCAATAGCCACTTCAGGCACCTTGGACAGTTTCCCAAGAGTTGGCTTCTTCCTTGGATGAATGTCTGTGACATTCTCCTCAACATCAAAGTCAGAATCTTGATCAGACTCTGAGGGTTCAGGAACCTTCCTCTTCTTTACAATAGGTGTTCTCTTTGGTCTAGAGCCACCACCAACAGTTTTTACTCTACATTTCTTTGTAGAGGGTCCAGCCTTGGAGTTCTTCTCAGCTTTATACACACCTTCAACACCCTTTTCTTTAACAGGACTCTGTGAGGCAGCCTGTTTTCCCTTCTTTCTCATCATCCTCTTTGCAATGCTTGGATTGACATTGGCAATGAGGTCATTTTCTGAGAATTCTTCATCCAAATCAATGACAGGAGGTTCAACTAAATTTTCAGAATCTTGAACTGGAGACTCTTCAAGATTATCACCACTTGGTTTTTCTGGAGTCTCTTCTAAGATACTATCAGAAATGTAGTCAGCAGGTTTCACAAGGTGATTTAACAGAGGTACATTTTTCTGGGGATTCCTCAAGAATGCCATCAGAAATCTCATCTTCATTAACAGCAGGGGGTTCAACAAGAGTCTCATCTTCAGTGACTGGAACAGAGGGATTGACAATATTCTTTACAGGAGAATCAACAGGAGTTTCAGTATCAGGATCCATAGGAGTTTTCTTGACATGATCACCAGATGTCTTGACATTCTCAGTGACATCTGGATCAACTGCTAAACTAGGGCTAGCAGACTTTTGGTTTAGAGGGACAGAAACCCCAGGTACAGATTGGTTTTCATTTAGGATCCTAGTTACTATCCTAGCAATGGCTTCATGCACAGACCTAGACCCATCTCTATTTGTTATTTCTGGGGGTACAGAAGAAGATGGTTCAGAGGTCTTACCAGAAGGTGATGCTTGTGACCTTCATGCATTCCTTGTACGCAATTTCTTGACCTTTTCTGGGTCAGTGGCCATTGCACGCAGTGGAGTAACCCTCAGAGCTTCAACATGCATGGCTTAAGCATTTGCCCTAACCTTAGACATGGTAGGAGATGAAGAACCAGATTCTTGAGATGATGAAGAGGATGAAGACATATTTTGTTGAAAATTTTTGAGGAAATGAGAGCGAGAATGGCAGAGGGTTTGAGAGTATCTTTTGGATGAAGAAAATAGAATACTTTCAAATGAAGAAACTATTATATGAAGGAGTCTCTTCCTACTCTTGGACCTTTTAAAATTAAGATGAAAATAATTAAATGACCCACTTATAATTAATTGAAATAAAAGGTCTCTTCCATTCCTTGTTGTAAGCAAAGTTAATTGCTACAATTCCTCATATTGACAAATACCCAACTTGCCCTTAAACTCTCAAGCTGACTAGCCTCAAGAGCTTTAGTAAAGATGTCAGCCAGTTGAAGTTCAGTGGTTACATGTTCCAATTTAATCACTTTCTCTTCCACAAGGTCTCTGATGAAGTGATGTCTAATGACAATGTGCTTAGTCCTACTGTGTTGTATAGGATTCTTTGAAATATTAATAGCACTCAGGTTGTCACAGTACAATGTCATGACATCCTGTGTGACATTGTACTCAGTCAGCATCTGTTTCATCCAGACCATCTGAGAGCAACTGCTACCAACTGCTATATATTCAGCTTCAGCAGTGGACAAGGATACACAGTTTTGCTTCTTGCTGAACCAAGAAACAAGATTATTTCCCAAGAAGAAACATCCTCCAGAAGTGCTTTTTCTATCATCAGCACTACCAGCCCAATCAGCATCACAATAGCCAGACAGAATTGGTTCACATCCATGAGAATACAGTATACCATAATTGCAAGTTCCACTCACATACTTCAGAATTCTCTTTACCTGATTGATGTGACTTACTTTAGGTTCAGCTTGGTATCTTGCACACACCCCAACAGCAAATGCAATGTCAGGTCTGCTGGCTGTTAAGTATAGCAAGCTTCCTATCATGCTTCTATACAAGCTTTGATCAACATTTTCTCCACTTGTGTCCTTGGACAACTTCAAATGTGTAGGAGCAGGAGTCCTTTTATGGCTGGCATTCTCCATTCCAAACTTCTTGACAATACTCCTTGCATACTTGCTCTGTGAAAGGAATGTTGAGTCTTCCATCTGTGTGACTTGCAGTCCAAAAAAATAAGTCAACTCTCCCATGAGGCTCATTTCAAACTCAGCTTGCATTTGGTTGGCAAAATGTCTCACCATTGTGTCTGACATTCCTCCAAATACTATGTCATCAACATAAATTTGAGCCACCATGATCTTTCCTCCTTCATTCTTGACAAAGAGAGTTTTATCCAAGGCTCCTTTCCTATATCCTTTGTCAGTAAGGTACTTGGTCAGCCTTTTATACCAGGCCCTAGGAGCTTGCTTCAAATTTTTAGAGGTGATCAGATGTCTAGACATTGGGTGTGACATTCTGGTTTGCTTTCCAACTTGATACTCACCACAGACTCTCCCTTCATCAATATGAAGTCTTGGTATTTCTCTGACAGCCTCCATGGAAATGATCATTTTCATTTCTCTGAGATGTAAATGACCAAGTTTTTGGTGCCACAATTTTGCCTCTTTTTCATCTTTGTCTGTAGAACACACAGAAGACAGGTTGGTGTTCTCAGATTCCCACATGTAGCAGTTGTCCTTTGATCTGACTCCTCTCATAACCACTTCTTGTTTATTATTGATTACAAGACATTCAGACCTAGTGAAGTTGACTTTGAATCCCATATCACATAGCTGACTTATGCTTATGAGATTAGCAGTCAAGCCTTTTACCAGCAACACTCCATTTAGGTTTGGAACTCCAGAACAGTCCAAGTTTCCAACACCTTTGATTTCTCCTTTAGCTCCATCTCCAAAAGTAACAAA
Organism: Vicia sativa; assembly: GCA_021764765.1. Lineage (NCBI taxonomy): Eukaryota > Viridiplantae > Streptophyta > Magnoliopsida > Fabales > Fabaceae > Vicia > Vicia sativa. Next base: position 70,209,982 of record CM038796.1, on the reverse strand, counting down.
ACTGGTAGAATGAGGTTTGACATTATTCAGTAGATTTTTGATTCCAGTCATATGCTTGGAACACCCATTGTCAAAGTACCAATCTTCCTTGGAAGACACTCTAAGGGAAGTGTGAGCTATCAATGTTGCAGTCCTCTTTTTCCACTGTTGAGTGTAGGGTACCTTGCTGTTCTTAGGCTTGACATAAGGAGTCTGATTAGGGTATCCATGTAGTCTATAGAAGAAGGGTTTTATGTGTCCAAACCTTCCACAATGGTGACATCTCCATCTTTGAAACTTTTTATTCATGTTTCTCTGATCTTGATGTTGACCCCAATGTTGTGACATCTGCTTTGACATTGGCTTATTAGGTCTGTTCTTCTTCTTGTTATCAGCAAATTTCTTTGCAGCCACATACCCTGAGCCAGACACATTTCCTATTTTATGTTGTGACATCTGCTTTGACCTTGGTTTCCCATGCCTCTTCTTCTTCTTGTCACTAACAGGTTCCTGTTCAGCCATATATCCTAGACCATGCTTATTTCCTGCATTTTGTCCAAGCTGAAGGATTTCTTCCAACTTATCAGTTCCAGTAGTCAACATCTTGACAGATTTAGTCATCTGATCAAGCTTGGAATTCAACACTATAATTTCACTGTTGAGATGACTTATAGTGACTGTATTTTCCTTCTTCTCAACTTCCAGCTTCACATTTTCTGCCTCCAACTTCTCAATCAGCTTTTTCTGCTTTTCATTCTGCTGACATACTTCACCACTTCTGATACACAGCTTCTTGTAAGTATCAGCAAGTTCTTCAAAGGTCACTTCCTCGTCACTAGAGTCATTATCAGAATTATAAATTCCAGAAAGTGCAGTGACAAGTTTGGCTGATTCCTCTTCAGAGTCACTACTTGAATCACCATCAGACCAAGTGACAGTCATTCCTTTCTTTTGTTTCTTAAGAAAGGTAGGACATTCAGCTCTAATATGCCCATATCCTTCACATCCATGACACTGGATTCCACTGCCTTGACTCCCCTTTTCTTCTGACTTGAGTCTTCTGCTGGAGTCATAAGAACTGCTAATGTCATATGAAATGTCCTTGACATTGGACCTTGACTTTGGATCAATTCTTTTGATGAGTCTGTTGAACTGCCTTCCAAGCATAGTTATAGCTTCAGATATCTTCTCTTCATCATCCTCCTTGCATCCCTCTTCAGAATTGGATACAAGTGCTATGCCCTTGTTCTTCTTGTCAACGGTTTCACTAATTCCCATCTCAAAAGTCTGGAGAGATCCAACAAGTTCTTCCACTTTCAAGGTGCTGATGTCCTGAGCTTCCTCTATAGCAGTCACTTTCATTGCAAACCTTTTAGGCAATGATCTGAGAATCTTTCTCACCAGTTTTTCTTCTGACATCTTTTCACCAAGTGCTCCTGAGGTGTTGGCAATCTCCAAGATATTCATGTGAAACTCATGAATAGTCTCATCTTCTTTCATCTTCAAATTCTCAAATTTGGTAGTGAGCATCTGAAGTCTTGACATCTTCACCTTGGATGTCCCCTCATGAGTAGTTTTGAGAGTGTCCCAAACATCCTTGGCCAGCTCACATTGATGAACTAGTCAAGATATTTCACAATTCCATTGAATAATGCATTCAATGCTTTAGAGTTCCCCAGTGCTAGCTCCTCTTCTTCTTTGTTCCATTCTTCCTCAGGTTTCAAGACAGTAGTTCCATCCTTCTCAAGCTTGGTGGGATGTTTCCATCCTTTGTCAGCAGCTCTCCAAGCTTTAGTATCCAGTGATCTCAAAAAGGCAACCATATGAGGTTTCCAGTAATCATAATTAGACCCATCCAGTATAGGTGGTCTACCTCCAAATCCTCCTTCCTTATCCATTACGCCAGAAACTATTATCCCTAGATCTCACCCAGAAATAATAGGCAGGGTGCCTACTCTGATGTCAATTGAAATTCCTGGCAGCAGATACGTGATGTCACAGAGAATGTTATGACACAAGATTCGACACTGCTAACAATTCACACAATAAATTCAAGCAGAAAGAACACAATAAATTGTTTACCCAGTTCGTGTAACTACACCTACATCTGGGGCTACCAAGCCAGGGAGGAAATTCACTATTAGTATAATTAATTCAGGAATAAACCAACCAGTTATCTCCTTCACTTAAGACCTACCCAATGCAACTTCAATCTAAGTCCTACTTAGACCTGAGTTCCTACTCACTCCCCCTCAATAACAGCAGTGATATCAACCTATTGATTAATTGAATTGTGAAGACACACTTAAATAAACTATCTTGATTTTGCTTCACAACTTTAATCAAGAGACAAAACACTCGTGCTTCAAAGCTTTGAGTGATAAACAACCCTTACAAACAAATCCTAGTCCAAGGCACTTATCAATTGATAATTGCTTGGCTCACAAGAGTAACTAGAATTACACAAAATAAACAACCTGCTAAATCTTCAATACAGTCCAGAGGTGCAGCAGCAGAGTAAGGGTTCTATTCCTTTTATAGAAGCAGTCCTGAAACTTCAGTTTTGGGCTTCCATAATAATAGCTAGGGTTCACTTAATTAATCCTAAAAACTTGGTCTTATCAACAACCAATTTAGGTTTAACTAAGATTAACCTAACAGCCACGTGAGCATGCAATCTAATAACAGAAAAACATAATAAAGCAGCTCAACAAACTTCTTGAAAAATCTCAGGAAAAACAGATTCTGCAGAACAAAATGTCACATAGGATGTCATGACATCTGGTATGACATCAATCAAACTTCTGCAGAATTTCCAGCACAGTAATTGCTTCCAGATCTGAGCTGTACATAAACATCCTTGTCAAGTAGGATTTATCTTCAATCTCTGAATGTCATGGCATTTATCAAGACATTGCTATAGTCTAGTTTTACCAAAAAGTAATGCCAACTTAAAACACTAACAAAAATCTTCAATCTATAGCAAGTGGATATGTGGATCAACTTCCGAGTTGGAGAAATATCCTGAGATCGAATAAACATCCTACTTGGCAGATATTTATCTGCTGATTAATTAAGGACTTACTGGGGAAATAAACACGTTAGAAGTTCAACAGGGTCTATAGAGAACAACTCAGAGAAGCAAACCTGTAGATATCACTGCCACTAAAATTTGTAGGGAGAATTATTATCTGAAAGAATCTTGAAAATACCCTGAATACATTGTAGGAATCCTTTTTGAAGGAAACTCGCTTAGGAGTAAATGACATTTCATTGGGAAAACTTCATAAGAAACCAAAGGAGATTGTCACTGGGGATTCCAGGTAGAAAATTCCGTTGACATTAGAGTACTTGGAAATTGACAACTGTTTCATTGAGGAAGAAATCTCGACTGGAGAAATCCGTCAATTATTAAGATCCGAACAAGTATACAACTTACACTGGGGAGAAGAGAATAATTTTGTCATCTGAGACATAATCTTCCAATTTTGATCCTCATAAGGATATTTATAGTTTCAGCTGGGGGAAAATCCTGCAAAAAAGAATTAGCCGAAGCCAATGCATGAATATGATATGCATGATTTTTAAGGCTTTAATGCAAAGGGTATCAAACTAACTCTCTGACACACCTGGAAGAGAAAATTTCAAAATTCACCATGAGGATAATGCACCAAACCCTGAATGCCAATCTACGGCTTGAAAGGATCCATGGTAATCCTTGTAGAACGAAAGACAACAACTTCTAAATTCCTATAATTATGATGATCAACAGAGTGCCCCAGAATCGGGTGCAAAGAGAATAAGTTCAGTAACTCAGGGACCGAGAGTGAACTTCGGCGAGGATAAAATAATTCATGTTTAGCATGCAAGTCTGACATAAATGTTTCAACAGTTGACCAACTTCCATCTTTGCAACCGTTTTGATGACAGAAGGCTGTAATGAATATATACATATATGTTGAAAAAATTTATCGTTGGCGAAATATTCGTCTTGTAGTTGTTGAGATGATAGTGAATTGCCTATAGTCAAGAGATAACTCCACTGGGGAGTAGAGGAATCAAGTTCAACACCGGCTGAAAAGAATAAATGCTTCCACCGTGGATAAATCTTTCATCTGCTAGTATCGTGCTGACACGTTTAAACAATTTGATGTTTCAACAGGTCTTCTAAAATCCTTAACCATCTCACGTGATAAGTGCATATTTCTGTTAAATAAGCGAGGAATACACTGGAGAAATAAACATACCAGAGATTCACAGGGGATTAGCTAAGAACAGCTCTGAGAATCGGGTCTATAAAGAACTGCTGCCACTAAACCTACTCGGGAAATTGGGTTTAATGTTGTTGCAATAGGTCCTTTTGTTGCAATCCTCCATTTTCTAACATCGGTTCGAGCTCATTCTTCCATCATGGTGTTCACCTTTCTACAAAGAAGACGACACATCAAATATTTATCAAAAGTCATGAACCTAGGTCATTTGAAAGTTTCTCGAAAATCAAAGAAAAGTTCATCATTTTACACTTAGAAAAAAATTGCCATGGTAAGGTTTGTTTTTGAAACATTCCCAATTTTTGCCTCCAGAAAAAAATCAGATTTTTATCATCAAACAAAAGTGTTTATTTCAACAAAAGCTACTCCCAAAAGAAGCATTCTAAATCATGGTTTAATTCATGAAAACTAAAAGCAAAAAGTGGGGAATTCAAAGTAGATACAAAGCAAAATTCAAGTTATTTCAAGTGACCATTAGTCTACATTGAGACTTGATACTTGTGCTAAAATCCAACATGTCTTTCTATTAACTAACTCCAACTTCCTTATACTCCACAAACCAACACAAACTACAACCAATTTTCTAACGAACCTCCACCATTAATAAGCCATTGATCTAATGGTCAAGATTGATGATCTGCAACTAATTCCCAAAACAATTCCCAACTATTGATAAAGTGATTACTTGGATTATAATCTAATGATCCATAATCATCCAAAAAATCTATATAAACTACCATTTCCCCCAATTTTGGGATTTTTTAACCATTATTAACTATTTTCTAGTCTTAACCACCATTTTCACACTTTAATTTTTCTTCACTTTCTCTCTCAATTTCACACTATTCTCTTCATCCCTAACCACTACTAAAGTTCATCACCATCACCATCTAGAATTTCAAATTGAGATTCTAGATTGGTGGAACTAAACCTTCATCCAAAATTCAACAAAGAATCCATAATTTCATAAGCATTCATCATTCAACATCAAGCAAGCTCAATTTCAAGGATTTATAACAATCCAAAATTCATCATTCAAGTAGAATCAAGGTTCATCACATTCAACAATTTTCCACAACAAATTTCCAACATTCAAGAGTTCCATAATCAAGCATATTCAAGTGTTCATCAATCTCCAACAATATTCAAGATTTGCCAAGTTTCAAGAATTATAAGTTTCTATTTCCTATGTTCATCATCTTTCAACAGTCATTTTCTATTATCGAAAAGATTGCCTATTGAAGTTTTTCCGGGTTTCTTTCTCCTTAATTTCGTCGATCAAATTTAACAACAACCAGAGCAAATCTCTGCTCCGTTGGTAAGCCTTGAATCTCCATCTTCTCCATGCAACATCCATGAATTTTCTTGTATGAATTGCTTGTTGAATGTATGTGGTAGAGCCTAATTTATGCCCCTGTTTTGATATAGTTTGATTAGAATAAGCACTTAATTATTCAAGATTTCTGACATTCAAGTAGCATAGAAAATCAAAATAAGCATTCTTGACTTGTTTTTAGATTACTTCTAGCATATAGATTCATGTTAGCATAACATAGCATTAGTCTTAGGCATAATCCAAAACAACTTATTAGAATAAGCACTTTTTTACATCCAAAAAATCATATTCAACTAGTAACAATTTTTAACATAGCTTTAGCATAGAAATTAATATATGTAACATGATTTAGCTTTTAAAAATAATCACTTTTTACCCAATACCCCAACCTTGACACAAACATAAAAATCACTTTTTTTCATGATTACAAGGTCCCAAATTTCAACCCCAATCATGAAAATAACGCTAGAATCTTTAAACCCATTAAATTCCAAGCATGTTGCCATTTTACTTCATCAAAAATCATCGAGAAAAGTGAATTTTTATACCTTCAAAAATATGAAATAGAGCTTTTTCATGGAGTTTCAATGGAGGAAGAGAAAACAATTGAGGAAGACAGCCACCACCATGGGAGGAGGGGGCTTCCGTCGCCATGGGGAGCCTTCCCGACGCCCCCAAGCCGCTGCCACTTGGCCGTCCAGCCACCACCATCGTCCTTGGGAGCTTGGCTCTCTTGTCTTGTTTTACGTGAAGGTGGAAAGATAAGAGAATTGGACCGGTCCGGTCCAACCGGCCGGCCGGTCTGGTTCAGGAGTTCTATGTTTTTTTATTATTTAATTTTCTTTTTTCGTTTCTTCTTTTATATTTTTTTAATTAATAATGCTCATTTAGAGATTTTTCCTTGTTTACACCCTCCTCAGTTTTTCTGCATTGGACCAACAAGTAAATTAAATTGGGCAAGACTTAATTTCATTTTCACTCTTTATTTTCAGCAGTACATTACTCATACCATAATATACATTCTAACATACATAATGCATCACTTTTTAATAGTTTCACAAATATTTTTTAAATAATTTTACTAGCATAATTTTAGGACTAATTAATTTTAAACTTAGAATTTGTTTAAAATATTTTGTTGATTAATGTGTAGAAATAAGAATTTTTTTGTCTACCTTTTGTATCATTTTCATCTTGATTTTATGAATATTGGATGCTTTGCCTTGTTCGACGCTTCTTGAAAGTTGTTTTGATTTCTTGCTTATCATGTTCCCTTAGGATTTTTAATTCAATTTTAATATTTTGATTAAATTGAATTAATTAGATCTTAGGCTTGTAAACTATGCATGTTAACAATTGGGTAAATTTCGCTTTATCCCACTCTTAGGACTATGATGCATGCTAACATTAAGATTAGTTTCCCTTAGTTCTTTTCTCTTTCTTTTGCATCACATTCTAAATCAAAAATCTCTTTTCATAATCAAAAACTTAAAATATGATATGCATTACCCTCAATAAATATGATATGCATTACGACTAGCGTGAACTAAACGCAACGTATTGGGGAGATTCTGGGCAAGGGGGTTTGTTATATAAAGGGAATAGATGTGGCACCCTAAATATATATAGTTATGTATAGCTTTATATATGAATAGTTTGATATGTTTGTGTGTTTTAACTTGCTATTCTATTCTTGGGAAAGTTTCTCCTTCGGATTTTAAGAAAGGTAGGTTATGTGGGATCCTAGGTTTTGTTATTATTGTGCTCGCAAAGATCATTGGGATCTTCTGCATACATATCCCTTAATGGGAATCAGAGCATTTGTAGCTCGGATCTAAAGGGAACTATGGTTTGTTTGGTTTGAGGGAGAAAGAAGTATGTTCGCCAAGGATGAGACCTTGTGCCTACGTATTCTCAAAGGGATGTTGAGAAAGTCAGAGCAATCGTAGTTCCCACTTATGCTAGTGGAAGCAATGGGATGTTATTAAGAGACAAAGACAAATGTCATCTTAATGAAAAATGTATCTAATCTATTTCATCACATACATTTTGAAGGGTTGATTGATTGAATCTTTCATCGTAAGTATTAGGTGTTTTGCTTGAGTGTACAAGCGTTACCACTTACGAGTTAAGAAAGATGTTTGAAAGATGATTGAATCTTTAATTGTAAGCATTAGGTATTTTGCTTGAGTGTACAAGTGTTACCACTTACAGATTAAAAGATATTTTTTGTTTGAAAAGTGTTTGAAAAGAGTTTGATTGTATGTGATGTGATAGATGAGATACTTCTTCCATAGATATGATAAATGTCTAAATCTCGAGGAGAAATTGATTGGATTAGGGGGATGCTTTTAAGAAGCCTGTGGGTCCTTGTATTGTACGCCCAAGAGGAGGCATTCCGAGGGTCATCGAGGGTCCTTGCATTGTGAGTCCAAGAGAAGGCATTCCGAGGGTCATCGAGGGTCCTTGTATGAAGCTCAAGAGGAAGTTATAGGGTATGGCTTGTAACACCCCTTCTAATTACCCGCGTTTTTATAAATAATAATCAGAGTTTTTAATCGTAAATCAAGAGGCGTCACAATTTTAAATATAATTCAAAATTATAACCAAACAGATGTCATGCTTTCACTGAAGGAACTCATTAAATAATAAACCAAAGTTATGTTTAACAGCGGAAATGAAACATAACAACTCCTGAATACGTCATGCATAAGTATTTCCAGGACAATAAATTGAAACATTAATCAAAACTAATATTTAATATCCAAAAGAATCTCAATCAAACGTTTCCCCAGTGTTACATCTACCAGAGCACGACACTGACACGCGGATTAACTAATGACTCGACTCTAGAAGCTATCCTCACTGATTCCAAGCAGCTAATCACTTCAAATCTGAAATCATCAAAGTAAGGGTGAGATTTCTATCCAATATAAAATGCATTATACGTTTCTAAATACAACAGATTAATTGAATACATTAGTCCATTATCCAAACACATAGTCATAGCCAATTCACAAATGCATTTCACACAATGAACATGCAATATAACAAACAATGGAAATTGCAATACTGGAAACCATCCTAGCATGTTACAATCCCATATGTAATGCAGACTCTATGCATGTGGTACCAAACGTGAACCGAGTTCACCCACCGCCCGCTTACATGTGGAAAGACAATGAAATCCATGATTCGCCCAGAACACTGAGTCAAGAATCCATGATTCGCCCATAACACTGGGTCAAGAATCTAGCCTCACTACCTCAATCTTGGTAAGTCTATTGGCTCTGCCAGTTCACCTCCACACAATGGGAATGAACCAATAACAATGCTTATGCATGCAGCATAAAAGCATGCAACATCAATTCAACGGAATATGATCACAACATAATTCCACATAATGCCAACATCAACGAATATCACATGATAACAACATAATCATGAAATAAATTATCACAAAGCATAACTATGGCAAACGCTTACTCTTCAATTAGTAAGACTAACACCAGTATATACAACAATAACAACTGAGGTCAACAACCATCATGAATACACAACATCGACAACAACACATGATATCAATACAATCATGAATAGACAACAAGGAAACCAACAACATAAGCGTCAATCTTCGTTCACCCTGTCAGAACAATCTAAACCAATTCACAGATGATGATCTCAACATAATTCACTTAATGCCAATCACCAATGTATCGCATTCAATCATAATGAATAATCAACACAACATTGTAAGCATTAGTTCCCATCCGATAACTCAGACCATTCATAATAATTTCCCATTATCTTTAACTATCCACACTTTTTCAAAAATCGGAAGCTCGACTATTTTTAAAATAATTTTAGCAAAATAATATTGTTCTCTTTTTAAAAGATAGTATTTTAAATTTAAGAAATAATGCCGAAAACGGCACTCGAATCGGAGTTACGGTTTAGAAAATATGAATTTTTGAAGTTTAAGCATTTTTGAAAAATTACACATGGAACCCGGTTCCTATATATACAGGAACCGGTTCCTGTGAAGTCTGAAAATCACGCTTCCTGGAATTTGTATGGGAACCCGGTTCCGACATATACAGGAACCGGTTCCTGAGTGCAAAATTCCCCAGTTTTGAAATTTGAACACTGGGAACCCGGTTCCTCCCCACAGGGAACCGGTTCCCACGACCTGCAGAACCAAAATTCTACTATTTGACAGCATTTATGCATTTCAAACCATTCCCAATCATTCCTATACGAATTATAACTTCGGGAACACCAACATACAACCATTATACATCATTACAACATCATATATCATTATTTCGCCATGCCTATTATTTATTCGACACACTAATGATCTTAATTCTATAATTCGACACAAAATAGGGTTTAATCCTACAAACCTATATTCATCAAAAATCAAACTTCCTAACATACTCAATCATCCATTTAATTTCCAAAACCCATAAGGCATAAAAATCGAATGAAATCACCCCTTACCTCGCGATGATCTTCGATTTCCTCGGCGTTGGCTTTTTCCTCTCTTCTCTTCTCTTCTCCAATTCTACGTGAAATAACTTTTCCAAAATAACCTTCTTTTCTTCTTTTCCTTTTTATATTCCTTCTTTTATTCCTTTATTATTTCCAAATAAAACACATAATTAATAATTAGTAAAAGTAGAGTGATTTACTCCTCACACCCACTATTTACTATGCACACCTCCAACCCTTCTTTCTTCAATCAATCCAATTAAATCCAAAAATATAAATACTTAAGACTTTAATTAAATAAATAATTAAATTTTCATTTATTTAATATTCGAATTAAATCGGAGTGTCACATGGCTGGCTTTGGCTTTAAGAGTGGTTTCACCGGGAAACCGTCCTCTTAGGATTCAAGAGTGATTTCACCGGGAAATCATACTCTCGGGGTTCTATCCTAACGCGGGTGATTCTTTGTATTGGAAGCCCAATAGGAGGCTGTTAAGAGATTTCCAGGTCTCTTTCTTGTTTGATGCCCAAGAGAAGGCTAAACTCAACGAGGGAGTTCTTTTGAACGAAGCCCAAGAGGAGGCTAATTCAGTAGGGGAGTTGTCTTATATGAAGCCTAAGAGGAGGCTAAACTCAATGAATGAGTTTTCTTATACGAAGCCTAAGAGAAGGCTAACTCAGATGAATGAGTTATCTTATACGAAGCCTAAGAGGAGGCTAAAGGAACCTAGTTGTTAGACTGGTTGTTATGTTATAACTGAACAGTTATATGAACAAGTGTGTGATGTGTATTCACAGGAGTTTATGAAGGAAATATATAGACAAGTGTATAAAACAAGCAATTAAAGCAAGTGTAACTTGAATATATACAAGGAGTTTGGGACTTACACCTTAAGGGAGACCCATTGGTTTAAGAGCAGTTTCACCGGGAATAATGCTTCTCTTAATACCAATGGAATCGGTGTATAAACAAGCGGATGAGAACAAACGAAAGAAGTTTGTTTTTGCTTGAATATTTAAAAAGATGATTTAGTGTGTACAAGGAAATGAATATGTACACGAAGGGTGATTATGTACAAGGAAATGAATATGTACATAGGAGGGTTGGGACTTACACCGTGAGGGAGGCCCATGATCAATTAAGAAATTCAAGGAGAAACCTGGTTCGGTTTATCTTTAAATCTAATTGATCATGGAAAAAGGTGTGTAAGTTTGTTGAAGAGGTTTTGGAAATGATTTTGAAAAGTGAAGGATATTCACAAGAAGTTTTGAAAAAGATTAAGTTTGAAAGTTGGAAAGAAAATATTTTTGGAAAGTATTAAAAATACTTAAAATGTCTCATTTTTAACTTAATAAAAATATAATCAAACAGAAAAATATTTTTGGATTTTTTTTGACATAATCATAAAATAGGCATATTAAATGACAAGTGTGCAAAAAATCATCTCAAAATGAGAAATTTTGATTAGATTTTGAAAATGTTGAAGTTTGAACCTTGGACATTTGGCTTAGAAGTGAAGATTTTTTCCACTGAGCCATTTGCTTGACTTGTCATTTAATCACCTTGTTTAGAAGGAGTTTTGAAAAAATGAAGTTTTGAAAATGTTCAGAAGTTGTGCTTCTGAAGGGATCAGAAGTTGGCTACTTCTGGAAGGATCAGAAGCTAGCTTGCTTCTGGAGGAAGAGGGCTTAGAAGTTGACTGCTTCTGGAGTCAGAAGTTGGCTACTTATGGAAGGATCAGAAGCTAGCTTGCTTCTGGAGGAAGAGGGCTTAGAAGCTGACTGCTTCTGGAGTGCCTTGAGGCTTGCTGCTTCTGGAGCGTGTGAAGAAGTATGTGGCTCTGGACTTGTGAATGAAAGTCGGAGAGGACTTCAATACAGAATTTTAGACACCGGTCCCGCTCAGTTTCGATGCTCCAGCCAGGAATTATGACCTTTCTAGTGCACCAAGAACACGATACATCACTAAAATTCAGTTTATTCCACATGAAAGATCAATTTCTTTGAGGACTTTCTGAAGGCTTAGAAAACACTTAGAAGGGGGGATGAATAAGTGTTTCCCTTTTAAATTTTTCTGTTAATCAACAACAATCTAAACACACAATAATTTTTATCTTGGTTCATTTGAAACTCAAACCACTCCAGTCCACCCGTCAAGGTGATTTCGCCTCTCTCAACGAGGACTTAATTCACTATAATCAATCTGATTATAATTACACAACCAATTGTTGTGACTGACACCAATGCACAAGCCAACTGCAAGTGACTAACACTTCTAAGACTCTCTAGTCCTAGCCATCTCGAGAAATCTGACTCAACTGGTCTCTCAATGAACAATTACAAATGAACTTCTAACAAAGTGTATAACTTTGCTTCTACAAAGCTTTATCACAAAAGTGATTTTTACACAAGAATGTTTAAGCTCGGTATAGAAAATAAACTTAACAAGATAGTATTTGATTTTGGCAGCGTAAGTTTTCTTCTCAGAATTGTTGTATGAATAATATTCTTCTTTGAATGTTTGCTCTTTATATAGCTTCTATAAAATCATTTTGTTGCTTTCTTTTGCGTGTCTTGGAAGATGATAAACATAATAAATGTTGCTTGTCTGCATGTGCTTTGCTTTCTCAATGAGCCTCGAAATTTGATCCACTCAAGTACTTAAGTCGTGTTATCTTTAATTAGTAATATACTATAGCAAACTTTGTCTTAGAAGATGACGTATTGATAAATCAGGATCTTCTACAAGCCTTGTTCAAAGTATCTTCTAACAGAGGTTCCCTTGGTGCTTCTATCAGAGGTTGCGTTAGCATGCTTCCTTCAGAAGTTGCTTTCAGCGTGCGTGTTCAAAAGTTCTTTTTATCTTCTAGAACTTCTAACTCTTTTTCTGCTCAACATAATTTGATATTTCACTTTTCTTGAGTGTTTGAGTCAAAACATCATCTGAAATGAGAACAATACACATCAGAGTATCATGTTTATTATACAAAATTTATTTCACTTGTTATCACCAAAACTCTAAGATATGATTAAAACCAAACTATGTACTAACACTTTCTTCACACAATTTGCTTTCGAATTATGAATGAAAGTTGTAGATAATAGTGAGAGGGCCCGTAGCACACCGAAAACCCAAGAATTCACTTTATTGAGGAATTAACAAATAGAATCTTTTTCTTAACGAAATAGCCTCCGATCTGAACAGATAAACTGGAGAATATATTGAAGTAATCCCAATGCTTATGGAACCAAACCAAAATAGCTTTTTGTCCATAAAATCTCCCATCAAACATACGAGCCGAAATAAAAATAATATCGGTCTCGAAATAATCTGAGATAGCCGAAACACACAGTTTCTTCCACAATTTGGGATACTCTGAACTTGGTGACCACATGATCAATGTTATGCATGTATGTCTATGATAATGCCATTATAAGCTAGAAATACCTCAATGAAGAGGGTAAATTTTGGGTACAACAAAGTCATCTATCATGACCAGAAAATACGCTAAGTTTGGCGGTGGTGGGTCTCCTTCTGACGTCGAAGACATTCTTTTTTAAGAAGGGTTAAATATACAAACCCCCTTGTAATGTCAGCGAATTTTGCTTTTAGACCTCGGTAAAGTTTTTTTTTTTTTTTAAAAATCCCTTGAAATTTCCAGATTCCCCCGTTATGCCCCCTGTGCGCACTATTTGAATCCAAATCCTATACTTTATTTTTAATTTTTTATTATTTTTAAACCCACCTGAATTATCTTTTAACTTTTAGTTTTTTTAATAATTTTTTTTTTAATTTTTACTTTTTTTATTAATTTTGTGACGTTTTATTCAATTATTGTTATTAGTATTTTTTTATGAAATTAAATTTATAATTTAATTCGCTTATTTATTTATAAACTGATTAACTATTTTTTAAAATTAAGAATTATTTAAATAAAAATTGAGTTGGAAATGTATTAGGCTTATGGTACATTTAGTGTCGGTCTGTTTTCAATTTAACAATCAAATATGTCTCTAATCATGTTATATCTACTACAATTTTCAGCAATAATATTATACAAATTAGTGGTGTTCAAAATATAGTTAATTGAATTGTATTTCTGTATTGAATTGGATTAAACTATAAAAAATACTGAACTATTTATTCAAAACAATTTTAATGCAGTTTTAAACTAACTCAAAACCAATTTTTATTATAAATTGGTTTTATTATAAAAATTAGTATTTTATAAAAATATCAAATAATTTTGTTTTCTAAAAAATAAAAAAAATTATTTTAAAAAAATAGAAAAAAAATTTGATTTCGAAAAAAAACTGAAAAAATTTGTTTTTTTTGAAAAATAAAAAAACTAAAATTATATTTTTCGAAAATATAAAAAACTGAAAAAAAATTTTGAGAAATAAAAAAAAAAGAAATTTCAGAAAATAAAAAAAAAACTGGAAAAGATTTCCGAAAAAGAAAAATTGAAACTTTTTTCCCAAAATGCAAAAAAATCTGGAAAAAAAAATATTTTATAAATTTTTTTTTAAATAAATTATTTTTCAGAAAAATATATATATTTTTTGAAAATAAAAAAACTGAAAAAAAAAATATTAAAAAAAAGTTTTCAAAACCAATTTAAAATTTAATTAAAGAAAATTAAGTTTTTCAACAAAACTAATTTGAAACTAGTTAAATTATATTAAACTGATTTTTTACTATAAATTGGTTTGAATTAGTTATAAACTAAATTGTAATTGGTTTAACAGATTAACTACTTTTTTTTAAAATAGTTTTTAATAACTGAATAGAACCATTAATATCATTCAATTCAATTCAGTTTATGAACTACGAACACCTCTAATACAAATGCAGTGACAATGTTCCTTCAAAGTATTACATACACACATTAAACAAGTTTCCACTATTTCTACCATTGTGCACTAGGCATTTTGCTACTCCAAAACTAACACCTGCTACTTCTCCTTGGTATGTGCATTCTAATTTGAAAGAACTTCAATTAATCAGAGAGACTTCTTAAACTTTTAGAACAAAAGAAATACTCACAACTTAGTAATTAATGTTAGGTCTTGTTTCATAAATAAATCCTTAGGTCTTCTTGTTTCAGTATTATCACCATTCATGGTTTCCAGTTCTTATTCTTCACCACGTCAACATTATCACCATGCATGGTTTCCAGTTCATATTCTTGTGTTTCTTCATATCTTGTGCTTCTTCATCCATGACCCTGTTTCTTCATTCACAACAACTGTTAATTCTATATCATGTAGCATATGAAGCCAACATATCTTTTATCATTTTCCTTACTCACGCTTTCATCTTCCCAACTAACATATTAAAGATCAATCAAACCTTAACCTCGAAACACTATAACCCTCTTCTTTTTTACTCTTGTTTTTATCTATATATTTGACAATGATCCAAATGTTTGTTTGGAACCTTCTGAATGAACTATTCATTAGCATATGCTTGATGTTTAAATAGAAAGTTTTATGATTTACATTCTTTCCATTGTTCCTGTATTCCAATTGTTTTCATGTTTATAATTTACAACTGGGATTACTTGATTAGTTTGAAAGCAAGGTTTTCTTTTTGAATTCTTTTAGTATTAGTTAATTAAGTATTTAGTACTAGTCCCCTGCTTATATTTTCAGGTATGCCGTTATTGCCAACAGCAAGCTGAAAAATCTATATGTTTCATTTGTCTTTTTAAATGTATTTCGGTGCAACAATGTGTATCTTCAGATATAAAGGAGGGCATGCCATAATACACAGGAGAGAGACGCAACATTGTTATTCCTTAGAAGTGGAAACTAAGCGCGTCTGGGATTATGTGGGAGACAACTATGTTCATAGACTTATGTCATGTCACCACCAGGGTTGATTTTGAGTGACTTTGGGGATTTGTGACTTTGATAACTTTCTCTCTATCTCTCTCTAATTTAATTTTTCTCTCTCAATAAATAATCTATTATAATCATTCATTCATCTCCAATTTTGCCTAAAGTCACAAAGTTACAAGAATAGTAAAGTCACTCAATCCAATCCCGTCACCACCATGCATGCATTATTTTGTGTTGGGTGAGTCACATTTAGGACACTTCATGTTTTGTTCTTGTGGTTTTGTTGAGGAAGATGTTGATGAAGATGTTTTTTTCGACCACAAGAACCTTGTTGGTTGTTGATATTGTTGTTGACAAATTTTGCAGACTTTGAGGTTTGTTGTGTTTCATCAGGTGACATAGTTTTTTTTGGAGCAAAATAAAGAACAAAAGTAGTTTTTTTGGTTGCTTTTTTCAGTTTGGTTTTGAAGAGGGAAACATGGTTAGAAATTGAATGGTTTCATGCATTAAAGAGATGTTATTGTTGAGTTGGTTGAGATGAAAAAGGGTGAATGAGAAGTATTATCAACTGCTTCTAAAGGATAAGGATGGTCTCTTTTATAGTCCCACATCTTCTGTTATAACAACAAATCTATTGTTTATAAATCTATCAAGTATGTAAAGTAATAAATTAGTGTCTGAGATTAATTGTGGGCTTCTGTATGGTTTCAGTTGGCCCAAACTTTTAATTTTTATAATTTAAAAAAATAACTTCTAAAAAAATATTAATAAAAATAAAAATTTTAAAAAATATAATATAATATACAAACAAAAAACTAAAAAATAACAAAAATTAAATAAAATAATTAAGAAATTCCAACATGGCTTTCAAAAATTTAATCAAAAATAAAATAATAATCCAGCTGGATTCTCCCAAGTCACAAATTAGAATATGAGGTATTGTATATTTAACCCTTTTAAGTACGATGTGGTGGTCTAGGAAAATTTTACCGAGACCCCACGTGGACGTCAAATATTTAAAATATATATATATATATATATATATATATATATATATATATATATATATATATATATATATATATATATATATATATATATATGTGTGTGTGTGTGAGAGATATTTAGGAATTCTAAGGCTCAAGTGAATTGTCTTGAGCTCCAACTTATGTGTCTTTCTTACCCCTCAGTTGGGAGCCCTTTTATAGAGGTGCATGGACCTCAACATTTATCATGCATAACTGTCATGACCCTTCACTAAGTATAATCGGGTTTCCATAAGGTCCTGTAACGTTCGCCGCTGCCAATGATGACCAATAACATAACGCGCGCTATTAGGAGTAATCAAGCAGTTACATATTTGAAGAGACGATCTTGCCATAACGTACTCATAATTGTCGGGCTCTTCGTAATCCCTGGGTTCGGGATATGACCTCGGTAGCTTCCTTTTCACCTTCGGCCAGGTTTGAGTCGTTGGTGCCTCCGGCCTCATAGCTCGGAGTCATCTAGCCTTTAGTAGTCGGGGTATATGCTCGGTGAAATACCCTTATTTCTTCCTGACTGATTGCTCGTATATCTTAGTCATCATCTATACCCCAGACAGTAGATTTTATGCACGAACATATAATATTTAAGTACACTTATCATATTTTTATTAAAGCCTTTACGTGAAGGCTTCTTGCTAATAGGCTTCCGACTAAGGATCTTTTAAAGATAAGAGGTATCAATTTTTCGTTAGACGCTCTTAATTGCGTTTTTTGTGATATGTTGCCCGAGAGTATGGACCATTTTTTTTTTATTGTGTGGTGAAAATTATTTGGAAGGAAATAGCTCGGTGGGTGGATAAACCGGTAGGTGTTTTGGAGGATTGTTTTGACAACTATATGGATTTGTATGATTTTTGTAAACATAAAAAGTTGAAAGAAGGCAAGAGAGGAGTTATATGGCTAGCAACTTCTTGGACCATTTGGTTGTTGAGAAATGATATTTGTTTTCGGAATGAGGGTTCGAATGTAGATAACACGATGTGGTGTATAAAGATTTTGGTTTTGAGGTGGTTAGGGATAACAGAAATTATCAATCCCAATTTAAGATTCTACGAGTTTAGCAAAGATCTTTTGTTTTATCTCTCTTAGTTTAATTGGTTGATAATTTTCTCTTTTTGTCGGTTCGGTTTTTTTTCCCGTCCCGTCTCATTTTGTAAACAGGTTGGAGAACCCTTAGTTCTCTCTATTTATACGACTTACTTAAAAAAAATATTTTTATTAAAAAATAATACTAAACACACTTAAAAAATTTATATAAATTTTCACCTTTTTATTAATCCATTTTTTATTGCTATAACCGTGGTATGTGTATACTCTTAGACTTGTTCCATCATAGTTCAACCAATAGTCTTTCAAGTCGACTAATCATATAGACAAAGGAATCTCACAAGAAGATAATGCTTGACTTACTAAATTTCATAAACATTCTAAAGCTAAAAGAATTATAAAAGATAAGAATATTTAAATTCATGAGTGCTCATCTTTATTCTCCACAAATGTCCTATCATTTTTAATTGGTGCATAATTTGTCGTTAAGGATAATTGAAAGCACTTGCAATGCACAAATATTATTTTAATCCTAAGTCCTAACCTAATATCACTTTGTATAACACAACCTTTAGACCTATCTTCCTTTAATCCCTGCGCATGCTTCTTACTTTCCATTTCAACACCTTTTAATTTGATAATTAGCTAATAAAACTTAGCCTAATGGATGAGATCAAATTCATAATGGCTTATACATTATTATAAAGATTGTGATTAATATCGTGTCAATCATATGCTACTTGCAACTAATTGAAATAATCACACCATTATCATTTTCTTAATCATTTCCACTTAATAAGAAACTAACATGAAAGTAAAAAACTTCTTCTCTTCCTTTTCATTATTTTTTATTTTACGCCCCCTTAATTTAATTCATTTTGTATTTTAATATTAGGTTTTCAAATATTTATTCATGATAAAAGCTGAAAATAAATAAATAAATTATTTTACTTTTTTTTCTTTCAAAACACTAAAAATAGAAAAGAAATAGTGCTAGCGACATATATTTTTCAACCATGTTTTTTATTGGTTAAATGGACCATTCCAATCATATGAGGCCCACATAAATGCGATAAATTTCTTAATAAAATTAAATACAAAATAGAACTTTAATGAATTATGTGTTAGAGTCTTAGAGAGAATGATCTTAATGTTCTGCCTCGAAATTAGAAGTAGGTTAAACTTAGGTGCAAATTTTCGAAACCAATTAATATGTGAGTATATTTGGAAGATTAGTACTTAAACATTCATTCAAGTCAAGGTCCACCATTAATCAGGTCAACAGGTTTCATGGTATCTATATATTTATTATTTAGATGTATTATTTTTTTAAAAAAAATTAAAATATAATTATTTCTTTTTCTTTTATTATTGGGGCCAATTTTAAAAATTGACACAAAATTTTCAAGTTGTCGGGGACGGTCCTGAGTCAAGTTAGTAATTAAATCTAAAAATAGAATAATATGAAGTATGAAAAGTCTTACATAGGTGGATATATACATCTCGGTCAAGTAGCCATTGGACCTTACTAAAAAATTTCGTATATGTTCTTTCCTTTATACTTGATCTTTGACGGGTCTAAAACAGTTGCCCCAAAGGCTTGTCGTGATATGTTGAAAAAGAAGTCTTTTTGGATTCGTGTAAGCTGCATAATGTCAGGTTGACATCAAATATCCATAGAAAATTTTATGAACCAGTGGTAAAGAAAGTTGGAGACATACGCATTAAATATCAATCTTATCATTGCGTCGTTTTGCATGACTTCTGCGAGTAGAGACATGCATCAAAACTCTTGAAAATTTGCATTCTTTTTATAATCCTCTTGCTTTCTTTTTTCCTCCAACTTTCACACACATATATACCTCAAACATGCATCATTTGAAACTTGATGAAACCATAAACATACAAAGTATTGATCTTCATCTTGAACCTCTCATATTCTATACATACACACAAGAAAATTACACATAATCGTTCTTAGTTTTGGTGCCATCTAGATTCAGAGTTGATAAATTCCAATTTAAGTTGTTGAATTGTAAATTGGGTTGATAATCTTTAGGGGTGCTCATTAGAAAAAACCATAGGATTGTCCATCAATAACAAGGTATTGGTTTTGGGGTTTTGTACTAGATTTTTTTAATTCAAATTCAGCCGAGTGAAAGCTTTGAAGAACGAACGTTCTTACAAAAGAGTAGCGCGAGACAGAGGATCGATAGAAAATCTTGAGATACAACAATTCATAATTTAGATTCAGCGGAGTGAAAGCTTTAAAAAACATAGTTTCTTGCAAAGGAGTAGCATGAGACGATGGATCAAATTGGTTTTGTTTGGTGACTTAATTAATTAAGCTCAAATCAAGGGAAGAGAGAGTGTTAGGATCAACATCAAACTCAGGTTTTGTATGGTAGGATTGCTACATTCACTACGCCAAAACTTCTTTTAGGCAGTACACCATAGACAATGATTTATATACACGAAACAATGAGTTATAAATAAGCGCTTCCTAAAGTTAAAAAAAAGTGTTGCCTTAGGTTCACAAAAGAAAACGCTGCCATATGCTTATATTTTAAAAAAGTGCTGCCACAGGCCCAATATTAGACAACGCTACCATAGTCCCAATAGAAAGAAAGCTCTGCCTAAGGTTACTTAAAATTGAAATAGTAAAATACATTCTACATTATTTAGTGTTTATGTTTTCTTCTTGTCTCTTAGTCCAAAATGTTGCTTCGTCCATATGAAGTCATTCTCCGCCTTCGTTCTTCCTTTGTCTCCACCTCCGTTCTTCCTCTATCCAAAACAGCTCTAGAGCCACCGTTCTTCCTTGCGCCTCCATCTCTGTTTCCAGTGAAACCATTATCCATCAAACCATCTATTTCTGACGACTTCACTATTGTTGATTTTGGTCAAACCCTACTCCTCCCAGCCAACTGTTTTCGGTGACTTCAACCATTGTTGATGGAAAGTTTTGACATCTGGTAGATTCACCACAGTGGATGAAAATTGATAATGATTATCCTGATTTTGGAGAAGAAGCAATAAACCTTCGCTTGGCATTATCTAGTGATGGAATGAACCCATATGGTCTTCAAAGTATCTCACATACCACATGGTCAGTGATTATTATGATTTATAACCTACCTCAATGGCTATGTATGAACTATAAGTACATGATGTTATCTATGTTAATTTTTGGGTCTAAACAACCAGGGAATGACATAGACATTTACTTGGCACCTTTGATCGAAGATTTAAAGATTTTGTGGGATAACGGTGTCGAGTTTTATGATGGATATAAGAAAGAAAGTTTCAATTTGAGGGCGATGTTGTTTGGTACAATTAATGATTTTCCAGCATACAAAAATCTATCAGGGTATAGCATTAATGGTCAATGTGTGTGTCTTATTTGTGAAGATAAAACAGATACCACACTATTGGAAAATTGTCAGAAGAGTGTATTTTTTGGTCATCGTAGATTCTTAAATTCTTATCATCAATATCATGGGTGGAGAAAAGCAACCAATGATAATCCAGATGACTGTAAAGCTCCACCTACATTGACTGGTGAACAAATTTTTGAAAAGGTGAAAGATGTGAGTACTTAGTTTGGCAAGTCTTTTGCACATACGTTTGTCAAAGGTGGGTGGAAGAAGAGGTCAATTTTTTTTAATTTCCATATTGGAAGTCTTTGTATGCAAAAAATTCTTTTGATGTTATGCATATCGAAAAAAATGTTTGAAATTGTTATTGGTACGTTACTCAATATAAAAGGGGAAGTCTAGAGATGACCTTAAAGCAATAGAAGACTTGATATAGATGGGAATAAGAAATGAATTAGGACCTTCGGAGAAAGGAAGATGAACATATCTACCACCTGCTGCTTGTACTATATC
Source organism: Vicia sativa (assembly GCA_021764765.1). NCBI lineage: Eukaryota > Viridiplantae > Streptophyta > Magnoliopsida > Fabales > Fabaceae > Vicia > Vicia sativa. The sequence goes on along the minus strand of CM038796.1, from coordinate 70,188,075 downwards.
TAGAAAGGAGAAAAAATATTGTCTAAGTTTTTAAGTGAAGTTAAAGTTCCAGAAGGATACTCTTCAGTTATTATAAGACTTATGTCTATGAAAGACCTGAAGTCAAAGAGTTTAAAGACGCATAATTTCCATGTTATAATGTGAAATTTTCTACCAATAGCTATATGTTCTATTTTTCTAGAAAAAGTGAGAAGCGCCATAACTAAATTGTGGTTTTTCTTCAGGTCAATTTGTAGTAAGGTGATCGATCTTGAGATCTTACCAACATTGAAAAAATAAATAGTTATTACCTTGTATGAGCTTGAAATGTATTTTCCTCCCTCATTTTTTGACATAATGGTACATATAATTGTTCATCTTGTGAAAGAGACACAAATGTGTGGACCATCTTATATGAGATGGATGTACCCTGCTGAACATTATATGAAAATATTAATAGGATATGTGAAAAATTGAAGTCGTTCAGAGGGTTGTATTGTTTAATACATTGTTGAAGAAAAAAGTTAATTGGAAATAAAATTGTGACAATATCAATGTCTAATAGGGATCAAGTGCATTTGTATGTTCTGCATAATGACAACGAGCTTGAGTCGTATGTTTAAATGCACAAGGATGTACTCCGAAGTTTAAATTCGAATAAAAATTAAAATTGAATAGTACGAGAGAACAACCAAAGTTTTATACCATGGTTTAAGGAACATATTCATTTGAAGTTTTATTTAGATCCCGCTTCAATAACAAAAAGGTTGAGATGTTTAGCATATGATCCAAGTTTGAATGTGTTTTCTTATAGCAGATATGCAATTAATGGATACATGTTTTATACCAAATAACAAGATGATAAAATTACTATGCAAAAGAGTGGTTTCACTGTGGTAGATGACATATATACACATTAACAATTACATATTTATTATTTATTTAGGGAATTTCACCTTTTCAGCTTTTTCTATCATCACCGACTTATCACATGGTTGGCAAGGGAAACGTGCATAACACTTTGGGAGATGTACTTCACCATAAACTGCTTCGTACTAGATTTTTGAAAGTATCAATTGACATTTCCTTAGAGGGGGTGCGTTATTTCCTATATCGGATGATATTTTAGTTGCAACATTGGTCAGAGACTTAGTAGGATCATATTTTGCATGGCCGTCAAACCTCATTGTCGTAACCGGCAAAAATAGGAGAGTCCAACATTAATTTTTATCCTAAGGAGGGGGAATAATGGATAACCCTAATTTTTTAGAGATTCTAAGTTGGTGAGTTGATTAGACGAAGGGAAGGAGTTAGGCACCTTTCATCTCCCTTATTCTCAAGGGGCTCCATTTTTAGGTCTAAGGGTAAATTGGAAATTTCTTATCTAAAGGTATGTTATTGGTAAAGCTTAGAGAAATAAAAAGGGTTTTTAGTTTTCTAGTTGGGGGACTCACTTCAATATTTAAACCATGTGCCTATGTATCCTCTTACGAGGAATCAAAGTCCCAATTTTTTGTTAGTTTTTTTATGGATTGTGGAAATATTTTGAATTCTCCTTGAGCCCTGACTGATTTGAAAATAACGTAGTTGTAGATGCAGTTTGCAGTTAATGAAAAATGTCTCCACAATCCTTTTTTTTTGAAAATAAGTAGAATTTGAATTAAGTTAGTAAAAAATGTTAATATTTGATGGATTATCTGTCTTAGATGCATGATAAAAAAAAGTAAGCTTGAATGATAAAAAAAACTCATTCAGAAAATAAGGTTAATGTTTTAGAAAACAACTAACAAATAACTATTTTCACATTATTAAAAATAAATTAAATATTTTTAATACTAATCTAATAGTTATTCATTAAAATTATTTATATGGCAAAGAAAATATTTTAATGCATAAAATAATTAAATAATATGAGAAGAAAAATTTGATATTATAAATTTAAAAGAAAAATAAAACAACTAAGTTAATTAAAATAAATTTATTATTTAAAACAAAAACAGGGGGTGTATACTTAGTTCAGTAGTAATTCCATTGGGTGTAGAAAGTAAGGGCTTAAGCCTAACATATGTTTTCAAGGTCCAAAGGCGTAGGGGGTGTAAATTATAGTTAGAATAGTAAAAGGTGAGGTGCTAATAGAACAATCCTTCTGTCATACCCCAAAATTTGCCCTCCATCTTCTCAAGATATCTCATACATCCATGCTCAAAGATTCCTCAAGAGTTGATCAGACAAAACTCTCTCCTAGACAATCAACCCAAACTAGGGTTTGGCAATTCTCAGCTCCAGATGGACTTCCAACATCTCCAATGTTCATCCTGCCTCCTCATATGCTTCAAAGACTCTCCATGTCAAGTTTCAAGCCTTACAAGTCAAGATTGCTCAGACAATTGCTCAGATGGTTGAAAATCAACAGATTGGACAAAAGTCAACGTGGTCAACATACAGTCAAACTTCATATTTTTTGGTCAACATCCTCATTTTGAAGTTACATTCATCATTTGATCAAGGTTTGATCATGATTCATCAAGAAAACTCAAGATTTGCTCAAAAGTCAAACTTTCTAAATTAGGGTTTCTAGGTGAGAAGTCAACTGAACTTTGACTGATCATAACTTCTTCATACTTTATCATAAATTTTTCCACCACCTCTTGTTTTGAAGGAAATTCAATTCTCTACAACTTCATGTCTCACAAGAATGTCCAAAAAATGCTTCATTTGAGAGGTATGGCCCAAAACATTACAGGTCATTTTCAAAGTCAACAAAAAGTCAACATTTTGTTTTGAGGATATATTGAGCATGGAAACTCCAATTGATATGAGACAAAAACGGTTGGTTAGAGGACTCTTAGAGCTTTCCAAAAAGTCCAAGAACACTCAAAAATATGGAAAATTGAGCAAGATACACCATTCAGAAGTTGGGCAATTTTGGACAATTGCACAAAAGGACATTTTGGTCAAAATGCAAAATTTTCCAAATGGGCCTAAAATCTTTTGGTCCAAACTTGTTCATGACATTATTTTTGACCCATAAATGCTTGGCCATGGTAATTTTCTATTTTTATGATTTATCTTTAAATTTTAAAACATTTAATTCAAAATTAAATCATATAAAATATGAAAATAAGATATTTTTTCAAATGGATTGGATTTATATCTTACTTGAGGTCCAAGATAGCCCACCAAGCATACCAATTTCGTGATAGCATGCATATGGAAAGAAAAAATCAAATTTTTAAGGAAATTTGATTTTATTTGAATGAGAAATATTGCACATTGATTAACCAATCTTTTTTCACTCTTTTTTCTCTCTCAAATCCCTCTATAAATACTCAGCCTATTGCCAAGCACAAAGGAAGAAACCCTAGCTCAAAGCACAACCCTTATTTTGCCAAAATTTCTCAAGAAACTTGAAAAATAGTATTTTTATTTCCAGCCTCTCTCAGCCTCTTCCAGCCATCCAAACGTGCTCAGGGGGTAAGTATGAGTAAGAACACACCTTTATCATTGATCAAAGCAAGCTAAATCGTGCCCTATACATGCATACATATTCTATTTTTTCTTGATTTCGCATTTTACTATTCTGCGTGCTTTAATCGTTTCTAATGGTTTGAATATGTTCATGAGGTTCTACTTGACCGATCTGGGCAATCGTTTGAGAGGTTGAACGCCAAAATCGTGTATTGCCATGTTTAGGTTTTCCAAGCTGTGAAGCTTCGAACCGGCCTGTACAGGCCGATTCAGTCAAAACCGATGCCACCAATGGATTCAGAAGGTCCGATTTAGGTGGACAAGGTCTTCCTTTTCCTTTTATTCGCGTTATTTTGCAGGTTTGAACATCCTCCTCGCCGGAGAAGACGACCGGAGCTAGGGCTCCGACGTCGTTGACTAGGACGGAGACCGACGAGAGTTGCGTGGCGTTATCGCGCCCTCTGATTCGCTCATTCCATCCAAGCCGGGGTCCACCAGCTGACTGGGCCTTGACTTCACCAAACAGCGACGCGTGTTGCTCAAGATCACATGTTCCCAATCCACGACATCAGATGCAAGGTGGCGTAGTGGTAGTGAACTCAAGGTTTCACCCGTGGTCATCGATCGAGCCACTGACTGGTTTTGTTTTCTTTTTTCCAAACTCAACTATTTTAACTATTTTCCTATTTTCTTATTTATTTAATATTTGCATCAATTTTAATTCTTTTCATATTTTTATTTCATGCATTAAAAAACACCAAAAATTATTTTTTCCTTTTGCATTTATTTTCATAAAATACTTATTTAATTTATAAAATTAAAAAATATAATTTTGCATGCATATTTATTTTTATTCATAATTTAGCATTAAAATCACTTTTAATTAGTTTTAAATTATTAAATTGCATTCAAAAAATCCCAAAAAATTATTTTAGCATATTTATGTTATTTCCAGCATGTCATATTTTTCTCATTCAAAAATTTGCATTTTTACTAATATTTTCTTCTTATTCAATTTCATCGTATTTTCCGATTTTCTTATCTTTTCACAGGTTATTCCGTTTCAGACGGTTTCTTTTACTGTTTTCATTTTTTCCAATTATGTAACTGTTTATGGGATGTAATAGTTTAAATTAGGTTTTTATTTTCCGCAAGTTTAAATTATCTATCTGCCCCAAAGCCATGTAATAGCGTAGGACATTTATCTTTCCGCATCTTTACATTCCGCATTTTACTTTCCGCACCCTATAAATTCTAGTAACTAGGCGTGTATGGCAAGATAATAATCAACATAGCTCACTAATTTTCAAGATAAAATATCTGAATCAACACACTTTTTTCACACATGCACCCCTTAGGGTAATTCTCTCCGTTGCCTTACAATTCAAATGGTCAAGTCCTCGAACGTAGAGGTATTCTAGCACCGTTGCCTTCAAAACAAATCATCATAGTCCCTTCGATACAAAGATCATAGACCCACGATGTCGCCTACGAATACATGATCTTGACCCTCGATTGTCGCCTACGAAAATGATGATAGTCCCCGAATGTGCTAGGATACTTCCTACAAGTTGCCTTCTATGACCATCCGATGTCCCTTCGAATGTCCCTACATCCAACGAATAGGGTTACCTACCAACTAATGGTATGGATGACACTATTATAAAGGAACGTAAAATAAACACAAACGACCAATTCGAGCAAGTAATAAGACTTTTAGTTGCTTGCTCTATCAAAATACTTTTCACACCTCACACTTTTGTCAAAGTTCAAACTCTTTTCAAAAAAGAAACATTTCCGAACACTTTGTATACATTCCTACATGAATCATTACAAAGTCAAAGCGAAATGTCTTTTCAAAACATTTTCAAACACACAGAAAGCACAATTTTAAAGTGATCTAGAGCAACTAAGAGCCCGTAGATAACTACGGATGGAAAGGGGTGCTAATACCTTCCCTTTTCATAACCTTCTCCCTTTCTCAGAATCTAACGAAGGTCTTTTTCTGTACTTTTACCTTCCCTTAATTGGATAAAAATAAAAGTCGGTGGCGACTCTTGCTATCGGCACATTTGCGATACAAAAACACTAACAAGTCAGTTCACCGTGTTACACCTTCGCCCATATATTTGCTTAAGTCCCCTAGTCACTATGTAGGGGAGCGCATGATGTTATGGTGAACTAACACAAATATATGAGACATGTATTTGATCCAACCTCCCATAAAAGCTTATCCCGGAGCGTTAATACACAGATAAGCAAAATATACGGCTGAGATTTGAATGTTGACTTGGAGTATGATAATCGAACGCACGGTGACCAGTCAACATTCACCAGATCCCATGGCCTATGAAAGACCACGTGGAGTGCATGGGGGACAAACGGAGGGTGTATTTAAGCGAAATTCCTTTAGTTTGTCTCATTTTTTCCTTCTCCATATCTCTCTACAACCCTTCTCAGTAAACAAAAAACTTTTAGAGAAAGAAGCTCTCACTTCTCTCTAGGCGATCGGAAATCGCCACGCCGGCCAAGAATCACTTCCCCCAGATGCTCCAAACTTCAACCACCACAAACCACCTATTAACCCATATTACCGATTGAATCTAAACCAGAATCTTCAAATATTCATTCAAGTCGCGTGAGGCAACCCAGAACCAGCGTGAATTTTCATCTGAACCTTCATCCAAAACCCAGAACACAAACACCAAACTCAAAAACCTTCATACCTTCATATGGGTTCATATGAACCCTATGAAGGTGAACCCTAACCCTGATAACCTCAACCCTAACCCTAACCATACTTCTTAACAATAATCGAATCACAAAAATCTGATTTGTTTTACCCTAATTCCAAATTATTAAACCTCAAACCTCCAAAATTTCCAGAAACCAACAAATTGAGAAACAACAATTCAACAATGAACCATCAAACCTTAAGCTACATGTTTTAGGCTTAACTTTCATGAAGTGATTCTTCTAGTATAAATCCTTTTTTGATCTTCTGCTTCTACGTCTCTAATAATTTTATCCTTCTTTTTTTTTTGCAGGTACTTGGCTGGGGTAAGCTTGAAGGCTCAGGGTTTCAGTTTTGAAACTCTAAGTATTCAATTAGGAAGAGCTCTAGTGAAGGTGAGGATGCGTAGCAACAAGAAATATCCCAAGGTTTTTTGTTCGTCCCTTTTCTAATAGCCTAGGGTTCTTAGTTATAGTTTTAGTAATTAGATTAGATTGGGAAATTTTGAATAATTTATAGTTATAGGTTAATGATTGGTTCAATTTAGAATCAATCTTAGGATTTGATTTGATCTTATTGTAGATTAGATTAGGGTTTGTAATTGTGTAATGAATATTGACATTCTGCTTGTATAAATTCGTTTCAGTCAATAAAACAAATTTAATCCAAAATTCAATTTTATTTCACATTTGATTGAGAAATATTTCTATAAATTGGGCTTGGGTATCTTAATGAAGCAGAACCTTCCTTGAGCGTAGCTTTTGGAAATTACAGTAAAACTCTAATGTTGACTTATTCAATAAGATAAAAAAATAAAAACTATACAGAACTGAATAATGTTGACCATGGGTCAACCTTTCACTAATAGAATAATACCAATTGAATTAACAAATAATAATAATCTGTCAATAACAATATATATAATATAATAATAACAATAATTGTGATAATAATAATAACAGATAAATTAATAAAATAGTAATTAAAGGTTGACTTCGGTCAACCCCAACCAAAACCCCCCATGGGCTTTAATGAACTTTTATAAGAGTGAATTAATGGTCCTTTTGACCCAAACGATAAACACCCCCTCTTTAGAATATAAACCCCCATCATATCAAAATAAACAATTAGGATAATTAAATTTATAGGTTAGAAAAGTAATAACACCAATACTAAATTAAATGATTTAATATATTAGTGGGGACGAATTTGGGGTATGACAATTGCTCCTTTTTAATCTCTCTTCGATTGAGGGTGTGAGAATACGTGTAACACCTCTTTTCTAACCTCAAATAATTATGGCATAAATCAGAGTAATATAGCATGCATACATATAAATAATTTCACATGTCGTTTTCCACACAATAGAAAACCAATAGAACAAATATTAACATGCACATGGTCATAATCATAACACATATTTAAATCTCATGCTTCATCAAAATATGCATATCACAGCGGAATATTTCTTTTCTCAGATAATATTAATGATTATATCCCATACTATAATCATAAAACAACATAATAATGAATTCATAAAATAATCAAGTCATATGAATCCAATATCGGCACCAGGGTCACATCACATATTATCTCATCATACAAATCCAAAACAAATGAGAATACATAACAATATCTCATAACCAACATGAGTTCAAATAATCCCCGTGTTACATGACCATAGCAATGACTCACTACCTAGGAATAACTGATAAGCTAACAAATCTCCTTTACTAGTCTCGTGTGAAGCACAACTATCCTCAGAACCTGCACAATCTCGCATAGAACATCACATACAATAGAAGGGTGAGAATCCGAGTCATTATGAATATATGAATATATATATATATATATATATATATATATATATATATATATATATATATATATATATATATATATATATATATATATGCATATAACACGCCTACATACAAGAATCCATCACACTTCATATAATTGTCTATACAACATGGCATTTTAATACATCAAGTACCAACACAATTATTTCCAAGCATATTATCACACACACATACAGATTTCAAGCAAAACATCACATAACAAATGTGACTCCAATGCAATTCATTGTGACTCATGCATGTTGTAACATCGTGAACATCAAGTTTACCTCGCTCCTAATTCATTTATCTTAGAATTAGAGCTACTCTTCAGATCCGGACAAGACCAAAGCCACCATATGTGAATCCATAGTTTCACCGCCTATGTTTCCACTCAAGGATCAAAGCCACCATATGTGAACCCATAGTTTCACCTCCTATGTTTCCACTGAAGGATCAAAGCCACCATATATGAACCCATAGTTTCACCGCATATGATTCCACTCAAGGATCAAAGCCAACTCCCAGAGTACAATCTCCCCATGTATGCATCTGCAATTAATCACAACATATACAATTAAGATTTTCCACCAACCTTAATTATCAAGCATATCACAATAATTCAACACCTTGAATTATCCACCGTTGCACAAACAAACATGCATTCATGGTATCATCACCAACAAAACAATACACATAGTATTTACCATCACCACACATCACAATTAACATATAGCATATAAGCCAATCAATGTTATTCCCAAAAATTCACCAAAACACAACATACATATAATAAAATCAAGTATCATGTATTCATAGCATTTATAAACTCAATACACTATAATAACATATAGAAAACAATGCCAAAACATGTTATTTCCATTCATCATCAATTCATAACACATGCCAAATAATACACAAACTATCATTCCAATTCAACACCAATTCACTATATATATAACACATATACATGTTATTTCACCAAATCGCACAATGATTAAACCATCTAATGCCAACCAACCTAGTTCCATCTTATAGTTTATATCATTAGCTTTCTAGAGATTCGAACGACGCCTAAAACGGAGTTATGGTTAAAACGTTATGACTGTTACAAAATTGTTAGAAAATGTTGCAGGTTGTTATGCACCGACCCATCCAGATTTATGAGTCGACGCAAGTCACGAAAATAGTTGCGTATGTTCTCAACTAAGTTATTTGTTGATTATGCTTAAGGTTCGAACTATTCAGTTTTCAAATATAAGCTACCTAGTAATAGGCCCGAAGATATTTCATAAAATTCTTAACTAAACTAGATTTGAAAATGATATGTGTAATGCACATGCACATTGCCACAAATTGATATGATACATGTTCTGGACTTCCCGAATGGCTGTCGGGCAAGCCATCTCTTCGAGCCTAGTAGCATGTCGAACAGACCGAAAGGCCTTCAAAGGGAATCATTTGCCCGCTCTTCACATGGCCATAACCCGTCTGCTCGACGGGTGTCGAGCAGACCAGGCTATCACCCGATTTTCCCTAGTTAGCTCGAACAATTATATTCGCGGATCCGCACATCCCGACCCTAATATAGCAACCAATGAGAGTCTCCTAAGATCATTATGTAAATCCTCATAGCTTTGAGGGAAAGGTATCACTTTCTTACATTCAAAACCCTAATATTTTCTATACTCTTCTTTGAATATTTGCTTACTTTAGCATCGGAGTGCCTTGCAGGTACACCACCCCCTCCTCAATATTAACTTTCTCCAAGGATCATCAATTGTTTCGGTCGTCTCCATTTCTAATCACTTGTTCAAATCAGTGGCGCCGTCTGTGGGAAACTATCTTCCCTGTCTTCATTCCTCATCAATAGTATAGAAGACCAAAGATACCTCAACGCCTCCAAGAAGATGGCTGATAGCAACAATCTGTTCGCTTTGAGAAAGAACGTCCTCTCGCCTGGCCACAAGACAGACAGGAACGACACCTTTCCTCATCTTAAGGATTTCGTGCATAACAGGGAGGGCAGGACCGTCTCCCCTGTTTCTAAAGAAGCTGGCGACCAAGATTCTCCCTAGGATAATAAAAAATCCAAGAATCGGGTAGACGACGTCGTCACCTTTCCTTCTTCATTACCATTACCGTTCAACAACGATCCAACATTAGTTGCAATCTTGTCTGCCCTTAATCACACTAGCAGACTCCTTCTCTAGCAAGGTAAACATATCGAGGCTCTAGAAAAGAATTGTCCCTCGTCTCCACCTCAGAGACCTAAGATGACCATATCCCGTAGCCCCTTGCAAAGAATACCTGCTCGGAGTGAATCTCACCCCAATCGTTTTTTCCTGAAAAAGAGGGGACAAAACCCTCCTCAGAAAAATCGGGGATCTCCTTCGTACAAGAAGAAAAAGAGCGATCCACGTCGCCCCTACGATCGAGACCTTTCTTCACCCCAGCGCATCAAGAACAACCATTCTCCCTCTCTCTCTCTAAGTCAAAGCGAAGAAGTTGAGCATCATGGTCCTCTTTGTCGGGAAATCATGGATATTCCCATCCCTTCTGGTTGGAGAAACCCCCAAAGCTTGGACAGTATGACAGCACAACTGATCCCGACGAGCATGTCGAAAACATTGATGCACTGCTCGACTAACGAGCCATTAGGGGCGCCATCAAGTGTAGATTGTTCCCAAGAACTCTGAGGAAAGGGGAAATGTCTTGGTACAAAAGCCTCCCCAAAGAGTCCATCACCTCATGGAAGAAGTTGGGGAAGATGATCTCAAGACACTTCACTACCTCTCGCTGTCACCCAAAGATAGAGGTCTCACTAGAAGCGATCATACAAGGAGAAGACAAATCTCTCCGAACATACATCGAGAGGTTCAACAAAGAGGCCATCCAGGTCTCCACGACCGACGAGATAAGGAAGTACTTGCTCGAACGAGGATTACGCTCCCGTGGCGATTTTTCCAAAGAAATTGGCATTGAAACACCGGCAACACTAGATGCCCTCCTCCTCAAGGCCCAGGCATACATCCAATACGAGGAGATGGAGGAAGCCAATTATGCTCGACATTGCAGCATAAATGACCTCACCAGCCTCCCCGATAAGAGGGCATAAACAAATCATCCCCCGCAAACACAACTTCCTGGCAGACATACGTTCCCCGCGAACACAACTAACTGGCACACACATGTTCCCCACGAACACAACTTCCTGGAAGATATATGTTCTCCGCGAGCACAAATTTCTGCCACACATATGTTACCCGGGAACATAACTACTTGGAAGACACATGTTCCTCGCAAACGCAACTGCCTGGCAGACATATGTTCCCCGCGAACACAACTTCCTGGAAGACACATGTTCCCCGCGAACACACTTTCTTAGCAGACATATGTTCCCCACGAACACATCTATCAGGTTGACCTACGTTCCCCGCATCCGAGCAAAAATAGAAAGGGGTAAACTATCTCAAAAACCTACATGGGGAAGAACATGCTCGATCGTAAAACGTTGAAAAATTTAAACAATACTATAGTTAAGGCACGAACAATCGACATGCCTCAAAATTCCATCAGAGTATCAAAAGCTCGACACCAAGCACATGCCCTGGTACCAACAATGCGCCATAAACACAACATTAAGGGATCCTCACTTCACTTATATAATGATCCAGATCCTCGCCTCGACACAGGGGACTCAAACGAGCCCCGTTGTCTAAGTACTTCGCCCGGTAGAACACCTAGCTCGCGATGGGACGTTTACGACACCAATATCAAGTCTTTAATCAAGACTTGAGTTTTGGATCAAGTTCGGTAAAAAGACTGGAACCCTTCAACTAGTTATCCCATACTAGTGAAAACATAAACGAGCAAAACCCCTGAACACTTAGCAAAAACAAACTTCTAAAGTAGCTCAAAACTATGAGAAAACAAAAGAACAAATCATGTACGAGCATGTCCTCGTAAAAATCACAAAACTTCTCTATCACAAATGACAAGCGCCATCAACGCACTTTTCCCCTTAATGCCCAGGCTTGCTTTAAGTCGTCACTTTTATTCCTAGAAGCAACGACTCTGGGGGATACTGTACTGGATTGCCCGAATGGTTGTCAGGAAAGCCATCTCTTCGAGCCTAGTAGCATGTCGAACAGACCTAAAGGTCTTCAAAGGGAATCATCTTCCTGCTCTTCACATGGCCAGAACCCATCTGCTCGACGGGAGTTGAGCAAATCAGGCCATCGCCCGATTACAAGCATCATCGTCTGATTTGACCTAGTTAGCTCGGATAGCTATATTCCCGGATCCACATATCCCGGCCCAAATATAGCAACCAATGAGAGTCTCCTAAGATCATTATATAAATCCTCATACCTTTGAGGGCAAGGTATCACTTTCTTACACTCAAAACCCTAATATTTTCTATCTTCTTCTTTGAACATTTTCTTACTTTAGCATCATAGGGCCTTGCAGGTACACCACCCTCTCCTCAATATAACTTACTCGAAGGATCATCAATTGTTCTGGCCGTCTCTGATTTTGATCACTTGTTCAGAACAATACCCAAGTGTTATATATGCATCAAATGTTTTGTATGTACATGCACCAAGTGCTTCGCAATTTAAAAAAAATATTTTCTCCTTTTAAACCATTGGGTTATTTGAGCCACGAACACCCCTACGTTGTTTGTTATTTCGTCGTGGTGTCTCTAAGTTGATTTAAATTTGATGTGTCAAGGTGAATAGTGACAATTTTGATAATGGTAATTGTATCGCAGACGCAAGCATAGACATGGACATAAACGTGGATTTTATTTAGATGTTTTCCTAACCAAAGTGCCTTTTGATATTTTATCAAATGTATTTATTTGTTTGTCAAATCCCCAAAATAATTTTGACGTAGTGTTTACAGAAAATAATCACAGTATTTTGCAAACAAGTCAGGAAAAGAAAACACAATTGAAAAGTTTGAAAATTAAATTGTTTTATTGATGAAAGTGCCTTTGAATAGGCGAGAGTACAAGATGCAATTCCTTAAAAGACGTAATTACATAAAGGTTTTAACAAAATTTTGAAAATGGTAATGAAAATGATAATTGATACTGCTAATTCTCCAATGTTCTTTAATAACTCCAACCTTCTTTTCTTCTGAGTCAGATGATTTAGATCAATCATTCTCTTTCGTAGTCGTGGAAATGAACTCTCGAAACGCAGTCTCTTTGTTCATTTTTTGAATAAGATCCCTAACTTTTTCCTGGACCGCCCATTCGGGTTTTCAATCCACCGGGATAACGATTTGTTTATATGTCCCTAATTTTTTTCCTGGATCTCCCTTTAGGGTTTTCGATCCATCGGGATCCCCCTTTTTGCCTTGGTCTCCCATTTGGGGTTTCGACCTAGCGGGCCTTTTATTTGTGTTGGAGTTTATCGGACGCGGTAGTTCTTCCCATCCATTGTTGTGAGGATAATACCTTCACCCGAGAATGTTATTTTAACCATATATGGACCTTCGTAGTTAGGTGTCCATTTACCACATGAATCTAGTCGAGGTAGCAGAATCTTTTTGAGAACCAAATCTCCTTCTTTAAAAAATCGAGGAAAGACTTTTTTATCAATGCCTTTTTCATTTGCTTATGATACAATTGGCCATAACACAAAGATGTTAAGTGTTTTTCTTTGATGAGGTTGAGCTGATCAAGTCGTGTTTGAACCCATCTGATTCTTCAAGCTTGGTTTCCATAAGTACTCGTAGTGATAGGACCTCTACTTCAACGGGGAGTGCAACTTCCATGCCATAGACAAGAGTGAAACGAGTTGCACCTGTCGAAGTGCGTACCGAGGTACCGTAGCCATGTAGAGAAAATGGGAGCATTTTGTGCCAATCCTTATATGTCTTCACCATTTTCTGAATGATCTTCTTGATATTTTTATTGGCAACTTGACGGCCCCGTTCATCTTGGGTCGATAAGGTGATGAATTATGATGCTTGATCTTGAAATCATCTCATAATTCCTTCATCATTTTGTTTTTTAGGGTGAAACCACTATCTTTGATGATTCTTCTAGGAACCCTATATCTGCATATAAGATTTTGCTTGATGAACCGAGTAACCACTTATCTTATCATGTTTGCATAAGACGCAGCTTCTACCAGCTTGGTAAAATAATCAATGGCGACTAATATGAATCAGTGCCTATTAGAAGCCTCTGGTTCAATCATTCCTATCATATCGATTCACCATATTGATAATGGCTAAGGTGAACTCAAGATATTCAAAGGAGTTAGTGGCACGCGCATTTTGTCAGCATAGATTTGGCACTTGTGATATGTCTTCGTATAATGGTAACAATCAGCTTCCTTTGTCAATCAATAATAACCTGCTCTTTGAATTTTTCTAGCCATGGCATGCCCATTTGTATGAGTCCTAAATGTTGGTTCTATGGATTGGTAGCAATTTTGGTAAAACATTCTGCTTAGAATATGCCATTAAAAATACTAAAGTAACAGATGTCACAACTGATGTACTAACTGTTGTAGGATTTTTCCGTGAACAAAGTATTTTGATTATCGATTCCACAGGGATTGGTGCATGTTATAGTCTTTCAATAGAAAAGTATGTTTTAAGATGATGTAACCAAAGGGTTTGTTATCTACTCTACTAGAACCATGAGTTTCCCAACAACAACTAAATTAATGCTTTCAAAAGAGTTATGATTTGGATTAGAGAGAGTTTGAGATTGTTTTCAAGTAAGAAGGCATGTCAAGATTAGTTTCATTGATCTAGTTTCATACATATTCATTTTAATCAAGTGATGAACATAATAGATGATTTCTACAAATACATATCCTCTCAATCTTGTAGATTTCCTACCAAGATTGTGAATGTTATCATGTTAATCCTTGCATGATTCCTCACTACAACTATTAGCATGATAATCATTAAGTTCAATATTTTGTAAACTCTAACACACAAATCTATTCCTAGCATTTGTTTGTGAGAGGATGAATATCCTAGGTCACTTTGAAATATTCTTTTCCAAGCAAAACTCAAAGCATAAAGATGAAGAACAAAGATATTCAACTATATTAATCATCAACCATGTTCATACACAAATGGATTAAAATAAATACATATTATATAGATCAACTACCTCTAATCTTGACACAAAAGGAGCTTAGCTACTCATTTCCATGGTTGCCTTGCTCTCAAGATTGTTGGTAGAGATGATGAACATGAGAAAAAATCAAGAGAAAAACTATGGTTTTTTTTCCTAAACTTTTTCTAGATTTACAAAGATGAAAGATAATGATGGTCTCTGTTTTCTTGCTTCCTTTACAAGCCAAAAAGGTCTGGTGAAGTGATGGGTTGGTGGCTCCAAAGGTGAAAGCATGGGCTGTCCTTTTTTCTGAATTTCGCAGACCTACTGAGTGCGATTAAGTCGCCGAGCGGTCATGCGCCGACGTAGCATGCTTCCTCTTCCAAAATTATCTTCAAAAGAATCATCCCTAAAGCTCTTCAAGTACCCTTGAATCCAAGCTTGGGAGAATTAGTTAATAAATTCCTACAATTAAGAGTAACTAAAGTCAAATAATACATATATTAAACAAAACTAGATAAAAACCTAATTAAAGCAAAATACTAGAATAAATATACAAATTAAATACAAAGACATTGTTAAGGACCACAAAATAATGTACAAAATAACTACAAATTGGTCCTTAACAACTCTCCCCAACTTACTTCTTTGTTTGTCCTCAAACAAAAGTCAATAATCTTACAAAGCTAGAAGGAACAAAATGCAAGCATGCAAACTCACACAAGAAGTAAATTCAAACTAAATACTATAATCTAAAAATAAAATAAAATAGAACAAAATAAAAGAAACTAAACTTAAAATAAAAAGACACCCCAAAATGGTGTTTAAAACTTAAAAAGAAGTATTTAGGCTTCATGCCTACAAAAAATTAATTGGAATTACAAGCCAATCCCCAAAATTGGATGGCAACCAACAAAATCCAAAGTTTAAAACTAAATTGCAAAAGTAAAATCTAGACTAGAATGCTGAAAGTAAACTAAAAGCAGGGAAATAGGAGAAAATCAATCAGAGGTCTCGAGAATCGAATCTCCAATCGACCCCGAGTCGAACCGAACCGTAACCGAACTCTTCACCGTCATCCTCATCTCCCACCTCCTCTCATCATTTGGCCCGACCCCGCCAATCAAAGATATGTTCGAGTGCTCACCCGTGAGTGAAATGGTTCACCCGGCTCGAATCAGAGCAAGGTGCTCCATGTGTCATGCATAAACATAAATGCTCTCGATGAGCGAGATGCATCTGTCTGTTCCATTCTTCTGATGGACTAGCTCGAGGAAGTGCCGCTGCAACTTGGACAGGAGGGGCAGCAGTATTATCAAGGACCCTACAAAATCGATCACGTAGTGATCATCAACAACTCCATCAATGGTGAGGTGTCCTACGCAGAAAGGCTACCTTCGCCTCTTCAAAGAAACCCATGATCAACCCTCGATAAGTGAGAGCACACTTTATACGCTCCCCCCTGGAGGTATAACTAAGTGTAACCCTCTTCAACTCATTCGCGATCAGACGGTCGAAATCAATTTGCTCCTCATCGAGCATGTAAGCAATCAAACCCGCCGTCTCAATGGTTATCGAAGATGTGTGGCTCCTAGGTTTCAGATTGTACACAGCCACACACATCATAACCCTGGCACTAGTTTTCGACCGCCCGAATTTCAAAGGTTGACCAGCCCGATTCAACTCATAAGAATGCCCCGACAAACAGAGCTTAGTCCTCAGGATGTTATGATCCCAATTACCACGAGCCAGGTGCTCATGGTAGACATCCAATTGGTCCTCTGGAGCTGTCCAATGAGGCCCGAAACGCTGATAGTCGGCGAGAAGAAATGATTTGCCTCGAACAACGGAAGCAAATCGAACTCACATCCCTCGGCCGGGATAGCATTAGCATAGAACTCGCGAACAAGCTCCACGTTCACCTTTGTCTGAGGGTTGCAAAGAATTTCCAACCCGTAATTATCGAGGATGACATGAGGCGTGTGGTAGTGCCCTTGCTCACGGAGGCTGATGGTGCGCCACCATATGTTTCGCTCCTCGAGCTCTTTGTAGCGAGCTTCGAGCAGTCCCCAAGAATCGCACAGATCGAACGCAGCAGCCGAGAGGCCCACCCAGAGAGGAAACTCGTTGACGCTTAGGTGCCATCCGAAATTTTCAACACAAAATCAACGGAAAAGTGACACCGAGGTGTCCATTAGCAAAGAATCATGCAAACAAAAAGCAAAGCAATCAACCAAGGCATTACAACTAATCGAAAACACTAAATACACAAAGAAGAATTTTTCAAAATTCTACGATCATGAGCTGGCTCATGATTTTCGAAAAATTCTTCGCAAAATGAATTTTTCTCCACACAAAGAACTTCCTAGGGCAGCAAAATAACATCCTAGTACTTCTCTAACACAAAAACATCCTAATCTTAAGAGAAAATTCAAAATTCCTAACCCTAGGTTTTCAAAATCTAACCTAAACATGCAATGTACACAAAATTGAGAAAGGAAAGACATAGAATACTTACTAAGATGCCTTGGGTGATTGATTTGACAAAGAAATTTGCAAGAATTGAGATTTGTGGTTGGGGATTTTGGGATTTTGAGAGGATGAAGAATGGTGAAGAAAATAGGAAAAAGGGTTTAAAACAACCCTAACCCCTTTTAAAACTAAATAGGCCACGATTTGGGCCTCCAAAATCGATTTTTCAAAAAAATTTTTTAAATCCTGATCACAGCGCTGTCCCTATCGCGAGCAAAAGTTTCGCCAGATGGGTCAAAGTGGCTCGAGCGGCTCGATGGCTCTGCAGAATTTTGAATTTTTCGAAAACAAGAAATTGACAAGGGGCAAGTGTAAATGAGTTCAAGGAAGAATACTTACAATGTTGGGGTGCCTCCCAACAAGCGCTTTGTTTAACGCTAGAGCTCGATGGTTCATGATGATCATTGATTATCAAAGTAGGATTCGCTATGTTGCGGCTCACCTCTCCGCCAACGCACGCTTCAACCGCTGCCCATTCACCGTCCAGCTTTTTGTTCGCAAGATCTTCCAAGACAATTGCACCATACTCTTTGACTTCTTTGATTAAAACGGACCGACCACTTTGTTTTGAGTTTTCCTAAAAGCCGCATCCGGAATTGAACAAGAGAACCTTTTGTCCCGGCCTAAATTCCTTGATCTTTATCTTCTTATCATGGGAAACCTTAACCTTTGCTTTGTACCTCCGGTTTGAATGGTAAGCTCCCTCGCGCATTTCTTCTAATTGAACGAGTTGTGTCTTTCGCTTTCACCCGCCAATGATGGATCGAATTCAAGAATCGGAGGGCCCATAATGCTTTGTGCTCCATCTCTACCGGGAGGTGACAAGTTTTGCCATACACAACCTGAAACGGGGTTAGTCCAATAGGAGCTTTATAGGCGGTTCGATACGCCCACAAAGCTTCATCTAATTTTTGTGACCAATCTTTTCTAGAACCCGAAACAGTTTTTTCCAAAATCTTTTTGATTTCCCTATTAGACACTTCGGCTTGGCCATTTGCTTGAGGGTGATAGGGGGTCGTCACTTTATGCTTGACACCAAATTGTTTCAAAAGTTTTTGTAACAATGCGTTGCAAAAGTGCGACCCACCATCACTAATGAGCACCCTAGGCACACCAAAACGAGAAAAAATGTTTCTTTTCAAAATTTGATACTTTGGCCGGCCTTAGGCGAAGCAATGGCCTCTACCCACTTTGACACGTAATCCACAAAGAACAAGAATATATTCATTTGAAAACGAAGATGGGAAAGGACCGACAAAATCAATCCCTCAACAATCAAACACCTCCACTTCCAACATATTGTTCAATGGCATTTCATCTCTTTTTCCTATCCCACCACTTCTTTGACATTTGTCACATGACTTAGCGTGAGCACACGCATCTTTGAATAGCGAAGGCCAATAAAATCCCGATTGGAGGACTTTGGTGGCGTCCGCATTCCATTATAGTGTCCCCACAAGGAATTGTGACAATGCCAAAGAATGTTTTGGCCTCTTCATTACTCACACACCTTCAGCAATCCATCACTACTCAACCTAAAATGTAAGGTTCATCCCACACATAATACTAGGCTAAAAATTTCCTCTTCTCATTCCAAGTCAAATCTTCCGGCATTAATCCAGCGGCCTTGTAATTTGCCATGTCGGCAAACCAAGGTCGCTCATGGATTGCAAATAACTTCTCATCCGGAAATTCCTCCTCCACCTCTTTTTCCTTGTCCGTAATTTTTACGTTCACCAAGCGAGACAAATGATCCGCTACCAAATTTTCCGAACCTTTTTTATCTCGGACCTCTAAATCAAATTCTTGCAAAAGAAGAATCCATCGGATTAGTCTTTGTTTAGAGTCCGGTTTGGTAAGCAGATATTTTATCGCCGAATGATCCGTGAAAACTACAACCTTTGAACCAATTAAGTAAGGACGAAACTTTTCCAATGCATATACAATTGCGAGCAACTCTTTTTCAGTTGTTGCATAATTGATCTGAGCATCATTTAAAACTTTGCTCGCATAATGTATAGCATGGAAGATTTTGTTCTTCCTTTGGCCTAACACGACTCCCACCGCATAATCACTAGCGTCGCACATTAGTTCAAAATCTAGTTTCCAATTTGGCGCCGTGATTATGGGTGCATTTATCAAGTTCTCCTTCAACTTTTCAAAAGCTAACAAACAATCGGTATCAAACAAAAAAGACTTATCTTTGTTGAGCAAGTTGCTCAAAGGTTTGGCTATTTTGGAGAAGTCCTTGATGAATCGTCGATAGAATCCCGCGTGACCCAAAAAGCTCTGAATGCCTTTGACATTAGAAGGTGGGGGAAGCGTCTCGATGACATCAATTTTTGCTTTGTCGACTTCAATTCCTCTTGAAGAGATCTTGTGGCCAAGGACAATGCCCTCGGTCACCATAAAGTTGCATTTCTCCCAATTCAAAACCAAGTTGGTTTCCACACACCTCTTCAAGACGGTGTCCAAATTTTCCAAACATAAATCAAATGAAGCTCCAAAAACGGAAAAGTCATCCATAAAAACCTCAATTGTTTTCTCAATCAAATCGGCGAATATAGCTTGCATGCACCTTTGAAATGTCGCGCGCAGATGCAAACCAAAAGGCATACGCCTATATGCGAAAATTCCAAAGGGACATGTGAAAGCTGTTTTCTCATGATCCTCCGGATTCACCGAGATTTGATTGTATCCTGAGTAACCATCCAAGAAACAATAGTATTGTTGTCCCGCAAGCCTTTCTAACATTTGATCCATGAACGGGAGAGGAAAATGATCTTTTCTCGTCGCTTTGTTAAGCCTACGGTAATCGATACACATTCTCCACCCCGTCACTTTCCTTGTTTGCACTAGCTCATCCTTATCATTAGGTACCACCGTCAACCCCCCTTTCTTCGGAACCACATGAACCGGGCTCACCCACGTACTATCCGAAATAGGGTAAATCATGCCCACTTCAAGCATCTTCACTACTTTAACCACCTCCTTCATCACCGGATTCAATCGCTGAGGTTGGGCTACCGGCTATACTCATCCTCCATCCTAATGTTGTGCATACAATAGGCCGGGCTTATGCCTTTCAAATCGGCTAAGACCCAACCAATCGCATTTTTGTTCGATTTCAAAACTTCAATTAAGCTTTCCTCCTCATTCTCCGACAATGTATTGCTAATGATTACGGGCTTTTTACCTCCCTCCTCAAGAAACACATACTTTAAATGAGACGGTAGCTCTTTCAACTCAAGTTTTGGTCATCATCTTTAGATCTTTTTCAAACTTTCCTCTTCTTCCCAAGGGTGCATCTCCTTTGAAATCTCCACTCCTTCCAAACACTCCTCAATATCTCGACTATCATCATTGACATTCACTTCTTGTGTTGCTTCCTCAATAACGTCAATCTTAAAACAATCTTTCTTATCCATGGGATGCTTCATTGCTTCAAAAAGATTAAAGCAAATCTCTTCATCTTGTACTCTCACCTTCATTAGGCCATCGTCTATATCAATCATCATCCTTGCCGTCTTCATGAACGGTCTTCCAAGAATTAAAGGTGCATCCACATCTTCCTCCATGTCTATGACAACAAAATCAACCGGAAAAAAGAATTTGTCCACTTTTACCAACAAATCTAATGCTACGCCGTGTGGGCGAGTAATAGATTTGTCCGCTAATTGCAATGTCATTTTTGTGGACTTTAATTCAATCTCCCCCAACCTCTTCACAATGGATAATAGAATCAAGTTGATGCTTGACCCCAAATCAATTAATCCCTTTCCGACGTACACATCTCCAATGGTCACGGGCAAAGTTACACGACCGGATCACTTTTCTTCTTGAATAGTGCGTTGAATTATTGCACTACAACTAGCATCCACCATTATGGTTTCTTGATCCGTGTACCTCTTCTTTTTCGTCAAGATATCCTTCATGAATTTTGCATATTTGGGCATTTGCTCTAATGCTTCGGTAAATGGAATATTTATTTGCAATTGCTTGAAAATATCCATAAACCTTGCATAGTGCTTTGCATCATCCTTTTTAGAAGGAAGGTGAGGATATGGCAAACTTCTCAACGGATAAGTTACTTCCTTCTTTTCCTTCTTCATTCTTTTCTTTTCTCTACTTTCTCCTTTTCAACTACACCATTTTCCTTTTCATTTTCAACTAACACCTCATTTTCAACTAAGTCATCCTCCACATCAACATTATCATATTTTTCAACTTCAACCTCTTCATCTTTTTCAACTACCTCTTCCTCCACTATAACTTCTTCATCCTTCTCCACTACTTTCTTCTTTCTTTCAACTACCTTCCTTTTCTCATCACAAACTCTTCCACTTCTTGTTGTTATGACTTTGCAATGCTCCTTAGGATTTGTTTGAGTGGTGGGGGAGAATGATGTCGAAGCACTTTGTTCGGAAAGTTGCTTAGCGAGTTGTCCCACTTGTGTCTCCAAATTCTTGATGGACGCCTCCGTGCTCTTTTGATTAGCCATAGAAGCTTGCATAAATTGAGCTAGAGTGTCTTGAATGTTGGACGATCTCACTTGATTTTGAGGTTGGTTTTGTTGTTGACTTTGATTTTGTGGTTGACTTTGATTTTGTTGTTGTGTTTGATAAGGATTTTGCCTTCCTTGGTTATTGTTATCTTGCCTCCACCCTCCTTGATAACCTTGGTTACCCCTTTGTTGGTAACCTTGGTTTTGATTTTGATAAGGGTATGGAGCTCGTTGTTGATATCCTTGGTTGGCCATATAATTCGCCTCCTCATTCTCCGGCGGACAAAATCCGGTTTTATGATCTCCTTTGCACAATTCACAACAAGCTATTTGGTGAGCTTGCTTATTTGATGCTCCTTGTAACTCCATGATTTGTTGAGGGAGTCTAGCCATTTGTTTTGTCAACTCTTCAACTTGTTTCGCAAACAATTTGTTTTGCGTCACAAGTGCTTCGTGACTCGAACCAATTTCTAGAACCCCCGTTTTCACTTGTACACCTCCTTGATCATGATGAGTTTGGTGATCATTCATGCCCATCTTTTCAATTATTTGGATGGCTTCATATGGTGTTTTTGCCATCAAGGAACCCCCCGCCGTGGCATCCAACAACAATTTGTGTTGCGGTTGGAGACCATTTCGGAAGATATGAATTTGGGTGAGCTCATCAAATCCATGGCTCGGACACTTCCTTAACATAGACTTATATCTTTCCCACGCCCGATTCAAAGGTTCGTTGACTCCTTGCGAAAATACCGAGATAGCCGTCTTAGCCTCCATGAAACGTGATTGAGGGAAAAAGCGTTCAAGAAACTTTTCCTCCAAAACATTCCAATTAGTCATTGTCTCTTGCAATTGATCAAGATACCAATCTTTTGCCTTCCCCACTAGAGAATGAGGGAAAAGCCTTTGGAAATATTGTTCTTCTTGGTCTTCCGGAGCACCCGCCGCTCCCGCGATCTCATAAAACTTGGTAAGGTGAGTGTAAGGGTCTTCATGATCGTGGCCATGAAATGGACTTGCATAGAGAAGTTGAAGCAAGCCCGTTTTCATTTCCGCAACCCTTGCATTTGCTTGTCGGGCAAATTGAGCATTATGGCGAGGGCTATTGACACACGGCCCCCGCGGTGGTGGTGGTGGTGGTGGTGGTTGATTCTCCTCCATAGTGGTGACTTCTCCAAACACGGGTGGTGTTGAAGAAGTAGATGCTTCTCCTCTTTCTCCTCTTTCTCCTCTTTCTTGTCTTTGTCGAGCTAGTCTTTTCCGTCTTTTAGCACTACTATTAAGTCTTCTAGCCGTCCTTTCAATTTCGGGATCGAAAAGGAGTTGGTCTACCGGAATACTTCCCCGCATAAACTAATTCCTGAAAAGTCTAGCCACACAAGAGAAACAAAAAGAGATTAGTAGAAAAAGTCTTAAAACACACAACTATTGCTATACTAACAACATCAAACGCCAATCCCCGACAACGGCGCCATT
This sequence comes from Vicia sativa, assembly GCA_021764765.1. Classification (NCBI taxonomy): domain Eukaryota; kingdom Viridiplantae; phylum Streptophyta; class Magnoliopsida; order Fabales; family Fabaceae; genus Vicia; species Vicia sativa. The sequence continues at coordinate 70,164,448 of CM038796.1, read as the reverse complement.
TTGTTGTAGGATTTTTCCGTGAACAAAGTATTTTGATTATCGATTCCACAGGGATTGGTGCATGTTATAGTCTTTCAATAGAAAAGTATGTTTTAAGATGATGTAACCAAAGGGTTTGTTATCTACTCTACTAGAACCATGAGTTTCCCAACAACAACTAAATTAATGCTTTCAAAAGAGTTATGATTTGGATTAGAGAGAGTTTGAGATTGTTTTCAAGTAAGAAGGCATGTCAAGATTAGTTTCATTGATCTAGTTTCATACATATTCATTTTAATCAAGTGATGAACATAATAGATGATTTCTACAAATACATATCCTCTCAATCTTGTAGATTTCCTACCAAGATTGTGAATGTTATCATGTTAATCCTTGCATGATTCCTCACTACAACTATTAGCATGATAATCATTAAGTTCAATATTTTGTAAACTCTAACACACAAATCTATTCCTAGCATTTGTTTGTGAGAGGATGAATATCCTAGGTCACTTTGAAATATTCTTTTCCAAGCAAAACTCAAAGCATAAAGATGAAGAACAAAGATATTCAACTATATTAATCATCAACCATGTTCATACACAAATGGATTAAAATAAATACATATTATATAGATCAACTACCTCTAATCTTGACACAAAAGGAGCTTAGCTACTCATTTCCATGGTTGCCTTGCTCTCAAGATTGTTGGTAGAGATGATGAACATGAGAAAAATCAAGAGAAAACTATGGTTTTTTCCTAAACTTTTCTAGATTTACAAAGATGAAAGATAATGATGGTCTCTGTTTTCTTGCTTCCTTTACAAGCCAAAAGGTCTGGTGAAGTGATGGGTTGGTGGCTCCAAAGGTGAAAGCATGGGCTGTCCTTTTTGATTTCAGATCACCGAGCGTTAAGTCAGCGAGCGTCATGCTGCACCACTGAGCGACCGTAGCATGCTTCCTCTTCCAAAATTATCTTCAAAAGAATCATCCCTAAAGCTCTTCAAGTACCCTTGAATCCAAGCTTGGGAGAATTAGTTAATAAATTCCTACAATTAAGAGTAACTAAAGTCAAATAATACATATATTAAACAAAACTAGATAAAAACCTAATTAAAGCAAAATACTAGAATAAATATACAAATTAAATACAAAGACATTGTTAAGGACCACAAAATAATGTACAAAATAACTACAAATTGGTCCTTAACACTAACATGCGAAATTGATAGAAGTAATTCAAGTGCAAATTTTTTAGGAAGTCAGTTTGTTCGTTATTTGTATGCTTCGACTAAGTAAGCTTGAGAATGCCTTCAGAAACATATTTGGATATTTAATATCCTACTTTCATGGAGAAAAGATAGGAGGCGCTGAAGACTTGTGAGTAAAGCAAACCTATTTGCTGTTACTCTATTTAAAGGTTGTAGACCTTGTTTTGTAGTTGGCCATTCCAGATTTAGAATTCTAGATTTTAATTGTTGGATGTTTATTATTTTGGTTGTTAATTGTTCATTGTGAGCCTCTATCGTATTCTTAATTGAGTTGGATGTTTGTTTTGAGTTGTTGGTTTTCAATCACCATAAGCTTTAAAGTGAGTATGATTGTGTGTCTTTGAAGAGTGTCTTCAGTTTTTGATTTTGTTGAGTGTCACAATGTGTAACTTAGGGAGTGAGCAAAGGTTCTCATATCTAAGTGTGGTATCTTAGGTAGAAGGGTCATTAGGTAGTCTGATTAAGTAAGGAGTGTAAACATGGAAGGTTTCCCTCCGAATTAATACTTCTAATAGCGAACTTCATCCCTGGCTTGGAAGCCCCGAGACGTAGGTTGGTTAGAATCGAACTGGGTTAACAACTCTCTGTGTTTTTATTGCTTTCTGCACTCTATAATTTTGTTCTATAAAGTTGTGTTCAAATTAGATATAAGTGTTGTGACATTACCTTTGATGTCTCATATTTGATACCAGAATTTCAATTGGTATCAGAGCAGGCATCCTACTTTGTCTCTGGGTGAGATCTAGGTAAGATACTTTCTGGTAACATGGACAAGGAGGCAATATTTTTTAATAGACCACCCATTCTGGATGGTTCTAACTATGACCTTTGGAAGCCTCGCATGGCAGCTTATATAAAGTCCTTAGACATCAGGGCTTGGAAGGCTATTCTGAAAGGATGGACAAATCCTGTCATTATTGGAGCTGATAATGAACCTACTGGTGAGCTGAAGCCTGAAGAAAACTGGTCAAAGGAAGATGATAAACTGGCTCTTTCTAACTCAAAGGCCTTAAATGCTATATTTAGTGCAGTTGACAGAAACATATTCAGACTGATCAATACATGTGAAGTGGCCAAGGATGCTTGGGAAATTCTCAGAACTACTCATGAAGGCACTTCCAAGGTGAAAATGTCAAAACTACAGTTGCTCACAACTAAGTTTGAGAACCTGAGGATGATAGAAGAAGAAAGCATTCAAGAATTTCATATGAATGTTCTTGAAATAGCCAGTGCTTGTAGTGCCTTGGGTGAGAAGATACCAGAAGAGAAGCTGGTAAGGAAGATGCTCAGATATCTACCTAAGAGATTTGATATGAAAGTAACAGCTTTTGAAGAATCTTAGGAAATCAACAACATGAAACTGGATGAATTAGTGGGTTCACTCCAAACATTTGAGCTAAGTATTAATGAGAGGTCTGAGAAGAAGCCTAAAAGCATAACATTCAAGTCCAACACTGAAGAGAAAGGTGAGGAATATGATTTGAAAACTAAGGAAGGATTTTCAAACACAATAGTCATGCTTAGAAGACAATTCAATAAAGTGCTGAAAAGGATGGAAGGTAGCTCAAGATCAAATGTCTGAAACATCCCATACGACATCAGGAAAACAAGTAATTTTGGGAAGAAAGCAGAAAGTGAGGAAAGACCTACTCCAGGCAGAGAACCAAGGTGTTATGAATATGGAGGTTTTGGTCACATCAAATGGGATTGTCCAACCTATCTCAAAAGACAAGACAAAGGATTGAATGTACTATGGTCAGATGAAGACTCTGAAGATGAGGTGAAAGAGGAATCAGCCAAATGTGTAACAACTCTGACTGGTACATACATTTCTGATGGAGATTAAAGTGATGAAAAACTAACCTTTGAAGAATTGGCTGCTACATACAAAGAACTATGCATCAAGAGTGTTGAAGTATGCTAGGATAATGAGAGGCAGAGGAAGCTCATAATACAACTGCAAGACATAAAGAAGGAGCACCGGGAGCTGATTAAGAAGCGAGAAAGTGAAGTAACTGTGCTAAAATGTGACCTTGATCATATGAAAAAATCTGTCAAGATACTAAATAGTGGATCTGAGACACTGGATAAAATACTTCAAGTTGGAAGAGTAGCAGGAGACATGAGTGGTCTAGGGTACAATGGTACAAAGGATTCTTCTACAAAATCTGATCAAAGTCAAACTAAATCTAAGATGTCGAATCAAATGTTTCAACATCACAGAAGGAACAACTACAGACAGCCAACAGAAGACCTCAACACTGGAGATGTCATTACTGTGGAAGATATGGTCACATAAAACCATTTTGTTTCAAGTTGTATGGTTACCCCAACCCTACAAACCAATCAAATGTGACTTAGGCTAGGCCAAAGAAATTGTGGATTCCCAAAGAAAATGTATCATGTTTCTTGGCTCACTCGTCTACAACAGTGAAGACCACAGAAGACTGGTATTTTGACAGTGGATGCTCAAGGTACATGACAGGAGACCAAAACTTATTGGTCAACTTTCAAGATCATCCAACTGGTTATGTTAATTTTGGAGATTGAATGAAGGGTGAAATCAAAGGAATAGGTAAGATACACAACGCTAAGTTTCCTAACATTAATGGTGTATTACTTGTCAAAGGATTGACTTCCAACCTGATCAGCATAAGTCAACTATGTGATCAAGGATTTGATGTGAACTTCACAAGAGCTGAATGTATCATTACTAACAAGGAAGGTGAAGTTACTATTAAAGGAATAAGAAATGAAGACAATGGCTATCTATGGATCCCTCTGGAGACAAATCACAACAATTGTGCGGAAGTCAAACAATTTGTGTGCAAGAATTCCCTGAAGGACAACATAAGTCTGAAGTCAACTGATCATAATGTCCCAATGAATGTCATGACATCAGTTAAATCTGCCAGAGTTAATGATCAGTCTATAGAAAGAAGAACCATGAATCTAGCTCAAAAATTCTCTGAATTGAAGCTAGTGAATGGATATTCAAGAGAATGGGATGTATATGAATGTTCAAGAAGAGATAAAGGGGTGTGTTTGCTAAAGAAGTTATAGTAATTAAAAGTGTGTGGGAACATCATTAAGTGGCTTAAATTTTCAAAGTATCAGTCAACGATATTGAAACATAAGGCGCAACATATAAAAGGGCCACCCCAAGTTCAAATATCTCACAGTTTCACCACATGCTATACTCTTCCAGAAAACTACAAAATCTCCACCTTTAGTCCTCCGAAAATAAATCTTCCAAACTTGATCATCAAGATGTCTCAACATACTGCACCAGGATCAAGCAACACTAATGGAAGTATTCCAACTGAAGAAGCCCTAAACATTGTTCCTCTTTCCATGATTCCTTGTTAGGATGCAAGACCTACAAAACTTCGTACCCGTCATGTAAGACAACCAAGGAAAACTCCTATTTAAATTGGAGGTAATCTATCTGAACCCACTGATGATGAAACTACTCAAAATGCTACAGATGTAGACAGGGTAACAAGAAGGTTAGTTGCTGATACCCTAAGTGTGGGTAAACCAGTTTAAGGGATCACCATCCCTCTTGCCCAAATGCTTGGTGAAGTTGCTCCAAAAGAGTACACTAAATAATCCATGAGGGAAGAAGAGACAACCCAAGAGAATCTTGAAAAAGAAACAATTCTTGATGAAGTCACGAATGATGTTGGAACATCATCCTTGAAGAAAACTCCTCAAGAAAAACAGACTGATTCAACTAATAAGAGGACTGAGAAAGATGTAGCTTATGTTGTTATAGATGTAGACACTTTATCTGACAATGAGCTGATCATTAATGTTAACCCTGGAATTTCCAAAAGACTGAAAACAATAAAGGGAAAGATTGTTTCTTCCAGCACCCCATCCAAACCTGTCAAGAAGAAGGTTATGTATGGTCCTCCAAAAGGGTGGAGCAAAGCTACTCCATCAGCCAACAAGAGGAAAATAAGATCGGAATATAATTCTGATTATGATGTCGAGACTGATGTCCCAAACATGTCACTAGTGAATAAGTCAATAGTTCAGAGAACCAATGATAGTGTCCCTGATGTTTCTACTGACAATATCTTATTCCATCAAGTTTGCTGCAAGATGGAAATACATATATCAGAGGAGATTGGCTTTAGAGAGCGAGTTAGGAAAGGATGCATTAGATTGCAAGGACGTTATGAAATTAATCTCTAAAGTAGGGCTGATGAAAACAGTGACAAAGTTATCAAAGTGCTATGAAACCCTGGTCGAGGAATTCATAGTCAACATTCCAAGACCGATGACATGAAAAGCAAGCAAATCAAGTGGCCTATGAAGGAGAAGTTGTCTGGAAAATAAGTGTGAAAGAATAGGTGAAGAATGCCAACAAACCACACATCAACTATCTCAGTGGGATTAGGCAAATTTATTTATGCAGCTGGGATGAAGATACCATTTGACTATGGTACTTATATCGATGATCAGACTCTAAAGCATGCTGACACTTGTGCCACAAATCTTCCCATAGCTTTCCCCACTCTCCTGAGTGTGCTTCTTGTGCTGAAAGGAGAAGATGATGTGCTAATTGTTGATTATGTATCTCTGAAGATACTATGTGTTTCCACAATAATAGAAGTTGATGTGCAGGAGGAGAAAAACTTTTAATTGTCAATTGTGCATCTGTATGTGCTGTGTGCAGGGGGAGTAAAATGCTGCATATGTGAATGTTCTAATTGATGTTTGAACATCTGTGTTATTTATCCGCTTCTATATCTATTTTTATTGTGATTCTGCTTTTACTGTGTTGCTCTGATATGTATGCTTAAATGCCTATGATAATTGTGATGTTGTTTTAATTGTATGGCTTGTACCCCAAGTAATGTTTTAGCCAAACTTTGCCAAAGGGGGAGTTTGTTGGTTCTATGGATTGGCAGCAATTTTGGTAAAACATTCTGCTTAGAATATGCCATGAAAAATACTGAAGTAGCAGATGTCACAGCATATGTCCTGACATGTGAAACTGACAAAAGTAATTCAAGTGCAAAATTTTTAGGAAGTCAGTTTGTTTGTTATATGTATGCTTTGACTAAGAAATCTTTAGAACGCCTTTAGCAACATATTTGGAGATTTAATATCTTGCTTTCATGGAGAAAAGACAGGAGGCACTGAAGACTTGTGAGTAAATAAACCCTAGTTATTGTTACTCTATTTAAAGGCTGCAAACCTTGTTTTGCAGTTGGCCGTTCCAAATTTAGAAGTCTAGATTTTAATTGTTGGTTGTTTATTATTTTGGTTGTTAATTGTTCATTGTCAGCCTCTCTCGTATTCTTACTTGAGTTGGGCATTTGTTTTGAGTTGTAAGTTTTCAATCACCATAAGATTTGAAGCGAGTGTGATTGTGTGTCTTTGAAAAGTGTCTTAAGTTTTTGATTTTGTTGAGTGTCACAATGTGTGACTTAGGGAGTGAGCAGGGGTTCTCATATCTAAGTGTGGTATCTTAGGTAGAAGGGTAGCTGGGTAGTCATATTAAGTGAGGAGTGTAAACAGGGAAGGTTTCCCTCTGAATTAATATTACTGATAGTGAACTTCATCCATGGCTTGGAAGCCCCCAGACGTAGGTTGGTTAGAACTAAACTGGGTTAACAACTCTCTGTGTTTTTATTGCTTTCTGCACTCTATAATTTTGTTTTATAAAGTTGTGTTCAAAGCAGATATAAGTGTCGTGACGTTACCTTCGACATCTCATATCTGATTCCATAATTTCACCAAAGGTTCCTTCATAGATCTCTCTCATAAGCTTATCTACTTCATGTTTCTCCATGCACCTAAGTAACACCATATTGTAGTTTCTTTTATACAACACATCCCCATTTAGAAAGAACTTTGTAAATAGATTTTGAAGAGTTTGTTTGTCAATTATTGAGGCATTTTCTAGGTATTTTTGTTTCTCCAAATACCTCTTGATATCATATAACCAAGGATTATCATTTGGTCCTTCTTCAATGGCAAGGCAATGTGCAGGTTCTTCAAAATGTCTCATTGTGATACGCGGTTCATGATTTGGCCAAGTGACTTTAGACATGGCTGACAGGATTGCCAAAGCATCTTTCATCTGATTTTCTTCCCTAAGAATGTGTGTGAAGGTAATCTCAATGAATTATGTAGCTAGCTTCAAAAAATAATCCCGATATGGAATTAGTTTGGGATGTCGAGTGTCCCATCCACCGTTGATTTGATATATGATCAGTGTTGAGTCTCCAACTGCGTCGAGGTACTTGATCCTTAGATAAATAGCAGCTTCTAGACCCAAGATACAAGCTTTGTATTCAACAATATTGTTATTATAATCGAAACAAAGCCTCGCAATTTAAGGTTTGTGAAAATTATTTGGAGAATTCAATACTACCCCAATACCATCAAACATGAGTGTTCAACGTGCTGCTGGTTTAGATCCTTCGTCGGGTCCTGGTATTTCGTAGTAAGTTATAACCATGGCATATTCGTCTAGAAAGTCGAACTTCATTGGTTGATATTCTAGCAACGATTGATGAGCTAGATGATCAGCTAGTATGTTACCCCTGATGGCCTTTTGAGTAACATATTGGATGTCGTTATCCAATAGTAACATCTGCCATCGATCAATTCTTCCTGTAAGAGTTTGTTTTTTAAACACATACATCAAAGCATCCATTCTTGCATTTAACAACGTGGTATGAGTTAACATATATTGTCTCAATCGTTTAGTAGCCCAAGCCAAATCACAACACGTTTTCTCGAGGAGTGAGTATCGTGTCTCGCATTTAGTGAATTTCTTGCTTAGGTAGTAGATTACATGCTCCTTTCCACCTTTTTCATCGTGTTCACCTAATACACATCCTATAGATTCATCAAGCACTATTAAGTACATGATAAGTGGACTTCTAGGAACTGGTGGCAACAAGATTGGTTGTTCTTGTAGATATTGCTTTTGTGTTTCAAAGGTTGTCTGACTGTCCTCATTCCACTCCACTAATTGACTCTTTCGAGTAATTTCAATATAGGCTCGCAAGTGGCACTTAGGTGCAATATGAACCTTGAGATATAGTTCAATTGTCCTAAGAAACCACATACCTCTTTTCTATCCTTGGAGTAGGCATTTCTTGTATATCTTTCACCTTGTCGGGATCTACCTCAATACCACACTAACATACAATAAAAACCAATAGTTTACCTGACCTGACACCAAACGTACATTTATTCGGATTCAACCTCAGTTTTAACTTTCATATACATTCGAATAATTTGTGCAAGTGAATGATGTGATCCTCCTTCGTGTGGGATTTGGCAATCATGTCATCTAAGTATACCTCAACTTCTTTATGGATTATGTCATGAAATATCGTGACCATTGCTCGCTGATAAGTTTCTCCTACGTTCTTTATATCGAAAGGCATTACTTTGAAATAGGAGGTGCCCTAAGGAGTCATCAAAGTAGTCTTTTCCATATCTTTGGGTGCCATTTTGATCTAGTTATATCTTGAGAAACCATCCATGAAAGAAAATACTGAAGCTTGAGTTGTATTGTCCACCAAAACATCAATATGAGGTAACGGGAAATCATCTTTAGGACTTGCTTTGTTTAGATCTCGGTAATCTACATACATGTGTACTTTACCATATTTCTTGGGCAATGGAAAAATATTAGCTATCCAAGATGGATATTCTACCACTACTAAGAACCCTACGTAAAATTGCTTGAGAAATTCATCTTGGATTTTACTTTCCATGTCTGGACGAGTCCTCTTAAGTTTCTGTCTCATTGGAGCACAACCTTCTTTGAGCGGTAGTTTGTGAACCACAATGTTTATATCTAATCATGGCATATCTCGGTAAGACCAGGCAAATATATCCACGTACTCAAGTAAGAGCTTGATTAACTTTTCTTTGACGCTTTCCTTCAAGGTTGCTCATAGCTTGATCTCTTTTGGATGATTTTCAGTTCTAAGATTGATGGTCTCGAGTGATTCTTGGTATGGTTGTATATTATCTGCTTTTTGTTCTAGTAACTTTGCCAATTCTTCGGAGAGTTCAAGATCTTCTTTATCTACCTCTTCATCTTGGTTAATTGGTGCATCAAAATCATATTGAATGGTAGCAATATCATTATCGGTGAGTTTGGATATGGATCTGCACATTTTGTCATGTTTTGGTGCTCTTTAGAATGTGAATTGAAAAATGTATAAGAAAAACTATTGCCATTTTGAAAAAAATAAAAGATAAATGCAAGAGAAAGACATAGATCTTAATTGAATGCAAAAAATAACTCTTATTACTTGAAAATACTATTTGAAACAAATGGGGGTCCTTAAAAGCTACCTTTATGTCTCGGGCGTGATATAGGTTATTTCAAAAAACAGAAAAAAATTACTTTTGAAAGAAATTTTTTTTGGAATCTGCACAACTATCCAATTCTTGAGTTCTTCGCCTGGAGCACACTCACGGATGAAGTTAGATGCTCCTTTGGTGTTTCTCCTGTTGGATATCATTGCTACCTGTCCACTATACTATACTCCTTTGTTGACAAAGGTTTCCTAGATGGGAGGAAACTACGCCTTGGTCTTTAGAATAGCCTTTGACGGTTTGTAGCACAAACTAAAACGATCTTTCTTCTCAGGTATCTTCACAAGTTTATCCCAACCTTTTGAGGTACGATCTTCCACAACTGTTTGTAAATCTCTCCATGATGCCATAGTAGTTCCCAGTGTTTTGATCTTCTCCACTGGTAGAGTTACTATTGAAGCATTTCTAAGACTTAGAAGGGTGTTTCTATACAGTCTTCATCCACACTGATATATCTATAGGACTCTATGTGACTTACAAATATGTCCTCTTCTCTGTTGATCATAATCAGGGTTCCTTCAACAAAGAACTTCAATTTTTGATGTGGGGTTGAGGTAATAGCCCCTGCAGCGTGAATCCAAGGTTTCCCGAGCAAGCATGTATATGTTGAGGGAGGTTTAGCAGTGTAGTTATATTTTTCAAAAGCTTGAGTAGGTGGTGATGTAACATGATCAACCATAATGTTTCTAAAACTCATTTGGATCTGTATCTGATACGATTAAGTGTTTGATAAATATCAATTATAAAACCGGAGCTCTGATGTCAATTGAAGATGCAAATTGGAGGTTTGAATTGGGTTGCACCAAATATAATCTTTTTGCAACTCAAAAACAAAAAGATAACAAGTGAATAAAATTAGATTAACACAATAATTTTTATCCTGGTTCACTATTAACTAAGTTACTCCAGTCCCCGGCAAGGTGATTTTCCTTATACATAAGGACTTAATCCACCATAATCAACTAGATTACAAACAACCACAATAAGCCTGATCAACCCTAGTGGAACCCTCAATAAGTCTATTGATCCTTATCGGTAAACTACTATGACCGCAACCAAAGTCTTCTTGAGTATACAGACCTTCACTCGGTCACTCATGGAACAATCAAATCAATAGTTAAATACTAGTGTTTGTGTTTACAAGATGCTTCTACAAAGTATATTACACAAATTTAAGTACAACAACACAAAAATATTGATAGCAATATACGAGCAACAACTCCTTGCTTATTTACAAATCTATATAAAAATATTTCTCTACAGAGTTTTTGTGTTGTGGTTTACTATAGATTTCTTGAACGGATTCGTTAATTTCAAATTCTTCAAAGTACTTCTTTTATAGCTAAAAGAAGGGATTCGTTGGACGGTAGAATAGGAAATACAAAATACAATTGTATTGTTCCCAACAGTCATGATGAAACTGATAGATAATAGTACTAAAAGTTTTGTCCTGGTGCCACTCTAGAGAGTAGCGGTCATAGTGTACTTTTGTACTTTTATACTCAATATCACATGAAATCTCTTACAAAGAAAATACCACCACATTAAAAGGGGTCAAACTATCCCATATTAAGGAGAGGGTCGAGTTTTCAACAAAATCATAAGACAAAAAAATTCTACGGTGGATGAGATCGCTTATAGAGACCAAAAATACATGATCTATATTAACCTTAAAAGACTGCTCTTAAAGAAATTGATCTGCAAACCCGATTTATAAAATGATAAAATAAAACTAAAAATGTTTTATGAAAGTAAATTGGCTCTAGCATTGGTCTTATTATTGTCGAGTTTTTTTTATTAGAGTTTCTCAATAAAAACATATGAAATTTAATATTTAGTGGCATTCCCTCTTTGAGATATGCAAGAGTTATAGTTTCATGCAAGTTGCTTACCTGTTTTGTCCATAAACAGAAATAAAAAATGTTGTCACAAATAAAGTTTGATACACTTTGAAATTTGATTAGTTTGTTCTAAAGCTAATTAGTTGCTGCACAATAATTTCCACTAAGATTTGATTTAATTTAAAATATTATCTCAATTAATTTATGTTCCATTTCCACTAACTTATTAGACTTTAGTGTCCCAACAAAAGCAAAATGGTCTGCCTATACCTTTTTCCTATTTGAATACTATTAAACATTCTAATTTATTTCAAATTAAGAAAACTGTCAACTTCAATTTTTGTTGCAAACAATTTGTCCTTGCAATATACATAGGAAACATTTGTTTTGTGAAAGGTACATGTAAAAAACTACCAACTTGGACCACACTCATCATGGATTTCATGTTTCTCAAGAAGTTTACACTCCTCTTTCTCCTTATTTCTGGATCACTTTTATCAACTTCTTTTGCAGGTTAGTTTTATTAATTAGGTTTTCTTGCAGCTTTATAGTGTTTCATATATATTATATAATAAATTGATTCCATGATCTGATTCTCTTGCTTGAAGTGCTAAGCATGTGATCAGCTTGATAACTTTAATCTTTGAGATTGAATTTCTTCATAGTGTTATCAATTATGTATATATATATAAGCTATGAAAGTGTATGAAAATTAAAAGTTACCTAGTGTTTGCTTAATACATATGCAGGTCGAGCATCAAAGTTCATGAGAATCTCAGATGAAGATGTGAATGCAGTAAATGAGGTATGCTTGACATGGAAATTCACTTCAATAGTGTAAAATTATTTTCTTTAATTTATTATAGAAATCTTAAACATTACCAATTATTTACTTATATTTTTATCTATCTATCTTTCTCTTTCTCTATATCATGCTTAAAGCCTTGTACCTAACTATCAAATAGTGCAAAACTCATGACCTACCAAATTTAAGTTATCTTTCTTTTGGTTATGTATTCATGCTTTCTTTATTTTGACAGGTATCAACAATGAAGGCAATGGATGGGGAAGAAGTAAGCATTATCCATGAGAGGCTTCTTAGGGCTAATACAAAAGATTATGGACGATATGATCCAACACCAACTTTTTCTAAACCTCCTTATAAGCTCATACCTAATTGAATATCAAGTTCAGTGGATGAATCCTTGGAAGTTGGTACCTGAAATATAAGTACTATATAATATAAATAATCCAATGTTTAATTATCTTAGTGTAATATAAGAGGTTCCTATATATACTATTATAGAGACATGTATAAATATAAATGCTTAGTTATATGTTTTGAAGAACATGTATGTGTAAGTGTGTTTTAAGTTTTAAATAATATCACTATATAGATCTAGTTTTGTTGTAATGTATGCGTTGATATACATATAGAGATATATATATTTGGTGTGTATTGTCTTGCATATTTATACATTATACATATATGTACTGTGTATTTTTATAAGCAAACGTACATATGAAGGTGTATTGAATGAATGAAAGGAAATAGATTATGAGATTAAAGATGTTATGTTTGAATGTTTGCTAGTTATGCTCTCTTCAAACATTAATTTTTGGAATTGGGGAAAGTAGGTGACATACATAACAATAGATGGACATAAGACTCTTTGTAGGTAATATATATTTTGTTATATTTACCCATCCAACTGATACGTACTCATTGAATATGGACATAAGATTCTTTGTAGTTAATATTTTGTTATATTTACCCATTCAACTCATATGCACTGGTTGAATATGGACATAAGATTCGTCAATATATATTTACCCATTCAACTTATATTGCACTCCATGAACATGGACATAATAAGATTCTTTGTAGACAATATATTTTTTATATTTATCCATTCAACTCTTCTACACTCGTTGAATTAAGATTCAACAGTTTGAGTTTTAGAATAATTTTAAGCGGTTCATGGATTTTGGATTTGATCGGTTCACATTATTTAATATTAGAAAATTGAATATATGTAAAATTAAAAGTAGTCTAAATTAATATAAAATATATTTATAATAAATTTATAATATTTTATTCTAATAATTAATGAATTGTGATTTTGGACTTGAGTTTTAGCTATTATAAATATGGATCTCTTTATTGTATTTAAAGGGGGTGAATCTTAGAGTTTATAGAAAAAGAGAGAGCGGAGATTTAGGGTCTTCAAAAGAGAAATGTTAGAAAGACAAAGGTAAACCTTTTGAGTTGTTTAAGGTTATTGGGAAACACTAGTTACACTTTGGGTTTGAGTTATTCAAATATATAGGAAAAGTTAGAGAAGTTGGGAAACACTTGGGTATAAAATAGGGTTGTCATTGCATATCATATGTAATCTATTGTAACAAATTTCTGAGTATAGTGAATTGGAGAGTTGATGTCTCCCCTAGAGTAAATCGTTTGATCGAACTGTGTAAACAAATCCTTCGTGTTTTTCTCGCCTTATTCTGTTATATTATTTGTTTATTTATTGTTATTGTTGTAGGCTATTTATTTTGGTTGCTACTATTTTTTCCTCGCATATTGAAATTAAACCATGTCGTCGTTATTCACAACAAGCGGTGTCCACTTTGGGACAAAGGGGTATCACTTACAAGTGAGCACCATGGGCAAATGGGAAATCGAGAAATTTCCAGAAACAATGACTCCGAGTCGTAGAAAATTAAGATGCAAACAACTTTAATTCAAGAGAAGTGTATTGATGCTTTGAAGAATGAAGTTTTGATGCTTGCACGACTTACACGGGTACAGAAGGCCAAGATGCAGGATAAGGCAAGAAGTGACATTATCTTCTTTATTAGAGATACAATTCTGAGATAAATCCCTAGGGAACAAACTGCGATTTTTATTAGGGAAAAACTTGAATCATTGTATATGTCAAAGTATTTGGCTCACGGGTTGTGTATGAAACAACAACTCTATTCGTTCCTAATGGTGGAGAATAAATCAATAGTTGTCCAACTTATAAAATTTCACAAGATTATTCATGATCTTGAGAATGTCGAAGTGAAGATTGATGATGTGGATAAGGCTTTACTCTTGTTGATTTCTTTACCCATATCCTTTGAGCACTTTAACGATGCCCTTGTTTATGCTAAGGAAGGTACTATCACTTTGGATGAATTCCAAACGGCGGTAAAATCTAAAGAATTTTCAATGGCAAAAGATTTGAAGATTTAAGATTATGGTGAAGGCTTAAGTTTGTTAAGAGGAGGAGGTGAGTGTAAAGGGATGTCTAAATCAAAGAGGTTGGGAAAATCAAAGGTAAAATGATTTAATTGTCATAAAATTGATCACTTTTAGAAGGATTATCTTGAGAGAAAGGTCAATGAAGATTATGTTCAAGTTGCAGCTGCCTTGAAGGAAGATGGTTATGATCGGATGACAATGCACTAGTTGTAACGCGTTTTAAAATTGAAGATAGTTGGATCATTGACTTAGGTTTCTCCTATCACATATGTTTCAGAATAGAATGTTAGAACATAGTTTGGTTCTAATCACATCTTAGAGTTTTTATGATAACAAGTGAAATAAATTTTGTATAATAAATATGATGTTTTGACTTAAGCACTCTAGAATAAAGAAATATCAAAATTATGTTGAGTAAACAAGTAATATAAGTTCTAATGATGAATGGAACTTCTGGACACACACACTGAAAGAAACTTCTGAAAGAAGCATGCTAACGCAACCTCTGATAGAAGCACCAAGGAAACCGCTAATTAGAAGATACTTTGAACAAGGCTTGCAGAAGATCATGATTCTTCTATACGTCATCTTCTAAGACAAAGTCTATTACAGTACCATCACTCTACTAAGGTTAAGACGGCTTAAGCACTTGAGTAGATCAAATTCCAAGGCTCATTGAGAAAACAAAGCACATGCAGACAAGAAACATTCATTACATTTCTCACTATCCAAGACACGCAATGGAATACAACGAAACAATTTCTAGAAGCTATATAAAGAGAAAACTTTCAAAGAAGCAAATAACTATTCACAAAATTCTAAAAGAAAACTTACGCAAAAATCAATACTCTTCTTTGTTAAGTTTATTTTCAGTTTTGAGCTTAAACATTCTAGTGTAAAATTCAAAAGGGAAAAACTTATTCACCCCCTTCTAAGTGTTTTCTAAGCCTTCAGTTGGCATCAGAGCTCTTGGTTTTGGGTGCAAACACTTAACCGTGTTAGAAAAGATCCAGAAAGAAAACACAAATGGCAACTGATCATAACAACAACAACACAAAACCACCAGTCTTTGATGGAGAAGACTTTGAATATTGGAAGGATAGATTAGAAAGCTTCATTATAGGCTATGACCTTGATCTATGGTCTTAGATGGTTATAAACATCCAGTAGACAATAAAGGAAACAAGATAGATAGAAAAACAATGGATAAACAACAGAAAATAGATTTTAAGAATCATCACAAATCAAGAAATATCCTGCTGAATGCCATTTCAAAAATGGAGTACGAAAATATTACCAATAGAGATACAACACATGATATTTTTGAGTCACTCAAAATGCCACATGAAGGAAATGCTCAAGTCAAAGAAACTAAAGCTCGGGCTCTCATCCAGAAGTACGAGACATCCAAAATGGAAGAAAATGAGTCCATTGAGGCAATGTTCTCAAGATTTCAAACTTTAACTGTTGGCCTGAGAGTTCTATACAAAGGATACACCAAGGTAGACCATGTAAAAAAATATCATCAGAAGTTTACCCAGAAGATGGGCACCAATGGTCACTGCTTTCAAAGTCTCAAAAGATCTGAACGCTATATCCTTAGAAGAACTTATCAGCGTGCTGAGAAGTCGTGAAATAAAGCTTGATGAATATGAGCCCCAAAAGAAAGGTAAGTCTGTTGCTCTGAAATCTACAAAAAAAATTGATACTAATGCTTTGAAGCTGAAGAAGGAAGCTCTGAAGATTCAGAGTCAGGGGAAGATGAGTTATCTCTGCTTTCCAGAAGGATAAACCAAATGTGGAAGCACATGCAAAAGAAGATCAAAAAATACAGAAGATCAGAAGATAGAGGATAATCTTCTGGACACAAGAAGTTTAACAAAAGAAACGTAATTTGCTATGAATACAAAGAACAATGACACTTCAAGAGTGATTGTCCTAAACTGCAGAGAGAAAAGCCAAAAAAAAGGTTTGAAATAAAGAAAGGAATGATGGCCACATGGGACGACTCAGAATCTTCTGAAGTTGAATATGACTCAGAAGATGCGCATGTCAACCTAGCTTTTATGGCCACAATAGCAGATGACTCAGGCTTTGAATCAGAACCTGAAGAGGTATTTTTTGAATTTACTCGAGCTGAATTGGTAGATAGTTTATCAGAACTTTTGGAAAACCATAGTCAACTCAAGATCAAATACAAGAAACTTAAAGAGTCTTATATCTGAAATTGAGAAACTTAAAGCATAAAATTTTGAACTAAAAAAATAACATTAAACTCAAAGATGATTCCCAAAAAGTTCAAAAAATCTCTAGTTCAGATACTACTTCAAGTTCAAAAGATATTATTAAAGAATATGATTATAACTTTCAGAAATTTCTTACTAAAAGCATAGATAGAAGCAAAATGGATTCAATAATCTAAAGAGTTAGTGGAACCAACAAAAGAGGAATTGGATATGAAACTCCCAGAGGGAAAGAAACATATAAACCTAAACCTGTTGATGAAATGGTTATCGCATATAAACCACTGCACAAACAATTTAGCTATGGTCACACAGATGATATAAAATACACATCTTATTCTGAAAGTTTTCATGTTAAACCAAAGTTCAAACAGAACTTTAGAAACTCTAACCAGAAAGGACCCAAAAAGATATGGGTACCTAAGGAGAAAATAATTTATGTTGCATATGTCCTTAACAGTGAAGTTGAAACACCAATCATGGTACCTGGACTCCAAATATATGCACTAACTTAAAGGGAGTGTTAACTATTATATGCGAGTAAGACACTCATCCATCACCTTCACGAAGTATTGGGATTTTATTTCCAACGGTGTCTCCACTAACATGACTAGATGAAGATAGGGCTTCAATGACCATAATTTGAGAAGGGATGGTTCGAGATGGATGTTGAGAATGAGGTTGTTGAGTTAAATAAGGGATATGTCGAGATTGATGTTGAGATTGAGGTTGAGAAGGGATAGGTTGAGATTGATGTTGAGATTGAGGTTGATTAGGTTGAGGTTGAGAAGGGATAGGTCGAGATTGATGTTGAGATTAAGGTTGAGAAAGGATGGTTCAGATTGATGTTGATATTGAGGTTGGTTAGGTTGAGGTTGAGAAGGGATAGGTCAAAATTGATGTTGGTTAGGTTGAGGTTGAGAAGGTTGAGTGTGAGATTGGGTGGGTTTAGGTCGTGATCGAGGTTGAGGTTGATTGGGTTGGGGTTGAGTTGGTAAATGGTGAGATTGGGTGGAATGAGGATGAGGTTAAGAATGATGGGATTGGGATATAGATCTAGATGGTGGTTGAGTGAGTTGAGGTCGAATTGGATGTGGAATAGGTTGGGGTTGGGGTCGGAGGTGAGTGAGTTGAGGCCGACTTGGATGTGGAATAGGTTGGGGTTGTGTATGATATTGGGTGAGTTTAGGCCAACTTGAATGTGAAATAGTTTGGGGTTGGGGTTGAGCTTGATATTGAGGGAGTTGAATGACATTAGGAATAGGAGTGAAGGCCATAAAACTGCGTTTTGGAGTTCACGGTGGTACACAATATCCATTCCAATATTCCGGTGTAAACTCATGTTGGTGAATGTGAGTGTTTGCTTCATCTGGGGTGAGGTGGTCCTCATTTTTGCACATCTTACATGGACATCTTATTACACCATTCTTCAATACTCTTTTTGCTGACAAGCAAAGTTTATAAACTTTTCAACACCTTTTAAAAATTCGTATGTATGCCTGCTCCAACTAGGGAGAAGCCTATTATACATCCATGTTCGATGCTGAGGAATTTCACTTTCCATTGCTGCTCCAAAGATTTGTTGGTATTCTAGATATAAAAACTTCAAGACATTATCATTTTTAAGACAAAAATGAAAGTTAATTAGCAACAGACAGATTTAGATCCAAAAATAACACATATTAGTGTATGTTTGGTGTGCTACATGATATATGGCAATGGAGACAAAGTTATCACCCTTACACAGGCATTGATTTCTATTATGTCTAAGTTGAGACTTTGTGATATTTAGTGGCCAAACATAACCAAAAACTTCATGTTTGTTCCACTGTTGTTACTATCAATGAGCAACTAACAAGAAGATACACCAAAGCAATTAACCAATGACTTATTTCTTATTAGTAATATATGTCCAATATTGAAGACAAAATTGAGTTTGACACACCCTTTCAACAGAAAATCCCATAATAACGAGGAAAAGTAGAGAAACTGAAACAGATGCTTTGACTTTCTAAAAGGGCAAATATATAAAACTAGGAATTTCATGTGGCTCACACAATGAGGAAATATAAAGCTTTTTGTAAATTGTACTAGTTACATATAAGGAAATCTCCATCAACTGACATGAACTAAATAAAATGCTTGGTTAAAACTAGTAAATAATGTTTCTGATATAGTTTAGGCCAAGATTAAGCAAGTTAATTCAAGATGACAACAATCATATTTGGGATTTTCATTAAAAGTAGTTACGTGAAAATGCCAATCATGATTATTAAGATACAGACGAAATGACAGTTAATGTTATAAACTACATAGCACCAAGTCTATTTAATATATAAATCAAAATTTAATGGTTGGCCTTAATTTGGTACACATGAACATAAAAGGAATCCAGGTGAGCAGTGTTAACAGTACTTATAACATTTACTGAAGCCGCAAAATTCTGAATCATATTTGCTAATAAATAATATGTAACACAGAAACTTGTAATAAGATGTTTAATTGTAATTTCTTCTTTCGAAGTCTTACTCATTCTATTAAGGATCTGTTTGGGATTGTTTGAGGGAGCTTACAAAACAGTTTATGGCATGTCCATTAGCTGTTTTCAGCTTTATTTCATAAGCACTACAGTATGGCTTATATCAAAACAAGTTAACTTTAAGGAGCTCCTGTCAAGGACGTTATTCGGAGAATACCGGGTTCGATTCTTAGGTGGAAACAATACTTGGTCAGTGTCATGACCTCTCGGCACGAGCTCTGGATTATTAGGACCCATTTCTCCTAGGAACTAAAGTGCGAAAGCCAAAAAAAACAAGTTAACTTTAATTTGTATATTATTATAGAAATAATTTATATATAAGCACTTATATGGTCAACGCTTAATTAAGTGGTTTATATAGGGCCTAAAATAGACAAACGTTAATTCATTCACAAGAAAAATGCTCCAACATCAGACTTTCTACTTGGATAGTTGTATTTAACAAGACTAATACTAACAAACATTATGATGGTGAAAATCCATACTCCTAACAATGCCACTTGTGTAGTTGTGTTTTTCTAGTGCAGAAAGAGTTGTGTATGTGTTATTATAGTACATAATTGTTTTATTCTGGTAAGCAGCCAAGTGATGCTTTTTGGAAAGGACATTGCATGAATTATTTAGGGAGTCGCTCGGTAGATTTACCGATACATACTTAGGAGAGAGAACAAATACACACTGCCAATAGAGGAAATGAATCATAAAGAAGAAGAAAAGGATTAAATTTAAACACCTCAAAAATGAGTACATTAACAAGAAAAAGTCATTTCTATATTTTTTAGTGGAGAACAGGAGAAAAAAATGTAAGTACTAATATGATACTAATAGGTAAGTACTAATATACTAAAAATAACATTATCATAGTACTAACAGTAGCATTATATTTTAATATAGTGTAATGCAAGCCTTCTCAAAAAAATCATAATAATCTATAGGTGTGGTTAAAAAAACTATAGGAACACATTGTGTGATTCTCTTTAGGCCATGAGTTAGTTTTAAGGACACAACTTTCTAGATTATAGCTGACTAACATACAATGACCTCACAAACAATTATATTTCACCCTAATAACAAACAAAAGCAACATTTCATGTATATCACAAACAGAAGAGACAAACCTGCTAAGATTTGCTATGGTGGTGGTTGCTTTGCCGACGACGCGAGCTGACTCTGTTTCTACCTGGAGTGTTCTCTTTGTCTCGTCAACGCTTCTGCCAATTCCGAGGTTGTTGATGGTAGAATGTTGGATAACCCCTTACACTATATGCTAAACTCCATTTTAACTAAAAATGTTTTGGTAAACCAATAAATCAAACAGTAGAAAATTACAGCAAAAAGGCATAAGCACAACACCGTAACCCTAAAACAACCTCTATATCAGCAAAATAAAAACTGAATGGCACTGATATTTTTAAATAGTTTAATGGCAAGAATTACAGACCTTAACGCAGGAAACTAGAGAATCGCAAACTTGCCGCACTTCAACAAATCAAATGTGTCTTCAATCACTGAATCAAATAAGCAATCAGATCAAATATACAATCATGACTTATTTGAGAACCAAATCAATATTTCATCAAACACTTTTTCATAAAACATTTAAGCAAACACTTGCTATGCGTCTACATAACACAATTCATACTAGATAATTGGATAGTATAAGAACTCAATAATCAAAATTGTGGTTTTACAAAATCACCTTCGTCTTTAGAAGAACAGCAAGACAATTGGATGTTGATTGGTTTTACAAAGATTTTTTTTAAATTTAATCTTTATCATTACTAAATAATATCTACTTTTGATCATATTGTTTAATCTTTTTATATTTTTTCTTAATTTAACCTTTAGCATAAATAAATACATATATATCATTTATTTTATTAATATTAAGATTTAAATTAATGTTAAAAATTAATTATATTTTTTTTTAATTTAACCTTTATCCGAATTAAATAATCTCCATTTTCGACCATATTATTTAACTTTTTTATACATTTTTAATTTAACTTTTATCATAATTAAATAAATATATCAAAATTTACATACCATTTATTTTATCAAAATAAATGTTAAAAATTAATTAGAAAACATCATAAAAATAATTAATAAAATAGAAAAAATAAAGATTAAAATAAAAAATTAAAAGTAAATAAAATGCACCATCAAAAAAATTAATAAAATAGGAAAATAAGGATTAATAATTTTTTGTAAAATTTAACCAAAAACAATTATTATTTTATAAATTATTTAAATCTGTAAAATATTTTTTGAGAAAAAAATTTTATTTTATGAAAAATTAAAATATTTTGAACAAATTGCAGAATAATCCGCAGCAAAATCCGCAGAAACATTTCCTGCGGAATTATCTGTGATTTTTATTAGTAAATCGTGTTTTATTCAAAACTTGAAATTTGCAGAAAAATTCGCAAATATATCTGCAGAATTTGCTGCGGAATGGTGTTTCATAGAAAATTTTATTATATTTAATAAAGTCGTAGGAAAATTCGTAGGTATTTCTGTGGATGTTTTTCCGGAAGAAATTCAAGTATTTTTAGTAGTGGAGTCTCTACAAAATATAATTATCACTTAAATATTTTGAATATATCATATCATAAATAACTTCACAAGTTTATAATTTAAATTCAAAGTGTAAGCATATGTATCACCCATAATATGTATAAAAGTACAAATTCTAATTGAAAACAAAATCTATTTGTAACATAATTTTATTAAATATTTTATAACAAAATAACTCAATTATCTATTAAATTTAATTTTAAAGAAGAAAAATTATTTTAAGGTTGAGACCTATTTCAATATCAAAATCATCAGAAAATCAACTGCATCTCTAACATCTTTTTTGTTAATGATATCATTACTTTTTTTACTATTTATTAAAATAATCATAATAATGTCGTTTTGATTTTTTTAAATAAAAAGGCACTTAAAACACCGGTTTAGAAAAACCGTTGGTTTTAACGGTTTATATTGATTTTTATTGATTCACATCGATCTAGCGACATATTCGATCAACAACTAAATTAAATCGATTATTCAATCAATTTTTGATTCTATTGATTGATCAATCCGATGTGTAACATATTAGCGGTAGTTTGAATACCTGAGTCGGGAGACCTAAGTAGGGAAAAGATTGTCACCGGAGAGACAAAAGTGTCAATCATCACCATTCTATTTTGATCAACCATACATTATTTTGGTTTTTAATTTTTTTTTGGCTCTTTTTCTTTCTTTAATTAGTGGCTGATAATTCACAGGAGGTGAAGTCAATGGAGAAAATCTCTCCCTGAGTCAGGTAGGGGATAGCGTCCTCTTGTTATTATTGTAAGTATTTCTTTATAAAATCTTATTGTTGAAAAAAAAACAGAAAAACATTTTATTATTTTAGTTTTTTTAAAAGGAAAGACAAAAGACCTTATGTATACCTTTTGATATTATATGCAACAAGTGATTATAGTGGATAAGATAAAGTTCCATGATATGCACTTGACAGTTTTTGGATGAGTCTGATCTTGTTGGAAGAGAAAACATGTGTTCTTGTTCACCTTCGGGTCTATCTCATTTAAAGAAGAAAAATAGTCTCGAAGAGAGAAGGGTATGGTACAATTATGAAAATAAATGAGTGAGTGATAATTATTTTATTATAATTCTATTGGCTTAAACAATAAATAAAAAATGGTAGAAGTGATTAATTAAGATGAAAAAACAGTAGAAAGGAAAATCAAAAGGCCCTTATAGATGAGAATAAATATTTAGAGAAGAAGCAATGCAATATGAAAGCGACACATAGGAATATCAATTACATGGTGGAAATAGCATTTGTGACAAAATAATGATGAGTTGTTAATGAAATAGATCTCTTTTAATATAAATAAATAGATAAATAGATGTTAAATAAGTGAAAGATACATTTCTAAAATCTATGTGAATGGATTCTTGAAATTATTTGGTTTTATATCATCTCAAAGATGCAAGTCTTGATTTTAGAAGATATTTCTGATGTTCCAATCATCGACTAAAGTGAAAAGGTTTATATGTGAGTTATTCTTGCATAATCACAATCACAAATATATATATATATATATATATATATATATATATATATATATATATATATATATATATATATATATATATATATATATATATATATATATATATATATATATATATATATATATATATATATATATTATGCACACTCACAAAATATAAGTTTTACCTTTTATTATTTTTAAGTGTCATAAAAATAATAATAAAATAAGTCTCAAATTTACATTTATGTGAGTGTGTCTATAACTTGTGTCTAAAATTTAGTGACCATGAAAGACTTGCTCATGAGATGTATATACCTCTAAGCATATTTTTTAGATAAAATTTAGTGTGTCTTTGCTTGCAAGTATGAGGGCTTTTGTCATATCCACTCTTTCATGCGAGTCAGATCTTAGTTTGAATGGAAAGCTGGAAAGTGACGGGAAAACCTTAGAATTCGTGCCTTAAATGTGACACATGCTACATTTGTCTTTTCATAGGTTCTATCATAATGATATTTGGAAACTAAAATATTCGATTGTCTTCCTGAGTCAATATGGAGTGTTGATAGTGCTTGTTAATTTTTGGTAAGTCATTACGCGGTCTCTAAAGTGTTAGTTATGTCGTTCTTGATAAGAGAAAAAGAAGATATTTGGGTAACTGAAGGTAGTAGCTATTATCATAAGTCAATGATCAAAATAAGATCTTTCTTCTTCATTGGTTGATATCCTCATTTCAACATATGCCTCTATCTTTACAAGAGAATGTTGTCTTGATAGAGCCTTTCTAGATGTAGGTCATTCTTAGGATTGGGATCTACTGACCTCTGAGTAACACAAAAGAATTTCTAGTGAGTATGATGCATATGTCATTCCTTTCTATGAGCACACCTTTTCGATCTTGTTCTCTGCATGCCCTTCAATAGCTTCGAGATAGAGGTTGTAAACCACTTGATGATCACTTCTTCGTAGTTTAACCACGTGATTTGGGCGTACATTAAAGCTTTCCATTATTGGTGTAAATATTAGGGGGAGCCCATTTGTTCATTTTATTCTATCTTTTCAAAATACAATGTAGTTCAGAAAACGAGACGTATGCCCAGGACTTGATTACTCTAGTGTAGGTTACTTGTTATGTTGGAGTGTTTTCGGAGGGCGTGATTCATTTCAAAAATCGATTCTTCTTAGTCGTTTCTCTCTGCAAAGAGGCTCATGCGATAATATGAACCGTATGGACCGGAATGGAACAAATATGTTTCATAAGTACTAGAACAAAGACAATGATTTGTCATAGAAAGAGCTTTATCTGAAGAAACGACTAGTCACCTTTATCAAAGAATTGAGTTAGGTCGGGGGCGTCACCCCCTAGGATGAAACTTAAAAGAAATGTTTGAAACGACTTGTTGAAACCCTCCTGTTGATGGATGCTCGTGCCAAGGATAAGAGGAAGGTCATTTTTGTGAGCTTCTGGTACTCTTGCCTCCTGCTGTCAATTTGGTCATCATTAATTATCTTAAATTTGGTCATTATTATTTGCATATTGGATGAAAATGAGGAGACAATTATGCCGAATAAGACCGGACTCCGAGTTTCCCTGAAGGTTACTCGCCCTTTAAACTCTTTACTCCGACTAGGATGTCAAGGATTTTTCCTCCACTGTCTAAGTGAAGTGGCTAGATATGTCACTAGAAGGGGGGTTTAAATAGAAACCCTTTAAAATTTGTGTTTTGAAAGATTATGTATAGAAAATATAGGTTTGATGAGAGTGGATGATTAAGTTGGGAGATAAGAGTAAAATAATAACATAATAATTTATCTTGGTTCACTAATTTGTGGTTAGTCTAGTCCTCACACTGTAAGATTTTCTATTCTTCACAAACTACCCTTGATAAGGATATTTGTGGTATCTTTTACTTCGCCTCAAAAGGATTACACTTACTAAAGCATTTTATACATTAGATTTGATTACACTTTACTATCAAGATTTTTATATCTCTTGAGGATATACAAGATGAAGTATTACAACAGGTTAAAACACTATATGGTAGTGAGATGCTTTTGAAAGTAGTTTCCTTGAGGTTTTTATGATTTGATTAACTTAAGAGAAGTTTGGAGTTTGAGTTGTTTTTCTATTTGGAATCAATGATTGTGTCTCTTTCTCAAATCATGTATTTCTATGCAGGATAAGAGTTCAATATATAGCCAAATTTAGAAAGGTATCTGCTGGGAAGAATTAAACATTTGCCCTTGGTAAAGAAATTATAGTACCTGTTTTCCATTAGAGGAAGTGATTCCTCACATTTGAAATGTGTACTTTGACAACTATATGTGTTGATGACTTACGTGTATCTTGTTGAGCAAGTTTGTTTTAGATCAAGATGTCCTTTAGTTGCCTTTTTACATGAGGTATAATAGTCAAGAGTATTACTAGTGAATCCTTAATTGTTTCTCTGGTAGCACTTGAGGAGGAAGAATATGGAAAGCTTTTTGAAGAAACACCGAGAAGTGCCATTCAAAGAATTCTTGGTTTTGTCAACCAAGGATGACAACTTCCTTTTGAAGAACGGTGAAGTTATTATGAGAGTAGCAAACAGTAGACTTATAAGTGGGTTTGAATGGGTTAAAAGTTGGAGGTGTCACATTATCAGTTGTGTTCTTAAAAAAGGATGAGTTCAAAGACCCAAAGGATTCCTGAGGTGGATCTGTATGAGTTGTAAATCTTGGAGGGGAGACATAATTATCATAAATTGGAGGAGGTACAAGGAACTCACTTAGGGTGTTCTCAAAACTAGTTTCATCCTTGTTTGGATAAGAGAATGGTGCAAATGGATTCTGAGAAAACATGGATCCTGAGTCTTGACTAATTGTGGAAGGAGTAGAGTAAGCCACTTGATTTTGAGGTGCAAATATTGAGGACATGATTTAAATACATTGATCAAATCCACTAGATAAGAAGACGTGTTGATAACTAGAGAGCATTTGATGTTAGAACAGTAAGACATCTAGACCGATTCGATTTTTTTGGAGAGGAGTCAAATAGTGGTAAACCAGGAGTAGATCAAGGTTAGGTAAGGGATATGAGTGGTTTTATTTTTTTTTAGGGGATTCAAACAGTTATAAACCAGGAGTAGATTGTTCTGCCGGGGAATTGATGAGAGGATTGGTTTCAAGGTTAAGTTGTCAGAAAGAATGGGTTGTTATACGACGATAACGTATTTAGATAAGGATGAATAGATACCCAATTAAAAATCGAGACACAAATCTAGTTTTAAAATTATTTTTGAAAGAGTTTGCGCGGAAGAACTTTTCTGAATAAGTCGTCTATATGAAAATTATTGGAAGCTCGAATATGCAAATATAATATCAAAATAAAATATGGAATAAGTGTGATAATAACTTACTACACTTAAATTGCTTAACATCTTATTTAACGTTTGAATCAATTGGCTTGTAAGGATATTTACAAAGCCACAAATCAAAGAACAAACTTAGTCAATTTATCAAACACTTGGAGTGCAAGTGAATATCAATGAGAATTCTAATATCATGCTGTAAATGATTGAGACGGGTTGTTATCTCTCTATACTTATATGTCATGTTCAACCCTCTTATATTCCAAGATAATATCATGGCACACCTAATGTGTCTTCTCCTGGATATTTTCCAATCCTAAGAGCCTCAAAGACGTTATTGCAAGGTATCTCCACCTCATCATCCAGCAAAACTGCCTTCCTCCTTATCTTTCTGTTGTGAGTCACTTGAGCCTAAGGAATAGATGAAGGTTCAATTGGGTTATGAGGAGTAATTACCGCAGGAAGCTTGAGGCTTGCCTTAACTGGTACCGGTTTCCATTGCTTCTTGTCGTTTGGCTTATCTTTTTCACATTTGTGTCCCACCCGTTGACAAATTTCAAAAAATATGGGTTTCCACTCATATTTTACTCGTTGTTTATAGTTTTCCCCATCTTCATCTTGGATTACAATACTTTCCTGCTGAGGTTTTTTAATGTCAATCTCAACTAAGATCCGATCATATGATATCCTTAGTTTGTCCGCGGTGCATTCATCCGTGATTATTGATAAGTGCCAAAATGTAGTTATGTTGTATATATGTTTTGTGGCACTAGTCGGTTCTTTTGTTGATATTCGTTGAATAAATCCCCCTCTTTCTGTATAAATATGTATATTTAGTATATAATCGAGTTTAAGTATAGTTGTGTACCGTTTGATATTTTTCTTTTCAATTTGTAAGTATTGGTGCGTATTTGTAGCATGAGCAATAAAGTATCGAAGACACAGCTTCAAATGCACGATTTTGAGCAATTCATCAACAAATAAGACTCAAACCAAATACGAGAAAAATAATAAATTTGGTTGATATTAGTCATTGTTAGATAGATCATTAATAAGTTTTCCAACGCTTCAAACCGGGAGAAAATCGGAGTTACGGTTCTCAAGTTATGATGAAAACAAGTGTTGAATTTTTTCGACATAGCAGCGAGTGTGCTAAGCACGCTTAGAGGGCGCTAAGCCCGGTCTGCCAGTTTTAAATGTGTATAAATAGAACTCTAAACAGATTTTTAGGGTTATGCTTTGCAATATTTGTTCCCAAAGTCATCACCTTTATTTTTCTTAGTTAGAGCTTAGAAAACAACATTTGTGGCTTGTAACCGGATAATCTGGAATCGAGAGCATGGTTGATCGTGATTGACACCGTGGAATATTAGGTTTTCTCCTCATCTCTTATCTTTTAAATCTTCTAGTGTTGGGGTTTCTTTGTAATTATGCTTTGTTTTGCATGTATATTGATTACTCATGGTGTTGTATGATTCTTTTTTTACAAATCATTATTGGGGATTTCTTGCTTTATTAGGATTTGAGTTGCTATAGACATATACTCCTTAGATTCAGATTTAGGATGAACACCTATTGGGTTTTAACTCTAGATATAGATTAAGGCTTAATAATCATGTGGGTATCGACTCATAATGTCTCCGTGTTGTTTTAGTTGCGTGAGACATCATCGACGAAGAGCAAAGCAGTTGTTTTCTCACTTTGCGTTTGACATAACCTCTGAGTGAGTGGTACATGGTGATTTTGACAAGTGATTAAGGTTGAATGCAATTGAGTGATTAGTTTAAGTATTTAACGGGTATGCGAAATTCAATCCTAAGAGTTCTCTCATTTCTGAAGAATGAAATTCTTTTTATGTTCATAACTTTTAATTCCCGCATTTACCTTTTACACAAACCAACCCAATTTAACCCTAAACTCATAAACGCGAAATTTGTCGAACGAAAATTCACTAGCACTAATCACTGTAGAGACTATATGATATACCCTATAAAAATACTTATTATGCTTGTCGTTTTACCGCTTCATAAAAATGGCACTGTTGTCGGGGATTGGTGTTTTTATTGGATCACATTGTGATAGGTTCTTTATTTTTAATTTTGCACATCATGTCTGTTATACCCCAAAATTCGCCCTCCTACTTCTTAAGACAATCCACAACTCCATACTCAAGGATTTCACAAGGGCTGACCAGACAAACCCTCTCCTAAGCAATCAATCCAAACTAGGGTCTTGCACGTCTCAAATCAAGATGGATTTCCAGTGCTCTAAGTGGTCATCATACCTCACCATATACCTTAAGGGATCACCATGTCAAGTTTCAAGCCTTACAAGTCAAAATTGCTCAAATGGTTGAAAATCAACTGTATTGGACAAAAAGTCAACTGTGGTCAACATATAGTCAAACTTCATAAATTGGGGTTTTTTAGACAAAAGTCAACAGAACTTTGACCAGACATAACTTTCACATACTTTATCAGAATTTTTTCCATAAAAGCTCATTTTAAAAGGGAATTCAATTCTCTACAACTTCATGTCTCACAAGCTTTGGCTAGAAATGCTTCATTTGAAAGTTATGGATCAAAACATTATAGGTCCTTTTAAAAATCAACAAAAAGTCATCTTTTTTCAAAGAAGTGTTCATGAACATGGAAACCTCAATGAATATGAAACCAAAAAGGATGTTTAGATTACATCTTAGGCTTTCTAAAAAGTCCAAGAACACTCAAAAATGTTAAAAATTGAGCAAGATACAAGTTGGGCAAGTTGAGCATTTTTTAGGAGGTGCATAAAGAGAAATACTTGAGAAAATCAAAAAAAATCTAAATGGGCCTAACCTTTCTTGATTCAAACTTGTTTCTAATCCCAATTAGAACCTCCAAGCCCAATGCCACGCCCTTGAGCTTTTATTTTATTTATTTTGATTTTTATTCATTAAAGTCAATTTAATTAAAATAAAATAGCAAAAAATAAATAAATCAATGCAAGGCTGAATACTTGACATTCTTGGGGTCCAAGATACCTATTAAATGACCAAAATTTCGAAATTGATTGATTGGCAAGAGATTGGTACAAGATTGGCAATATTTGATCAAGATTGACAAATCAAATATACTCTCATTGAATGGGATATATTTCCTCATCAATTCTCAACCTGAATCCATCCTCTATAAATTCAGAGGGTTTCTAATCCCTAAAGGAGAATTTTTGGCAGCTTGAAGAACCCTAACCAGCCTCAGGAAAACCGTGACTTGCAAGCAACTAGCAGCCTTAGTTTTATATCAACTCAAGTCGTTCCAAGCATTCCAGCACGTTCCTAGAAGTTCTCTAATTCATTCCAGATCATTACCAAGCATCCAGACGCCCAAAATCGTAAGAACCCGATTATGGTTTGCTTTCAAATTTTCAAAATTGATTTCATTGATTCATGCATTTTTAATACAATTTAATTGCATATTTGTGTTTAGACTGATGTTTGTAAACTTTCTGGATGGTGTTATTTGAGTTTTAGCACAGGAACAAGAATCTGTCATGGCTAGGGTTCATGAGCTCGAATTAGGGCTTTCTGAAATAGGAAAAATTGGACGAAACCAATGACCCTATCACACTCAGGGGATCAAACTGAGTTGATCCATGTCCTCATAACAAATTTATATTGCGTATTTCTTGATTTTGATTTCTTGCAAGGGTATAGTGATGGATGAAATTGTGGCTATAGGCTTTTGCTACGAATCAGAACCGTGGGTAAAAGTCTGAAAATTCAAACGGAAAAGATGACACCTTGGCGCATTTCTGCTTCTGGACCACCCTCAGAAGTGCATCTCCGGAAGTTCCAACTTTTGGACCTCCTCAGAAGCACACCTCCAGAAGTTCCAACTTCTGGACCCCCTCAGAAGTGCATCTCCAGAAGTTCCAACTTCTGGACCCCCTCAAAAGTTACATCCCCAGAAGTTCCAACTTCTGGATCCTCAGAAGTGTTGTCTCCAGAAGTTCCAACTTCTGGACTCCCAGGAGGAAGCAACTTTCGTGCCAGGAGGAAGCAGCTTCCGTGTCAGAAAGAGGGAGCTTCCGTTCTAGAAAGATGCGACTTCCGTTCCAGAAAGAAGCAGCTTCCGTGCCAGCCTCTAGAAACTCTGGAAAATAGGTTTCCAGAGGTTCTGGAGGGAACTTTTGTTAGAAGCTCTGACGGAAACCCTTACTTTTTTATTTATTTCTGCTGACTAACTTTCTTTGCATTTTCCTTTAAAACTTTTTTTCTAAAAAAAACCTAAAAATGTCTAACTTTAGGATTTAAGTTTAGAACATCCTTATTTAAAATTTTTAAAAAAATGCATTTTCTTTTAAAAACAATCATAAAAATAATATTTTTATTAGTAATTAGGGTTGCTAACTAAACTTTTTTTTTACTAACTTCCAGAATATCTTTGCACTAACATTTTATCATTTTTTCTACTATTTATTATTCCACATTTAAATTCTAGAAAGGTTGTATAGGTTGCATTTTTTCATCATGTAATAGCGTAGGACCTTTACATTTCTGCATTTAATTTCTGCACTCCCATATTATGTATCTGCCCAAAGCCATGTAATAGCATAGGACCTTTACATTTTCGCAATTTATTTTCCGCACCTATTAACTACTAGTAACTAGGTGTGTATGGCAAGATTAAATCAATCAAACATAGCTAACCCTAATCACGATATAAATATCTAAATATAACACACTTTTCACACATGCACCTCCTTAGGGTATTCTCTCTCGTTGCCTTACGAATAATAGTCATGTCCCTCAAACGTAGGGATATCTTAGCACAGTTGCTTACAAACATATCATCATAGTCCTTCGATACAAAGATCATAGTCCCTCGATGATCCTCGATGTTGCCTACGAATATATGATCTCGTCCCTCGATTGTTGTCTATGAAAAGTGATGATCGTCCCTACAAATATGCTAGGATATCCCTACAAGTTGCCTTCTATGACCATCTGATGTCCCTTCGAATGTCCCTTTTACATCCAATGAATAAGGTTACCTATCAACCAATGGTATTGATAGCCTTATTCTAAAGGAAAGCAAAATAACACAGAAACGACCGTTCTGAGTGGGTAAATAAGTCTCTTTTGCTTGCTCCAATCAAATTCAAAACACTTTTTACACCTCACACTATTTTCAAAATATTTTCAACACTTTGTATACATTCCAGCATGAATCATTACAAAGTATTTTTTCAAAAACACTTCGTATAAATTCCAGCGTGAATCATTACGAAGTCAAAGCGAAATGACTTTTCAAAACATTTTCAAACACACACACAAAAAGCAAGTCATAAAGTGAGCTAAAGCAATTAAGAGCCCGTAGATAACTACGGATGGAAAGGGAGTTAATACCTTCCCTTTTCATAACCGCCTCCCTTACTCATAATCTAACGAAGGTCTTTTCGTGTTCTTTTTGCCTTCCCTTAATTGGATAAAAGAAAAGTCGGTGGCGACTCTTGCTATCCGTAACATTTGCGATCAAACGCAAAACAAACAAGTCAGTTCTCCCACCGTGTTACAATGTCCATATTGTCTATAATGTGTAAATAGAATCTTGTTTATATTGATACTTGTATATGTTTACCATATTTGTGAATGTTACATGTTTTGCATACTTGTGAATATAGTGTATATGTTTGTATTTCTTCACGTTTGCTAAGGTGTTTGGTTAGGTTTCGATGTCGGTGAGCACTAACCGTGTAAAGAGACAACTTGGAGAGAAGTTTGTATAAATAATAGGTGTCGAGCTTACAACGTAAAATAAGCATGTTTTTATTGTTTTTCATTGTTTTATTTTAGGTAGTGTGGTGATTTCTGTTTAAATAAGTTGAAATCAGACCAGTTCTTAAATCTCTCAAATCTTTACTTTTCAACTTGTTTAATTCAATTTCACTCGGTCGTTTAGTAGTGTTAATTCTTTTTTTGTTGTTTGAACTCCAATTTTGGTTCGATAGCTTGAGGTAGCAATTGGTGATTTTCCAATTTTGAGTGTTTTAACTTGCGGATGTATGATAATGATAATATTTTGAAGTTGGTACACATCAGGTACTCGTTTATCGCTTTCTATAGCATAACATGTTTAGAAAAAAATTTATTTGTATAACTATCATGTCATTCATTATTTTACATTACTTGTTATTTGATTGAATCACTTTAGTTCCCTTTTTACTCCTAAATTTGAGGAAGCTTTCTATTATTTATATATGCTGAAGACCACAATTCTTGTTTTAACTAGATTTTATTATGTTAAACCTTTTATTTGTGTTGATTGTATGAAAGCATGAAAATGATCAAGGCATTTTGTTTGATTTTGAGCATAACTACCTAACCAAATAGTCAATTTACCGTGTGAATGTGTGAACTTTTGTTAATCTCTTTTTATCCTTTTTGTCAATGTCCATGTTATTTTTGAACTTAATGCTTGCATATGAGTGTTTGGTTTTCCTTTTTGGATGGATGTTGATTTTTTATTTTCTTGATCCCTCAACCACTGTTATGGTTTAAATTTATGCCTTACAATAGAAAGTAGTGAGAATTCACTATGGTGTTGGTTGAACTC
Organism: Vicia sativa; assembly: GCA_021764765.1. NCBI lineage: Eukaryota > Viridiplantae > Streptophyta > Magnoliopsida > Fabales > Fabaceae > Vicia > Vicia sativa. The sequence continues at coordinate 70,130,960 of CM038796.1, read as the reverse complement.
AAGTTGGGGAGAGCAATGTTTGCTCACTTATGTTGTTGATTGCTATGAGGTTGTGAAAGAGAAAAAGAAAAGAAAAGAAAAAACGTGTTAAAAAGAAGAAAAAGAAAAAGAAATAAAAAAGTGAAAATATTTTGCCAAAAAGTGTATGGATTAGTGTTGTGTAAATAAGTATTGTGATTGGTTTAAAAATTTGGGATTAAAAAGAAGTTTGATTGAAATTGTTGTGTTTGAAGCTTTGTGAGTTGATCACTCCCTCAGGTGTAGGCAAGTTTTTGTTTCGATTAGCTTTAGTACTTATCCCTTGTTGGTTAACCAAGCCACATTACAATCTTAAAAAGACCTTGTGATTCGTTCCTTTGTATGTTCAATGTGAATTTTTTGATGAATTCATATTTTAGTCTTTTGTTTGCAAGATTGTTGGATGAGTGTCATATCTTCACCTTTGTGTGTTTTTCATCTCCCAATGAATTTTTACTAGGTTTGATTCATGATTAAGCTTGTGTTTTTTAAGAATATTTAGTATGATTTTTGTACTTAGGTTTCGTTTTGTTACATGTTGTCATTGTAGGATTATGGTAAGTTTTGTCTTGCATGTGCGGTTTTGTTTGAACCATACATTCGTTTTCGTTTTTTCAAACTTATTGATTCATGATTTTCTGATTGATTACTTTGGTTCTTTTAGTTGTTTGGCCTTGTTTGAGGAGAAACAAGTTTAAGTTGGGGGAGTTTGATAAGTGCCAAAATGTAGTTATTTTGTATATATGTTTTGTGGCACTTACCGGTTCTTTTGTTGATATTCCTTGAATAAATCTCATATGTTTTGTATAAATATGTTTATTTAGTATATAATTTAGTTTTAGTGTAGTTGTGTACCGTTTGATATGTTTCTATTCATTTTGTATGTATTAATGTGTATTAGGAGCATGGGCAATAAAGTGTCAAAGACACGGCCTCAAACGCGCGATTTTGAGCAATTCATCAACAAATAAGGATTAAAAGAAATATGAGAAAATTAATTAATTTGATTTATATTTATTCATTTTTAGATAGGTTTTTGAAATAAGCTTTGCAATGCTTTAAACCAGGAGAAAATCGGAGTTACGGTTCTCAAGTTATGACGAAAATAAGTGTTGAATTTTTTTGACATAGTAGTGAGCGTGATAAGTGCACTCTGAGGGCGCTAAGCCCGATCTGCTAGTTTTTAAAAGTGTATAAATATAATTATAAACTGATTTTTAGGGTTATGCTTTAGGGTATTTGTTCCCAAATTCATCACCTTCATTTTTCGAAAACAACATTTATGGCTTGTAATCAGATGATCTGGAGTCGAGAGTTTGGTTGATCGTGATTGACACCGCGAAAGATTGGGTTTTCTCCTCATCTCTTCTCTTTGCAATCTTCTAGTGTTGGGGTTTTTTTGTAAGTATTCTTTGTTTTGTATGTATATTGATTACTCATGGTGTTGTATTATTCTTTCTTTACAAATCAGTATTAGCGATTGCTTGCTTTATTTGAATTTGAGTTTCTATAGACATATACTCCTTAGATTCAAATTTAGGATGAACACCTATTTATTTTTAACTCTAGATATAGATTATGACATAATAATCATGTGGGTATCGACTCTTAATGCCTCTGTGTTGTTTTAGTTGTGAGACATCATCGACAAAGAGCAAAATAGTTGTTTTCTCACTTTGCTTTAGACATAATCTCTGTGTGAGTGGTACATGATGGTTTTGACGAGTGATTAAGGTTAAATGTGATTAGGTGATTAGTTAAGTATTTAAAGGGTATGTGAAATTCAATCCTGAGAGTTCTCTCATTTCCGAAGAATAAAATTCTTTTTAGGTTTATAACTTTTAATACCCGCATTTACCTTTTACACAAACCAACCCAATTCAACCCCAAACTCATAAACGCAAGAAATTGTCAAACAATAATTCAGTGGCACTAATTCATGTGGAGACATTATGATATACCCTATAAAAATACTTACTTTTGCTTGCTGCTTTACTGTGTTAGCAATTAGTTTCCCTATGGTGCTTCATATCCTTCCCAGGCTTGTCGATCCCCAGGGGAAAATAGGAAGGTTTGGTAGTATCACCCAGACTAGGAAAATCCTTATCATGTATCTCTTGAAATTAAAATATGGGTGCTAGTTCTTCAAAATCATTTCCATATTATGGATTGTATATGGCCCTCTCACCAAGACTATTTCTTTCTCTTGTTCACATTTGAATCTCATTAACTCGTCATGGTAGAGTAGTTCCGACAATTGAACAAAGTTCCAATATCTCATCATGAATTATTTGACTCTACTCATGCTTAAATCCTTTCCTAAAGCATACATAATAGCAGAGTTCTTCCAATACATGAGTTCCTTTTTCACGTCTTCACTTTCTATGACGACAACTGGTTTCCCCTCCATCATCAATGGAGCAGAGTACCCAATAACGAGTCCATTTATTGGGATATGATTACCACCAATCACATCCACCTAAAATTTCCTTTCCTTATTTGGGATCATAAAATCTTCATTCTCTTTGATAGATTCTTTCTCTAAAGTTTCCTCATCTCATTCCTCTACCAAAACTTCTCTTCCTTTTCATCTTTCCCCTTGAACTCCATTTTCCTTCCTTACTCACAGAGTAAGCCATCGTTGTTGATGTATTTTTTCAGACTTCCTCGTCCACGAGCCATCTTCTCTAACGACTCTAACCTATTTGTTTCCTCATCGTTTCCCCTCCTGGTCCCGAATCCTAAGGCTAGGAGTTTAAACCAACACATGAGAATTTTCCACTGTGAATCGTCGTATATCGTACCTGAAACCTAATTCCCAACTGAAAATCACCAAAGCAAAAGGAAGAATATAGTTCAAGTGAATAATTTTGTACAACTCTAATCTATAGTGTGTATCCTTATTTTATACAATACAATTCAAGTGAATATTATAATTCTTATTTTTTTATTATTCTCTATTTCTCTCCTCATTAAATTATTTATGGTGAACATTTTATTTATTCATTTTTAATAGCATAAATTTAAATTAATTAACTCAATAGTCATTTTGAGAAAAATGGACAATATTTAGCACATTTTAATACTTTTACAATTTCAATTTGTAAATCTTTTAAACTGTACCATTAGAAAGCAACTTCAGAGTTCAGATTATTTAATTGTATCATACCATTATATTTCACTTAACTTAATATATTTAATCTGTTAAAAAAACTTGATATATTTAATAACATTAATCATACCAACATCTAATAATAAAAGTACGTAAAAACTAATATAACATAAATACACTGCCATGTCGGTATTTCATGTCGGTATTTTTTATTTTTTTGGACAAAGACTCTTTAATGTCGGTATTTTATGTAAAGTTTGACAAAGAAACAATAAATGGAGAAATTGAACCACTATAAAACAACATTATCAACTCACTGATTTATGTTTACACGTACTTCTTTTCAATTTGCGTATGCAACTTAAATGTCTCAGTTGTTAGTGTTGTGTTGTCTAATTCCTACCAATCACCTCCTAACTGATGTATCTCTATTTTCTTATATAAATTACACGCACAAAATTAACAAAAAAACAAAAAACAAATTATAGATTATGGTTTTATGCGTCGGCTTCACAATATTCACACGTATTGCTTTATTTGGAACTGACCAATTAATGTAAAGGTATTAAAAGGTGCAAGTATTAGAATTTGATTTGCAATATCATTTGTTAAATGATGATCAACTTTAGAGAATATTTTTCAAATATAATTCAATTTTTCAAAAAAATAAATTAAAATAACCCACATTAGGAGTGTACATGAAGGGTCATCAACCCACACAAAATCATGTCAAATCCATCCAAAAAAATCTATAAATATGGGTTGGATCGGATCATTAGGTGGATATGAGTTTAAAAACTAAAAAAATCATTAAAAATCGGGTTTGGGTAAAGTCATACCCAAACACAAAAATCCACTGATCCACAAATCAAACTTTTTTTTACAATTTTAGTTATTTTGATGAATTACGTATTTGTTGAAATTATATTATCTTGAACATTTACTATTTTAGTGAACCATGATTTTAACTACTTTTTAATATTTCATCTCTAGTTATTTTGATGTTAATACGATTTTATGTCATGCAAGTTTAATTTGTTGGTAGTATTTTATGATAATTTTTACTAGTTAATATGTTATCATTTATTATTTTATGATGGTAAGAAATGATAAAAATGGATTTTTTTTTTATTTTTTTAAGAAGATAAAAATGTTGATAATTTTTATGAAAATATATGATGACTCGTCATTTAGTTATTTAAAATTAATAAAATAGAGAAAAAAAATTATTTGGACAACCCACTATCGAACCCAACCCAACTCAAAAATTAGTGGGTTTGCCCAAACCGGTCCATTAATATAGCGGTGGTTATTTTACCTCACTCAAACCGGAGTGTCCTATATGGATTGGGTATTGGATTTGGCCAAACTCAACCTAAACCGGCCCATGTACACCCCTAACCCATATTTCAAAAACATTTTCAATATACTCTATTTAAAAAAAATAGCGATGTCAATCGAATTAACGTTCACACTAAAAATTAGAGAGGATACATCAATTGGATTGATGCTTGAATCTAGTGGTGTCAATTCAATTGGCATCTGTGTATAATTATTGAAATGATGCGTCAATTCAATTTACATCAGTGTGTTATGTTTTTTAAATTATGATTGATAGTTTGAATTAAAGTTGTAATAGAAAATATTAATATTAAATTTAGGATACGCTTACACACGAAAAATCGAAAAATACTAATGTTGTTGACCAGGTTGGACATACCAAGCACCAGTTTCACACCCCGTAGATACCCTAACTCGTGACCCTAGCTCACGTTGTTGATTCACCCCAGGTATTTGAAGATTTAAGGTTCTGAGAACATCACCATCACCAGATTTTCTAATAAGTTCTTGCATTGCTAATAAGTCTTGTGTATGGAATGACGCGTCGCTGTAACTGAGTTCGTGACCCATGCAAGAGTACTTAGGGGTGTGTTCGGGTTATAGGTGTGCGGCTGAGAAGATTTAAGGGTGAAAAGTTGAAATGGTTGTTGTGGTGTTTGATATTCATATTGCCTGTTTTGGTTTTGTGATGATTGGGCTTATTGGATATGATATGAGGAAGGGTTGGTGTTATATGATCGCTGAGTGTTTTGGCTATGGCGGATATCGTATGACGATGTGTTAGGTGCATATGAATATTGGATATCTTGATAATGTTCATCTTGTAGGCGATGGCATGGGGGATGCTCTTGATATTATGGTTGTGTGTTTAGCATGTTAAAGTCGTTAGTTTGTCTGTTTGTGGGTCTGTAACTTTGTTGGGTAGAGGTTGTGAGTAATGGGTCTGGTAATTGTGTACGGGGTTAAATGTTGAAGCTTCTTATGTGTAAGTTGTAATAGCTCGGGCCCCTCACAAGGCGTTCCCAGCACTGCTACATCACGATATTCTCTACCCCCTCACTAGTGGAGTTTTTGTCTTTCGTGGAAATCAAACCTTGTACTCTGGGGTTCAAGTACATGTTTATTCCATTCTCACTACTAATTGAGCTATATGGCTCAATTGGTAGTGGGAATAAATTGGACATGTACTTGAACCCCATGGTATATGGTTTGATTCCCACAAAAGGCAAAAAATCTACTAGAGAGGGATAAAGGGCAAAAACTCTACTAGAGAGGGATAAAGAAGATCGTGAGATGGCAGTGTCGGGATTGCCTTGCGAGGGGCCTAGGCTGTTACATAAGTGACTTGGTGTGGGTTATATATATATATATATATATATATATCTTCAAAGATAAACCCAAATCCAACCGATTTGAACCAAGCCATATAACGACATGTTGGTATTTCTTTGGTAATTGGCATCACAAGGTCATGTAAGACATGGTCACGATAATGCTTCCATTTATGACACAAAGATTTAGCAAAGTCCTGCCAAAAGGATGACGTTTCATTGGTCGTTAACTCTTTGTATATGCCATTGTCCAACAAACACACTTCTATTGATAGTGCTTACAATATTCATGATAATGGATGGCATAATCCTCATTCTACCAATGTCTATTGCATTAGAAATTTTGCACAAAACTTGATGCAGCCAATCAAAGACAAGAACCTTCGCAAAAAAATGGTGAATACAAGTTGTGCTTTAACTCAACCACCATTTCAATACTATCGCGACGAAATTATATTGTCAAATGTGGATGCATTAAGGTGGATGGATAACATTCCATTGGAGAAGTTGACAATGGCATTTGATGGAGGATGTCGATGAGGCAACATGACAATAAATCTCATGGAATCCATGAACGGTGTCTTCAAATAAATTAGAAATCTACCAATAACCGCATATGTGAGAACAAACTCATAAAAATAAATGGCTCTCACCTATCTTTAACAAACTCATAAAAATGCCTTTATGAGTGAACTTGAGAGATAAAACTCAAGTTTCACTGGCAACTTCACAGAGATAGTTGAGATTGTCTTGCACATACTACACCATCACACACACCAAACATGCTGAGGAAACCAAACCCTAATATACTTCCTTTACTTTAGGGGTAAGAAACAACCAGGGTTACACCAAATACCATGCAGCGGAATACACAATAACATAACACTCCTCAATAGTCTTCAGGCATAACATATTGCACACAACCATCCAGGTGCAATCGAAAACATCCTAAGTTTGAAAATAAATCAAATGTAACATAGTATCTCACCACCAAATCTACATGCCTGATATCAACAGACAAGTCCAATATGCCTCTTGTCACGAATCGTCCGCCCTCCACTTCAAGGGACCATTCAAAACACAATATGAACTTATCCAAGTTCAAACAACTTTTCAGTATGTACCTCCTACCTTGCCCATAACCAGAAAATATCTTCCCTATGATCTCACCCAGAAAATAGAACAGGATGCCTACTCTGATACCAATTGAAATTCTGGTATGACATAACCCAGAGGTCCTAAGAGGATCTCAAGACATCTGGTCTGACAGAAATAGAAAAGCATGACATAAAGCAGTTAAGAATAGTACTGAAAAGCATAAACAACACACAAATATGTTAACCCAATTTAGAGCAACACTCTTACATATTGGGGCTACCAAGCTAGGAAGGAAATCCATTATAGTATTAATTCAAAGCCTAAATATCCCATGTTTACAACTTCTCACTCCTAATCACTATCGTGTGCAACTTCTACCTAGGTCCTCCCTAGATATGAGAAATCCTATCTCACATCAGAATGTGGTTGGGTGTCCTTTATTTGTTTTAAGCAAAAAACTTCAAAACCTTAAGGCTGGTCTTAAGCAGTGGAACAAAGATGTCTTTGGAAACATTCATGATTTGGTGAAATCCTCTTTGTATAAGTTAGAAGATATATTAAAGAATATTATTGTTGAAGGCCCTTCTAATAAGCTCTAAATCCAGGAGCAATCTGCTATGCTGGATCTTGAAAAAAACTTAAAATTAGAGGAGGTTTTTTGGGATGAAAAAGCCAACCTGCAGTGGCATATTTCAGGGGACAGAAACACATCATTCTTTCATAAGATGGCCAAAATCAAAAGATCTCAAAACTTTATTTTATCCCTCAAAGATGGTGATTCCCTTATTACGGACCAACAATAGATGACCAACTCGTGACAGTTAATTACGTCACCAATCTTTTCTGTTTTGCTGGGATTGTTCATCCAAACTCCTTGGTGAATGACTACATTCCTTCCTTGGTGGATCCTCAGTCAAATCCTTTCTTGACTATGTTTCCCTCTATTGATGAAATATCTTCGGCTGCGAATAATCTTAGCAAGAATAGTGCTTTCGACCTGGATGGTTTTGGTGGAGTATTTTGCCATCTTTATTGGGACATTATTAAAGTTGATGTTTATATGCGGTCACTCAATTTTTCACTTCCAAATGACTTTTACCGAATTATAATTCGAGCTCCATCATTCTCATTCCCAAGTCTAAAGATGCTCAATCTCTTGACATGTGCCATCCTATCACCCTCTCTAACTTTAAATATAAAATCATTTCCAAGATTCTGACTGACAGGTTGTCGTCCATTATGCCTATTCTCATCTCCAAGGAACAATACAACTTCATTTATGGTAGGAACATCCAGGATTTTACTTGTCTTTCATCCGAAGTTATCAATGTTTTGGATAACCGTAATAAGAATGGTAATCTTGATTATAAAGTAGACATTGGTAAGGAGTTTGACACTATGAATTACGTTTTCTTGATCAAGGTTCTATTGTAATTCATCTTCAATCACACCTTCTGCATATGGATTAGCACTTTACTCTCCTCGCCCACTCTCTCTATCAATTTTAATAGGGCCCAACACGGGTTGTTCAAGTGTCACAGAGGTGTGCGGAAAGGAGATCCATTGTCCCCTCTTCTTTTTTTCTCATGGTAACTTGGAGCTGAGTAGATCCTCTCGTAACAATCTAGTCCCTTATCATATTTTCTATACAAACGAAATTCTTATATTTTGTACTGGAAGAATGTCGAACATCAATGCTTTGAAGGCCATTTTTAATGAATACTCTATGGCGTCGGGGAAATGTTTCACCTTGGTGAAATCTTATATTTTTTTAGGCTCTATCAGTGACAACAAGCTTAACATCAATATGGGTGCTACTGGTTTCGCCAAGGGTTCTCTTCCGTTTACTTATCTCGGTATTCCCAAAGGTCGGGTTAAAGCCCCGCATTTGGTCCACATCATCGACAAGGTTATAAATACTTTATCTACCTGGAAAGGTTCTTTATTGTCTATGGAAGGGAGAGTTACCCTTACCAAAGCCACAATTTAGGGTATGCTTTACTACACAATGTCAATCTATTCTTGGCCTATCTCGTTGGTTAGAGTTGTCGAGAAAGCTTGTAGAAATTTTCTCTGGACCGAGAATATTCATAATAGGAAGTTGTGTATATTTACTTGGAAGAAAACTTGCATCCCATTTTAGAATGGGGGTCTTGGTCTATGTTCTTTGATAAATTTAAATGACGCGACATAACTCAGGCTGATCAAATATCATATTTTCTCTTCCATTTGGACCGATATTAAATCTGAATACGATGTCCTTCATAGCAACTCTTGTTAGTTTGTTGGGTTGGGTAAAGACGTTTATTTTTGGACTGATGCTTGTGTCGGCTAACCCTCTATCCATCTCACTTCTTTAGAGTTTCTTCGGTCTAAAGCTATTATTGTTAGTTCTAAGGTGTCATATTTTTTTGTTGAAGGGTTGTGGATTTTTCCACCTTTCTAGGACATTTGGTTTCCTTTTCTTTCCTTTAGAATTTCTTTGGGCACTGTTCTGCAATCCAATAGTTTGGACTCCTTGGTTTGGAAGCATAACATTTTTGGTGATCTTTCTCTTAAGGATGCGTACAATTTCAAGGTCGGTCTTCTCCCTAAACCTCCTTGGGCGAGTCTTATTTGGAGTGGTGATTTTCCGCATTGTTATTCCCTGTTGGCGTGGCGTTTGTTCCACGGTAAAATTCCTACGGATGACCAGCTCATGGCTAGAGGCATTTCTTTGGTGTCAAAGTGTGGCTTGTGTAATTCTGATATGGAGACAACTTTACATATCTTTTTTCAGTGCAGCTCTGCAGTTTCTATTTGGCAGTGACTCACTCGTAAGTTGGGGTTGTCATATGTTCCTAGATCTTTAGTTGATTGACTTTCGATTTGCAGTACCGCCAAAGTATCTCAAGTGGGTTTGATTCTGAAAGTTTCTCTTCTCTTTTGCCTCCATCATATTTGGTCTGCTAGAAATAAGCTGAAGCATGAGAACCTTGCTATTTCTCTCAGAAATTCTATCAATTGAATTTCTTCGTGTATTAGGCTGACGGGTAATAACACAACTAAGCTCTCATCCATCTCTATCTCTGATTTTGTCTTTTTGAAGGCTTTTGGTGTGACTATTCACCCTATGAGAGCTCTTAATATAACTAAAGTTCTTTGATCTCCTCCTTCAATTGGTTGGGTTAAATGCAATTGTGACGGTGCGTTTAATTTGGACATTAATGTTAGTGGATGTGGTGGTATTTTCAAAAATCATCACGGTGATTTGATTTTAGCTTTTGCCGAAAAGGTCTCTTATGCTTCTGCTCTTGCTGCAGAATTTTTGGCGGTTATAGTGGCTATTGGTATGGCTCTTGAGTGTGATTGGCGTAAGCTTTGGATTGAAAATGATTGTGCTTTGGTTGTTAAAGCTTTATCCAATCCAGACTTAGTCTTAAGGGATCTCCGAAACAAATAGACTGCTAGCACTAATCCATCTAACTTCTTTAACTTGTTCATTACAGATATTTTTGGGGAAAGAAATTCGTGCGCAATTTTTTTATTATAAATATATGTCTCAACACCAATTCTAAGATAGTTTTTGAGTCAATCTTTAATAGAATTCGAGGTGATTTTATAAAGAATGTGATAGATATACATTTTTATAGGTTCTCTTCTTTTTTATGGAATAGTTTTAATCCCTCTTATTAAAAAAAATAAAATTCAATTGAATATGTCATTCTTGTAAAAAATAATATAAACAAATACAAATAAATGTAATGCATAGTATTTATTGATCTTGTAGATTGAATCCATAAGCAATATAATAAAAAATGTGTTAAACAATTTAATAAAATTTAAATGCTCCAAAATATATTTACGACAATTCTTTAATCACCGAATATTTTATATCTAGAGACATCCAAATATTAGAATTATGTAAAAATACTACGATCTTTTATATATAAATTTATTGTAATAACTATTAGAAACATATTTATAAAAAAGTTTTTTTATAATAAAAAATGAAAAAAAATATATTTTATTTTGAGTAAATACTATGTCTTTAAAAAAAATATTATTTCTGATCTGATTTATAAATAAGTATTTTTTTTTTAAATTTATTAAATAATAAATATATTTGATCTCTTATACAGATGAAATACTTTCATTATTTAATAAAATTAATAAAAATTATTTTTTTAAATAATAAATATATCTGATCTCTTATACAGATGAAATACTTTCATTATTTTATTCATTATTCAATAAAATTAATAAAAATCATTTTTTTAAAATCAGATTGAAATAATAGCTTATTAGGATCCTGACCCAAAAAAATTTAATAGAAAAATAATATTTCAAAATAGACATTCAATTTCTTGATTTAAAAAATGTCCACTTCTCCCCACTTTTTAATTTTTACCATGTGTTGTGGGCACAGGCTAGAAGAATAATAATTAATTTCTCATTTATGATATGATTAATCAGTAACAAAGTGTAAAATTAATTAAAAAACTGTAAAATTCCCTGTTTAATCTGACTTGGCATTCTTTTACAAGCTAAAATACCCATAAAACCACGTATCCATAAAACGCCGTTACATACGACGCTAACCATGAGTAACACGTGAGAGAAAGTGAGAGTCCCTCTAACGGCGTCAAAATAGACGGCGCCGCTCATTTTTTCTTCCTTCTCTTTTATCTCTCTTATTTCCCTCCTCTCCACTCTCTCTCTATCTGAAACACTCTCTCTACTTTCTCTCTCTAAAAATTCCTTTACAACAACTGAAGTAACGAAGCTCTCTTTTTTACCGTTTTCGTCCAAGGTACGCTATCCTTCTATCATGTATCACTCTTTTCTATCAACACTCTTTATTTTTCTATTCACAAGAAGATTCAAGTTCGTGTTCATAACCGTATTTATTTATTGATTCATTTTTATTTATTAATTTTATTAATTTCTGTTTTCTGTAATTGAGATGTTGATTTTCTGGATTGGATCATACTTTAATTTCAGAACTCGTTTTTAATCGATTTTGAAAAAAAAAGTTATTTTAGGTATTTTAGCTTATAGATTATATTACCGTAATTGATTGATTATATTATACGTTTTATTTCTTTTCCATATGTTCCAGGGAGAAATCAGTGTTCAGTGTTCAGTGGTGAATGGGTGTTTCTGTTGGCTGTGTGAAATAAGAAGCTAAATACTGTTGTTATTTTTATCAGAATGGGTGCTGCTTGTTGTGTTGCAGCTAGAGATAAAACTATTCAGAGTGGACCAACTAGTGAAATCTGGCATAGGAATGCTCGGTGTTCGCCGACGTGGAGCTTGAGGTGGGATCATCGAGGTCGTGTAGCCGGAGAGGATACTAGTATAAACTGGTTTTCAGATGGTGTCAGTGGAAATGATAGGTTGGAGAATAAAAATGGAACACATGTATCTGAGGAAGGGAGCCCGTCGCAGAATTATCAGAGGAATAGATGGATCAAGTCTCCGAGCTCTGAAGGAGCTGCTAGACTCACAAAATCAGTTTCTGGTAATTTTTACTTGCCCTTTATCGGTCAGCTGTTGTTGTAGTAGAGACTGGCGGAGCCAGGAATTTTAGGCAGTCTAGGCAAAAAAAAAAAATAGTTTTCACACTTTGTTTTTACTAATTTTGTCCCTGATTTTACTAATTGGCTTGTCTAAATATTGCCCAGTAGGGGTTGAGTCCGGGCTCGCTGGGCTATAAAACCGCCCCTGAGAATCTGTATCCTTTAGCCCCTCATGGATTGTTTGGACAATTCTATAAATGCCCACCAATTGGGAAAAACAAGCTTATTATCTAACTATTCTAGAGACATGTTCCACCAACATATCCTTTTGGTTCGGAGAAATAGACTTGAAGATTATGGAAATTCCCCTTATAAACTCATGATCTTGGATGAACGTCCATTTCGAGAAAATTATTTGTGTTAATGCCTTTTAAAAATGCCAAAATAAAAATAAAATTAGATCGACGTGTATCTTTTCTGTGTGCCAGTAATGACCGTGTGTATCTTAAAGTGGCTTCTTTTATATGGCGTCTGCTTCCTATCTTGCCAACCGTTGCACAAATGCAAGACAGCTATCCGGGTCTTGAAAAATAATATAGACCATCTTTGTTTTAATTGAGGGATTGTTATTTACTAAATTGATTGATTCATGGTTCTGACATTGTTGATCATGTTTATGTCAGATCAATCTATTCCAAGGAATGTTTCTATGGATGGGAGAATGGAACAGGTAAGATTATAACCGGGAAGGAATTTGGTGTTGTTTTAAGTTTTGTTAGTAGTTTATATTTGATTTATTGGGCGTATTGCCTTCTTGTAAATCACTCTACAGGTGAAGGAGTTGGAAGAACTATCAGCAGTATCTTGTCCATTTCCTACAAAAACTTCACAGACATTGTCTTCTACTTCGTTGTCAATATCTCCTCATCCATCTCAAAGCCATCCACCTCCATCGAGCTCAACACCATTAAGGCGGCCCTCCGATTCCACAGGACACCAGTTATCACGACAAGTTTCTGATAGCCGAATCATGGGATTTAAGTCACCTAGCAATTTTGATGTATCTGAAGAAAGGCCAGTGTTTCCTTCACGGAGCAATGAATACAGTATGCACTCTGGTGGCGGATCTTCGGATTATTGCTCTAGGCCTGGCTTTACTGAGCTGACGGGCAATTCTCCCATGGAAAGATGGTCATTTGATAACGAGTCATTTGGTTTTAGTTCTGAAAGGTTGGCTAGGTTCAGTAGTCGGTTTTCAACTTCTCCAGTTGATTCGCAAACATGCGGTGTTTGCTCAAATCTGTTAACTGAAAGATCTTCTTGGAGCTCTCAAAAGATTATTGTAAATAATGACCTCTGTGTAGTTTCTGTTCTTATTTGTGGACATGTCTATCATGCTGAATGTTTAGAGAGTATGACACCTGAAATCAACAAGTACGATCCAGCTTGCCCTGTCTGCACTTTTGGCGAGAAACAAGCTCGGAAACTATTTGAAAAAACTTTGAAAGCTGAAATGGATTCAAAAGCTCGAAATAAGAAATCAAGGAACCAAATAATGGATAATGATATCGATGACGATTCTGTTGTATTTGATCATTTTAAAGATAAAAAGCGTCAAAGTAAAAGTTCTAGAATGGACTCTAGTTCTAGCAAGAAAAGCTCTTCTGGAAAACCTTTTCTGAGTAGACACTTCTCATTAAGCTCAAAGAGTTCAAAATCCATGTCAGATAATCACCCAACCCGAAAGAAGGGTTTTTTTTGGGCAAAATCTGGCAGGGAATAAGCTGTTTCTTGGTTATCCATATAGGTAAGTTGCATTATCTTCATTGTGTTGCTTTCACGAGTTTGAGTTTAATCCTACGATGTTATTTTGAATTTAATTCATGTCAATTTTCCTTTCTTTGAAACAGGTTCTATTGCCGATCTTCTCTGCAACCTCAGATAAAATGACCGATAAAGAGCAAGATGTTATTCATCAAGCTTTAGTTTTTGAGCATCTGCATACAGTTATATATACCAACCCATAAGTTCAAAAGGATTAGAAACTGAAATTACTATGTAAAGAAGAAAAGTGGAAAACATACAGAAGGATGAGATAAATACATGAAAACACAGATAGTGTTTAGAGACCAAGTTTTCTTTATATATATTCTGTACAGATTAATTTGTTTATTGCATGGATATAATTCATTATTCATGTATACAAATGATGTTCTGTAATCACTTATTCTACTAATGTAATTCACCATACATGCTTAGGGTGTTGGGCAAACACCAATTAGTTTGGTTAAGTTAGTTGCATTCAGGTGTAATGACATTTTCTGAAAGACATTGTATCTGATCAATGCTTTTATTGGTTGGATGCATCTGTTGCTTTCTGACTGTTTGTTGAATCACCAAACCATTAAAGTTTAAACATTTACACCAACACTGATGTTGCCTGTGGCTTTGGAGAGTTACGTGCACGTTTCCTTTAGTATATGATTTGCTTTTGATAATATTCTTAACTTATACGCTCCCTGAATTGTGATTTGACATGAGAATATAAAGAGCCTTTCTACTTGTTAATGGGCGACAAAAAATAGCATATGTTGACTCATTGGAATAAAGGTGATATTGTAATTTTTTATTAAAACAAGGAAAGTGTTAGTAGACCTCCAATTAGAAAACTTTACTTTGTACCCCCACCTTTTAACCTGTACCCCCGCATTTTTTAAAAAATGACATTTTTACCCTAACTATAATTTAATTATTTTACTATTTTATTTTTACCATTTACGAAAAAGACAAATTTTTACAGTCTAGGAAAACACTTCCGGAACGCTTTCCGGAACACTTTCAGCAAGTATTCCGGTATGTAAAAACACAAACCGGAACAGTTTTGAAAAGTGTTCCGGATTTCAAAAAACCATTCCGGAACACTTTGTGCAAGTGTTCCGGAATGAATTCCAAACTGTATAACAAACCGGAACACTTTCAGAAAGTGTTCCGGAATGAATTTCGGAACACTTTTAGAAAGTGTTCCGGAATGCAATTTTGCAAACCGGAACACTTTCTAAAAGTGTTCCGGAAAAAGACAAAAAAAACAAAAAAAAAATTAAAACCGGAACACTTCCCAAAAGTGTTCCGGTTTGGAAAAAATTTCGGAACACTTACATGATGTGTTCCGGAATGCTTTTTTGTGTACCGGAATACTTTCCCAAACTGTTCCGGAATGCAAGAGGTTTTGAGAGAATTCAGAACACTTTTAGAGGAGATGTGAAAAATGAATTTTTTTTTTTTAAATCTTATGCTTTTTATATGAGGGTATTTTCGTCAAAAAAATTCTGTGGTGGGGGTACAGGTTAAAAGGTGGGGGTACAAAGTAAAATTTTCCTCCAATTATTAGGCGTAGGTCCAAGGCCCAGTAAGTTAGGCCCAAATTATTTAATTAGATGTGATGTATATAAGTAGAATATAGGATGAGAAAGTCTCTCATTCAGGTTGTTATTTGGTTGGTTTGGTTTGGGAGGGACTAGGCTCTCTAATTCTAGTGGTTGTATCTAATTTTATAGTTATTTATGTGTGTTGTAACTGTTGTTGCAGTTTGTAACCATTAATGCAGAAAGTTATTCTTGACATAACTGCAATAAAATTTTGGATTCATACATATTGTTCTATCCTTTATCTATAATTATTAGTCAGAATCTATAATTGGTATCATAGACAACGATTCTTGACATTTATGGTCCACATGTGCCGCAAAATAGAAGCAAGATTGGAATTTTTGGAAAGGGCATACAAAGGTTTTGTCGCAACCAGAGAAGAGATTCATGAGATGCACAATTTGATGGAAACTGAAAAACATGAATCATAATGCCGAGTTGACGAACTGCTCAAAACTGTCCGCAATCTCACTATCAGAAATGAGAACATAGGCAATGATACTCCTGTATTTGGACAGAATCTCCGCAACAATGATGAAAAATGAAGGAAACTATCCTCGAGGGTGAGGACGCTTTTGGGTGGATTAACCGTGTTGAACGCTATTTTAATTTAAGGAGTGTAACTGACGAGGAAAAGGTACAGGCTGCCATGATAGGAATGGAAGGAAAAACACTCACTTTGTATCAATGGTGGGAATTTTGTTCCCCCTCACCATCTTGGGATGATTTCAAGGATGGTTTGATCAAACGGTTTAAACCATCAATGCTACAAAGTCCTTAGCCTTAATCAAATGGGCTCGGTGGAAGAGTGTTGTGACAAGTTTGAATTGTGTGTTGGCCCACTTAGAAGTGCAAAACTAGATTATCTTAAAGGGATTTTTCTCAATGGGTTAAAAGATGGGGTAAAAGCAGAATTGAAATTACATCAGATTAAAAGCTTGGCAGAGATGACGGATTTCGCCCAGAAAATTGATGAAAATAATGTCATTCTTGACAAAGGAACGTCCTCCAACACTCACTCAAAGACTTTCACCATGGGTCACCCTTCTAACCGCACTGTTACGTGGGACTCCAACAACAAAAGCAATCAACCCTAAAATAACGTCGATTGCTGCCACGACTGAGACATCTAACACAAAACCAACAACTACTTCTCGTGGGCGAGCTTTTCGACGCCTCACCGGCACGGAATTGCAGGATAAAATGGCCAAGAATTTGTGTTTTTTCCGTGATGAAAAATTTGCTCCGGGTCATGTGTGCACCAATAAACAATTTCACGTCATGCTTATAGAGGGAGACGACGATGACGAATCAACCCCAATTATTGAACCAACAATAGAATAAACACTGCATAACCTTCAATTATCAATGTACAATATATCAGGATTCACAACTACGAAAACTATCAAGTTGTGGGGATATTTGGCGGAGCAACGCGTTTTGGAGATATTTGTTAGGATAGGGAAATTATAACGCACAATAAGAATAAAAGGTTAATTAATATGGATTGTACCATCTGGAGCGTCACATTTTTAGTAATACAATTTCATAAACTTTTTTTTACTCATGATCGTAATATATTTCCTTAAGTCATCTTAAAATGTCTTCCCTTATTCAATAATTTTGTTAGGTAACACAATTCAATTATATTTTGATATTAGAGATATCATTATCGTCTTAAGTTACAAGTAATGCAGATTTGTGATCATTACGAGAATCATTCAGATAGTAACATCTGGAGCTCTCAAATTGTAATACAAAGGTTTTGAAAGATTGTTTGAATTCTTATTTTTCTATTGGAGCCTCTCAAATTGTAATACAAAGGTTTTGAAAGATTGTTTGAATTCATTTTTCTATTGGTTGTAGGTACAGTGCACTCTGATGTTGTCAATCAAGCCAATGCATCAAAAGATGGTTTGTCAAAAGATCCTTAATCTGGTGTTGTACATGTTGATATTGGGACAAAAACTTAGCACTAAACAAGATTTTATGTTGCGTGATTGTATGCTTAAATAGATATGTACAAAAGTTATGAAATTAGGTTTTAGGATAGTGATCGAAAAATCAAATTTTGATTCTGATATAAGTCATACATTTGTTACAATGAGATGTGAAATAAGTGGTATATATAAAGAACTTATGTGAAAGTTGAAATGAGAAGACACTGAAACAAAGAAATGTATATGTCATTTTAAGTTGTGCATGTTCCAAAAAGCAAATAATGTTTGAACATTTAGTAAGATTTATGTTTTTCATAATTATGGATTGAATCTCGAGTTAATCATTCATTTGGTTGTTAGTCGTTTAGATTCAGAAGAGAAGAAAAATGTTGTTGAGGTGACAATGGACATGGTTAAGCCCCAAAAACATACTCACAACTTTAAAACGAAAATAACCAAAAAATATCTCAAATGTTAAACAATGTCTGACACAAAAACAACAATGTGATTAGGATCCAAGAACTGAAATACAACAATTGTTCAAAATATTGGATGAGGATCACTATGTTTTTCTAGTGTGTGAAAATGAAAAGTTTGTTTAAGATATTTTTGGGATGCATCTTGAATTTATCAAGTTGTTTAACGCATTCCTTATAATATATTGATAATTGATGCAATGTATAAGACTAACAAGTAAAGACCTCCTATTTTTGAAATTGTTATGTTACTTTCACATAAATGATTTATTTAATTGGTTTTATGTTTTTGGTGTGTGAAAAAGGAATGTTACACTACCTTTAAAATGTGTCATGATATGTTTAGAGATTCATAAAATATGTTACTAGTGATCGTCATTGATTATGATATCTTACATGAATTATATTGCAAATGTATTTATTGCATCATATGCATTACTATGGAGGTATTATGTAACAAAAAATGTGAGAGGTAACATTAAAGAAATTTTGTGATTACAGGAAAATGGTCAAACTTACTCAAATGTTAGAACCCATGATGAATACTTAAAATTAGATAATAAATTCTTTTATGGAGGAAATTGTAACCCATAAGTGTGTGTGGAATATCCATTTTTTTTTTAATATGTTAAAACTACAATATTAATTTAGGTGAAGGAAAAAATTGTTTGTGTATAGACTGATCTAATTAGACACCTTGAAAATACCACAATTAATAGATTTAATTCTCCTCATGATAGATTTAAGAAACTGTTGGAAATTGTAAGGGCGAATTTGAAAGGGTTGACGATCGGTGAACCATTTGGTAAATTCATCACAATATAAAAACATAAATTCAATGACAAAAAATTGTTTTCACGTTTGACTAATAATATATCTCAAGTGGGGTTAAACTTTATTTATTGCAAAGTTGTGCTAGTAGAGAAAATTGGTCCAGATACACTTAGAAGAACATATGATTTTCATTGTGCTTGTTTAATAGCCAAAAAAATTAAACTTGATAGACCTATATGTATGAACAAGGTAAACACGCACTCAAAAATGATTTAGATTGATGACTATGATGTAATTAAGGATGACAAATCATATACATTTATTATGATAAAATGAGAGGTGATTCAAGAGATTTTTAAAAATTGGTTATAACATGAAGTTGCACATCAAAGAGAATATGCACAAATTGATATGAAACTATCCACAAAAATAATAACTAAGAGTGCTTCTAAGAAGATAAAACATTTCATAGTGATAATTCTACTTAGTAATATGTCATATTTATTTCTAATTGGTCTCAGTTTGTCATTCTTATTTCTTAATGACCTGTGGTTAGTCAAAATTTCATATTTTCCATTTTTAGTTGAACTAAAAATCACTATAAATAGATTCTTTCACAAGAGACTTAAAAAAATATCATAAAAAATCCACACAACCCCCTCCCACTCATGTATTTGTTTTGAAAGTCATCCCTTCCCCTCCAAACTCTAAAACATAACTTTAGAAGAAAAAAAAACAACCGCTAACACCGTGTTTCCTTTTTATGCGTTTTTTTTTCTCCGTATATTTTTTATTTCAATATGAGTTAGTGTATTTGTGAGGCTACTTATTTCTCTAGATTGGACTTAGGATTACGTGTGCTATCACATATAGTTTGGTAACGTGGCTACAACAAGTCAACATATTTATTTTCTGTGTGCCAGTAATGACTGTGTGTATCTTAAAGTGGCTTCTTTTATATGGCGTCTGCTTCCTATCTTGCCAACCGTTGCACAAATGCAAGACAGCTATCTGGGTCTTGAAAAATAATATAGACCATCTTAGTTTTAATTGAGGGATTGTTATTTACTAAATTGATTGATTCATGGTTCTGACATTGTTGATCATGTTTATGTCAGATCAATCTATTCCAAGGAATGTTTCTATGGATGGGAGAATGGAACAGGTAAGATTATAACCGGGAAGGAATTTGGTGTTGTTTTAAGTTTTGTTAGTAGTTTATATTTGACTTATTGGGCGTATTGCCTTCTTGTAAATCACTCTATAGGTGAAGGAGTTGGAAGAACTATCAGCAGTATCTTGTCCAAGGCCCAGTAAGTTAGGCCCAAATTATTTAATTAGATGTGATGTATATAAGTAGAATATAGGATGAGAAAGTCTCTCATTCAGGTTGTTATTTGGTTGGTTTGGTTTGGGAGGGACTAGACTCTCTAATTCTAGTGGTTGTATCTAATTTTATAGTTATTTATGTGTGTTGTAACTGCTGTTGCAGTTTGTAACTATTAATGCAGAAAGCTATTCTTGACATAACTGCAATAACATTTTGGATTCATACATATTGTTCTACCCTTTATCTATAATTATTAGTCAGAATCTATAATTGGTATCATAGACAAGGATTCTTGGCATTTATGGTCCACATGTGCCGCAAAATAGAAGCAAGATTGGAATTTTTGGAAAGGGCATACAAAGGTTTTGTCGCAACCAGAGAAGAGATTCATGAGATGCACAATTTGATGGAAACTGAAAAACATGAATCATAATGCCGAGTTGACGAACTGCTCAAAACTGTCCGCAATCTCACTATCAGAAATGAGAACATAGGCAATGATACTCCTGTATTTGGACAGAATCTCCGCAACAATGATGAAAAATGAAGGAAACTATCCTCGAGGGTGAGGACGCTTTTGGGTGGATTAACCGTGTTGAACGCTATTTTAATTTAAGGAGTGTAACTGACGAGGAAAAGGTATAGGGGAATGGAAGGAAAAACACTCACTTTGTATCAATGGTGGGAATTTTGTTCCCCCTCACCATCTTGGGATGATTTCAAGGATGGTTTGATCAAACGGTTTAAACCATCAATGCTACAAAGTCCTTAGCCTTAATCAAATGGGCTCGGTGGAAGAGTGTTGTGACAAGTTTGAATTGTATGTTGGCCCACTTAGAAGTGCAGAACTAGATTATCTTAAAGGGATTTTTCTCAATGGGTTAAAAGATGGGGTAAAAGTGATCGCGACTTTATCGTCTATTAATCAGCAGACTGCAAGTGCACAGTCCTATCGCGTAGTTTTAAAAGATATCGAACCCACAGAGACTATAAATCGATCTATCGTTATCCTAAGTTACGGTATACAGCTAAGGCAAATAATTCTTTAAAATATTGGTTAAGGAAAATATAATAATTAAATAGATATCGGTATGTAATTCGTCTAACCTAAGGAGGTCCGAAATTCCACTGGCTTGTTTCTCAAGTTGATAGAAAATCTCTTCAGCAAACAATATTCATCTAAAAATCCTATCTCAAACTTTCGCTCTATTGAATCGGATCATGTAATTAAATCCTAACGTATGCTCTCGCTATCCCGCCGAATTTAAAAACACTTTTTGAAAATAAATAAGGTTTAATCAGTTTTAAAACGCTTTCGCAGTCTTTAAAATCAATACCTAGTATCCACTATCTGGTTCTAAACCTCAAACTCTCGCTCTGTTGGTTTCTAACCTTAGTCCAGTTTATTAACCTCAAACTTTCACTCTGTTGGTTTCTAAACCTTTTAATAAATTAAATTAGATATCTAAGTCAGAAAGAATATTTTTAGCAACGTAACATTATGCCAGTTTAATTTCGGATTCCTTTGGTTCGATTAATTTACATACCAATATCAGAAAGATTTAGCCAGACATATTAAATAAAATAAAATAATTAAATTAAGAACCTGAAAATAAGAATACTGAAAATAATCTTGTTCTTCAAAATAAACGAGCACTCCACCACAAGCCGGTTGGATCTGCTCGAAGACTTCTTGGATTGAAAGAAAAATACGACAAGGAATAAAAAGCACTAGATCTAACGTAAGGTTAGATAAGTGAAAAACTAAAATAAAACTTAAACAAAGATACTGAAAACGAAAATAAATTCAAAGTACAAAACTGAAATAAAATTGCGAAATAAAGAAAAAACTGTTGTTCGGTAAAACTGCCGACCCTAACTCTGAAACTTGAACTTGTATTTATAGATCATTTGCTAACTGCCTTCCCTAAACTTCGTATGCAAGCAAATGCGATCGTGGAGAAAATATTACCTTAAAGGACGGAGACGGACGCCTCTACGTGGACCTTGAATTGAGACGTGCGTCTCACATTTGCATGGGAAAGTGGTGGACCCCACCTTGCTTGGGAGGCGGGCGCCTCCAAGGGAGGTGAGAGGATGAGACGGCCGCCTCAGCCACGTGGCAGCTGGCTTGCGTGCTGGGCTTAGTCTAGGCCTGCTTGCTGTGGGCTTGTATAATTGTTTTCTCCTTCTTAACCCTTCATTTTTGCTATATCACCCCTTTGCTTCATTTCTTTTGCTTTTTAATCCGATTTTTCCTCGATTTTACTTCTTTGCTCAATTTATCTTTATCTAATACAAATACCTGTAACATAGAAAATACCAACGTAATACAAAAATAAAGTAATATAATTAAATAAAAATAGTAACATTGTCTATGAAAATTACGTCAAATATGTTATATAAATTTGTGTTATCAAAAAGCAGAATTGAAATTACATCAGATTACAAGCTTGGCAGAGATGATGGATTTCGCCCAGAAAATTGATGAAAATAATGTCATTCTTGACAAAGGAACGTCCTCCAACACTCACTCAAAGACTTTCACCATGGGTCACCCTTCTAACCGCACTGTTACGTGGGACTCCAACAACAAAAGCAATCAACCCTAAAATAACGTCGATTGCTGCCACGACTGAGACATCTAACACAAAACCAACAACTACTTCTCGTGGGCGAGCTTTTCGACGCCTCACCGGCACGGAATTGCAGGATAAAATGGCCAAGAATTTGTGTTTTTTCCGTGATGAAAAATTTGCTCCGGGTCATGTGTGCACCAATAAACAATTTCACGTCATGCTTATAGAGGGAGACGACGATGACGAATCAACCCCAATTATTGAACCAACAATAGAATAAACACTGCATAACCTTCAATTATCAATGTACAATATATCAGGATTCACAACTACGAAAACTATCAAGTTGTGGGGATATTTGGCGGAGCAACGCGTTTTGGAGATATTTGTTAGGATAGGGAAATTAGGACGCACAATAAGAATAAAAGGTTAATTAATATGGATTGTACCATCTGGAGCGTCACATTTTTAGTAATACAATTTCATAAACTTTTTTTTACTCATGATCGTAATATATTTCCTTAAGTCATCTTAAAATGTCTTCCCTTATTCAATAATTTTGTTAGGTAACACAATTCAATTATATTTTGATATTAGAGATATCATTATCGTCTTAAGTTACAAGTAATGCAGATTTGTGATCATTACGAGAATCGTTCAGATAGTAACATCTGGAGCTCTCAAATTGTAATACAAAGGTTTTGAAAGATTGTTTGAATTCTTATTTTTCTATTGGAGCCTCTCAAATTGTAATACAAAGGTTTTGAAAGATTGTTTAAATTCATTTTTCTATTGGTTGTAGGTACAGTGCACTCTGATGTTGTCAATCAAGCCAATGCATCAAAAGATGGTTTGTCAAAAGATCCTTAATCTGGTGTTGTACATGTTGATATTGGGACAAAAACTTAGCACTAAACAAGATTTTATGTTGCGTGATTGTATGCTTAAAGAGATATGTACAAAAGTTATGAAATTAGGTTTTAGGATAGTGATCGAAAAATCAAATTTTGATTCTGATATAAGTCATACATTTGTTACAATGAGATGTGAAATAAGTGGTATATATAAAGAACTTATGTGAAAGTTGAAATGAGAAGACACTGAAACAAAGAAATGTATATGTCATTTTAAGTTGTGCATGTTCCAAAAAGCAAATAATGTTTGAACATTTAGTAAGATTTATGTTTTTCATAATTATGGATTGAATCTCGAGTTAATCATTCATTTGGTTGTTAGTCGTTTAGATTCAGAAGAGAAGAAAAATGTTGTTGAGGTGACAATGGACATGGTTAAGCCCCAAAAACATACTCACAACTTTAAAACGAAAATAACCAAAAAATATCTCAAATGTTAAACAATGTCCGACACAAAAACAACAATGTGATTAGGATCCAAGAACTGAAATACAACAATTATTTAAAATATTGGATGAGGATCACTATGTTTTTCTAGTGTGTGAAAATGAAAAGTTTGTTTAAGATATTTTTGGGATGCATCTTGAATTTATCAAGTTGTTTAACGCATTCCTTATAATATATTGATAATTGATGCAATGTATAAGACTAACAAGTAAAGACCTCCTATTCTTGAAATTGTTATGTTACTTTTACAGAAATGATTTATTTAATTGGTTTTATGTTTTTGGTGTGTGAAAAGGGAATGTTACACTACCTTTAAAATGTGTCATGATATGTTTAGAGATTCATAAAATATGTTACTAGTGATCGTCATTGATTATGATATCTTACATGAATTATATTGCAAATGTATTTATTGCATCATATGCATTACTATGGAGGTATTATGTAACAAAAAATGTGAGAGGTAACATTAAAGAAATTTTGTGATTACAGGAAAATGGTCAAACTTACTCAAATGTTAGAACCCATGATAAATACTTAAAATTAGATAATAAATTCTTTTATGGAGGAAATTGTAACCCATAAGTGTGTGTGGAAATCAGTGTTTTAAAACTCAGCCCGACCCGGCCGGTCTGACCGAGAATCGATGGGCCAAACGGTCCAATTAAGAGATAAGACCGGAATTACATTTAGACCGAATGAAACCGGTGTGAACCGGTCGGATCACCGGTTAAACCAGTGAACTGGCGGTTTTGACTGAACCGACGGATTTGACTATTTATTTTATTTTTTAGGGCTTTTGAAAAAAAAATTAACATAATTTTCTACATTAAGTTATTTTGATTTATAATTTACTACATTAAGTTTCTATAAGTTATTTTGATTGTTACTAATACTTTTGTTTATTCTAAATTATTTGAATTTATAATTTTCTATATTATTATAGTTACAAATTTCAGGTAATGAATATATTTTTTATAGAAACCGGGTCAAAAGCCATGCGGTCTGACCAGTGACCCATAGTCCGACCAGTAATCCAGTGACCCAATAACTTTACCGAGTCGATCACCGGTCTGAATTTTAAAACATCGGTGGAAATATCCATTTTTTTTTTAATATGTTGAAACTACAATATTAATTTAGGTGAAAGAAAAAATTGTTTGTGTATAGACTGATCTAATTAGACACCTTGAAAATACCACAATTAATAGATTTAATTCTCCTCATGATAGATTTAAGAAACTGTTGGAAATTGTAAGGGCGAATTTGAAAGGGTTGACAATCGGTGAACCATTTGGTAAAATCATCACAATATAAAAACATAAATTCAATGACAAAAAATTGTTTTCACGTTTGACTAATAATATATCTCAAGTGGGGTTAAACTTTATTTATTGCAAAGTTGTGCTAGTAGAGAAAATTGGTCCAGATACACTTAGAAGAATATATGATTTTCATTGTGCTTGTTTAATAGCCAAAAATATTAAACTTGATAGACCTATATGTATGAACAAGGTAAACACGCACTCAAAAAGGATTTAGATTGATGACTATGATGTAATTAAGGATGACAAATCATATACATCTATTATGATAAAATGAGAGGTGATTCAAGAGATTTTTAAAAATTGGTTATAACATGAAGTTGCACATCAAAGAGAATATGCACAAATTGATATGAAACTATCCACAAAAATAATAACTAAGAGTGCTTCTAAGAAGATAAAACATTTCATAGTGATAACTCTACTTAGTAATATGTCATATTTATTTCTAATTGGTCTCAGTTTGTCATTCTTATTTCTTAATGACCGTGGTTAGTCAAAATTTCATATTTTCCATTTTTAGTTGAACTAAAAATCACTATAAATAGAACCCTTTTCTTTCACAAGAGACTAAAAAAAATCATAAAAAATCCACACAACCCCCTCCCACTCATGTATTTGTTTTGAAAGTCATCCCTTCCCCTCCAAACTCTAAAACATAACTTTAGAAGAAAAAAAAAACAACCGCTAACACCGTGTTTCCTTTTTATGCTTTTTTTTTCTCCGTATATTTTTATTTCAATATGAGTTTATGTATTTGTGAGGCTACTTATTTCTCTAGATTGGACTTAGGATTACGTGTGCTATCACATATAGTTTGGTAACGTGGCTACAACAAGTCAACATATTTATTTTTTTTCCTTTTTTATAAGATGTGTTTTTTTATTTGAGTTTTAATAATCAAGTTTATTTTTTTGTGTTTCAACGTTTCAGATCTAGCTTTTTTTTCTTTTTAATTTAGTTTGTTTATTAATTTTAACAATAACCATTAAATTTAAATGTTGGATTTAATGTGATATCATCTTTTAGTGCCTAGTACACTTTGTATTTTAGTCCCTCACCCAATTTTCTTTCTCTATTTTTTATCTATTTATTCAGTTGACTAATAGGTTAACTTTTTTTAATTAATTTAAATATTAAATTCTAGTTTATTTTAAACAAAATATGTCATTTGATTTAATTAAATAATTTAATTAATTGCTTAATAGAAAATTAAAAATAATTTAATCTTTTATTCAAAAAGCAAATCTTTTTACGATAAAATAAAATCTTTTTTCTCAAATAAATCGGATGAAAAAGGGAGTGACTAGGCGTAGGCCTCTTCCTTGTCCGTGTATTTGGACATTGCTGTAGAGTTTACTGTTTGAGTACTCGTCTTCCAAACCAAAACAAGATAATTAATCAAGTTTAATTCATTCTTTTGCGGATGAAAAAAGATTGATCGGCGTATGCCTCTTCATTTCTTGATTATTTGGATACTATCGTAGAGTCCATTGTTCAAATACTTGTCTTTCGCTAAGGAATAGTGACTTTACTCGCCTCACATCTTTTATAATTAAACTGGGTGAAATAAGGATTAGTTGGGCGTAGGCCTCTTTCTTCCTTAAATGTTTGGATATTGATGTAGAGCTCATTGCCTGAATACTTGTCTCCCACCTAAAAACAATCTCTATTAATCAAACCTACTTTTCCCTCCCAAACACGATTAAATTAATTTTCATAATTAAAATGAAACAACAAACAAACTTTTGTTACTTAGAACTACGTAGCCTTGAGTTTTCCATCACATATGGAAATACGTAGGAGCGAGATTCAAACGTCTCGTCAGACACTTTAATAAAAATTTATTTTTCGTCTTTCAATTTATTTTTGTAAGTACTTTCAATAAAAAAAGAAGAAACCCAAACATTTTAAAGCTAACACATTTTCCAAATCTAACTAAACGGTTTTTGTTGAGTACAATGAATATGAGTGGTACTAATACCTTTCTCCCACATAACTGAATTCCGAACCGAACTTGGTTTCGACGACCATGTTTTCGTCTTTTAAGAGGATGCAAAAGAAAAGGAATATTCTTACTACATGGTAACTTGGTTATGAAGATTTTGGAACATGTTGGGTACAACTTTGAAGAAGAAGAATAATACGTGAAAGATGTAACAAAAATAGGAGAACTAGCACTGGAAACAATGTGGTATAAAATTGTTGATGGGAAAAAATTTAAAAACCTCCTAAAGGAAAGAAAAGGGGAGTTGAACAACAAGAATAAGAAGCTTTTATGATTCTAGAATATTATGACTATGATGTCCCCCAAAATACCATCAGTTGAAGATTTACTTAAGGACATAATCATGAGACTAAAGCGGATAAATATAAAGATCAGTTTCTTGGCATTTCACTTTGCCTAATAC
Source organism: Vicia sativa (assembly GCA_021764765.1). NCBI lineage: Eukaryota > Viridiplantae > Streptophyta > Magnoliopsida > Fabales > Fabaceae > Vicia > Vicia sativa. The sequence goes on along the minus strand of CM038796.1, from coordinate 70,102,938 downwards.
AGAAGACATCTACCTCCAGGAATGTTCACTAATGATATTGAGGATATTGAATAGTAGCATCAATTATATGTTTTAGCTTTAATATTTAAGTATGTTTAAATTTTAATATTTTCCTGCTTTCTAGAATTATTTCAATTCCTGCAATTTCATTCTTTCTAGAATTATTTCAATTCCCGCATTTTCCTGCTTAATATAATTTTAGCTATAGCTTCTGAACTAACGAAGTAAGGTTTTTACCTTCCTTAGTAATAAGTGTTTGATCTATGTTATCTAGGTGCTTGTATATTCAATTTTTGTCTAGCATCTTTACCTGCCTTTTTGATTATGACAAAGGGGGAAAAGTATACTCTCAAGGGCAATAGAATATACTCCAAACTCAAGTGAGGGGATTTTAACCACTTTAAATTTCATCTACCTATTTTCTCTTTTACCGCCTCCCTGAGAGATTCGTTGTCATCATTAAAATGGGAGAAATATATATATATATATATATATATATATATATATATATATATATATATATATATATATATATATATATATATATATGTGTGTGTGTTGTAGATGTTAAAAGAAGTGATTCAACATGGTGAGACTTATGATGGCAAAGATGCAAGCCATCCATTAGTTTATTAGTTTTGCTGATGAGAACACTTTAAGTCGAGAAATTACTAAAGATATATCAAGCGGTCAAAGAGTCACAAGATGATTGATCAAAATATCCTTTCGAATCAAGAAAGATACTTGTTTAAAGTCAACACTATAGTCCAACGACTCTTAAGTGAAGACTTAGGGTTTATGATCACTAGTAGTTTTAACATTTAATATCTCAGATGATGGTAGTCAACATGGAGATATCTCAATCCCTGTCAAGAATATTCAAGGATCTTGTTTGATGGTAAAGTGTAATATAATGATGTCAAGACTTGAAGCTTCAGAGTGTGAAAGAGAGGAAGTTTGAAAGCTCGCATGATTGAGTGCTTGAGTTATCAGTGTTTTATAAAGACATGGGGGTATTTCTAAAATTGTTATAGATAAATCACACACACACAAAAATTATTTTTGAAGTTTCTCATTTTTCAATTAAAATCACCAAAACTATTTTTGGGAGTCTAGCATATTGATTAAAAAATTGTTCAATTGATTAGGATACTTTTGAAACTATCTAGTTAATTAGATAGTTTCTCTAATCAAATTATATAAGGGATAATTGAGTATATAATTGATTTTGAAAGTCTCTTAATGATTGGTAACGACTCTATATCTAAACCTTACTTTTGGGCAATGACAAACAACTATTGCACTGTCTAATCGATTAGCCTGATCATTTCCAAATTTGCACCATGTCTTGGCCTATAAATAGAGATCTTTTCTATCATTTCCAATCATTAAATTGAAAAACCTCACTTTTATTTCTATCATAATCTCTCCAAATCCTTCATACTTTTCTCATATGTTTTAGTCATAGTGCTTTGAGAGCGGTCTTGATTTTAGTGAGGAACATTGTTCTGGGTGAGAGAATAATTGTAAATTTAATAGAGTATAATTTTTCTCTTGATTAAATAATTATGTCTTAGGAAGTTCTCATTGCGGTTGGTGTAAAAACCTTCTAAAACCCAAGGAATTTCACAATTTAATTAAACAAATAATCAGAGTATATTACCACGAGGGTGTCACATCTTCATAAAAATATCACAATAAAAATCTTGCTCCGTAACACGGGTTGCAACTATAAATCACAACTATGCATTTAGAATCTCAACTTCATTGCAAGAAATACATAAATTTCAAATCAACCTCAATTAAGGTACTTCATCAAATACTTCAAAATTAAACTTCACAAATCCAACAAGGATATCAATGCTCATGAAAGGAAATTCTTAGAAAACATCAAAGTAATGAGACATATAGTTCTCAACAATGATTCCAACCAAGATGTTACATATCAGAGCAAGACTCCCTTATTCCACTAAAAATAAGTAAACGCATCTTGAAGTTATCCACTAAGCTTCCATGGACTACTCTGGATCACCTGCGCATTACCCACGTGGAGGCGACATTCAAACAGAAAGGGTGAGTAAATCATAATAATTATATAAGACATAAGGAATAGACATAGAAAAATATTAACATAAGTAAGGTATCCTTATTCATCATTTCTTCATGTTATACTCACAACTTCACCAATTTATCTATATGCAACACAAATATCTTCATATACAAGGCATCATCATTCGTCAATAAAACACATCAAATGCAATGTCACATAGAATGTAATGCTTCATCATAGACTTGTGCATGTGGTACCAAAACTTCACTTATGACTTAGTCATCTTCAGTCTCCAAAGATCTCCACCAATAAGATCGATTTCCACTTGGAATCAGAGTACTTCACTGTTGCACCCTGTCTGCACTATGGGATCGTTGCCTTCACTGGACAGTTGTGTTAGAACAAGATTTAGTTATGCAATTATGTCTCAGAGTTTTGATGATAACAAATAGTATGTTTGAGTGAACAATTTTGTTACTCTAATGTTTGTTGTATTTTTAAGAATAAACAAAAAAGTTCTGCTTCGGATGAATGACGCGGCCAAGATATTAGAAGAGAAAATGCTCCTCTTCTATGCTACAGTGGTTCTGATGAACAAGTAGCAAGGAAAGCTTCAGAAGGATCTGAAGCTAAGTTACTTTGATACGTCATTATGAAGAAACCAGTCTGAAGATCTCAAGACAGAAGTTCATAATGAACATAGTCAAAGATGATGAAGACTCAAGTTTCAAAAGACAAAGGGTTCTGAAGACCAAGTGCTTGAAGACTCTGAAGACGTGGCTCTGAAGATTCTAAAGACTTGAAGTTATTCTGAACTTAGTTATGATACAAGGTTACAAGACCAAGTGTTGAAGACTCTGAAGATGTGGTTCTGAAGACTCTGAATACTTGAAGTTCTTTCAACCTTATGATACGATACAAGGTTCTTCAAAACCAAGTGCTAAGGACTCTAAAGAGGAAGATTTGAAGACTCTGAAGATTTGAAGTTTTGATAAACCAGATGTTATATTTTCTCCTCTTACTCATGCTCACAGAAAGCCTCTGAAGTATAAAAGGTTAAAAGATAAAATTAACGTGGTACAATAATACATGGTACAAACAAACATTTCATTCCACTATCATGAAGGACAGACACTCTGTACGATCTTGTCCCCCGCGTTCTCTCAAGCCGCCACAAATTTCATATTTCCAGATGTACCCTCCAACGGTTATATCACATGCATGGAACTATATAAAGGCTTGAAGACTTGAAGAAAAAATTTCTAATTCATGAGGAAACTCACTACACTCAAACATTATTATTTCTTTTGTAAAAAGCTGTATATTCTTTCAAGTCATTTGTACTAAAATTTGGGTTACACATCAGCTTGTGTAGAAGCATATTTACTTGTAAAGAAACTTGTTATCAAACTGTTGTTTGATTGTTCCTTGAGAGATCAATTGGGTCAGCTTCTCAAGAAGTCTAGGATAGTTAGTCTTAGAGGTTGTTAGTCACACACAATTAGTGTGTGCAGGTGTTAGTCACTTCCAGTTGGGTTTTGCAAGTGTAATAATCAGTTGGATTATTGGATTAAGTCCTCGTTGGAGAGAGGTAAATCACCTTAGAAGGGTGAACTAGAGTAGCGTGATGTTTCAAGTGAACTAGTATAAAAATATTATGTTATGTATTGCTTTTCTAGTCGTTAAATCTTCATAAAAAGCAAAGCATATTTAAAAGGGGATTATTTTTATGAGAAAATTTTTTCAAGTATAAAACCCAATTCAAACCCCCCTTTCTTGTGTTTTTCGCACCTTCAATTGTTATCAAAGCTCCGATTCTTAAGTGATAAAAAGGTTGGATTTTTATCAAGCACTTAATAGTGTTCAGTACTGATCCAATGTGTGAAAACAACAATGGCTAATCACAACAATAATGTAGTTGTTATTGCTTCTGAAAGATATTCTCATAGTTCAAAACCTTCGATCTTTGATGGAGAGAAATTTAACTATTGGAAAGACAAGATAAGAAGTCATCTTCTTGGATTTGATCTATATCTATGGAATATTTTAGGTGATGGCTACACCTACCCAGTAGATGCATAAGGAAACAAAGTTCCCAGAAGCGCCTTAACAAATAATATGAAGAAGATGTACAAGAACCACCATAAAACAAGAACAATCCTTCTCAACACAATATCTTATACAAAGTATGAAAAGATCACATATAAAGAGACTACTAAGTCTATCTTTGATTCTCTTCAGATGACTCCCGAAGGAAATGCTCAAGTCAAGGAAACAAAGGCATTGGCCTTAATCCAGAAGTATAAATCCTTCAGAATGGAAGAAAATGAGTCTGTGGAAACAATATTTTCAAGATTTCAGATGCTGTTTGCAGGAATCAGAGTTTTGGACAAAGGATACACTACTGCAGATCATGTCAAACAGATTATCAGAAGTCTTCCTGTCAAATGGAGACCTATGGTAACTTCTTTAAAACTCACGAAGGATCTAAATAATACCAGTCTTGAGGAACTCATTAGTTCTTTAAGAAGTCATGAGATTGAGCTTCAACAAGATGAACCTTAGAACAAAGATAAATCCATTGCGCTCAAGTTGAAGTTTAAGAAGACAAAGGCTTATCAAGCAAGGGAGGAATCTGAGGAGTCTGAAGAAGACTCAGATGAAGATGAATTATCTCTGGTCTCTAAAAGAATAAATTAGTTGTGGAAACACAGGAAAAGTAAGTTCAGAGGATCAAGATGATTAAAGTGTAGGCAAGATTCTACATCTGATCAAGTAAGGGATTATGAAAAGGAATCATTTGCTATGAATGTCAAGAACCTGGGAATTACAAAAATGATTGTCCTAATCTTAGAAGAGAAAGAAAATATAAGAAGGTCTTCAAAGAAAATAAAGGAATCATGGAAACATGGGATGCTTCATACTTAGAGGAAGAAGACTCTGATGGAGAACATGCCAATGTAGCTCTTATGGCAAAGATCATAATCAACGAATCTGATGACGAGACAGATTCTGATGATGACAGAGAAGTATTTATTTCATTATTATGTTAAGATTATATTGCATCACTATCACATACACAGAAGGAAACTTCTAAACACAAATACCATGCACATAACTTACACATTTATACTACTGCACAATGATCCAAAGGTGTCAGAACCTCTGGAAAGACTAACGAAAAAGGAACCAAGTGTGGGTACCTAAGAATCAAGTTATTCATGTGCAGATATCCTTGATGGCTCCAATGAAATATCAATCATGGTATCTGGACAATGGAAGCTCACGACACATGACAGGAGAAAGGCGCATGTTCCAAGAACTGGAACTTAAGTCTGGAGGTGTTGTTGGTTTTGGAGGAGACCAGAAGGGAAAGATCATTGGCTTTGGAAAAATTGGTAACGGTAGACTTCCTTGTATCAATAATGTGTTACTAGTTGAGGGTCTGATGCATAACTTGTTGTTAATCAGTCAACTTAGTGATAACGATTATGATGTTATATTTAATCAAACATCCTGTAAAGCCATTAGTTAGAAAGATGGATTTGTCTTGTTTAATGGAAAGAGGAAAAAAATATTTATAAAATCTGTTTATTTGAGTTGAAAAACCAGAATGTAAAATTCCCTTTGTCTGTGAACGAAGAGCAGTGGTCTGGCATAGACGTCTGGGACATGTCAGCTTGAGAAGAATATCTCAGCAGAACAAGCTAGAACTTGTCAGATGCCTAGCAAATCTGAAGTATGCTTCAGACGCTCTTTGTGAGGCGTGCTAGAAAGGAAAAGTTTCTAAAAATTCCCTACCATTAGAACTTCTACACATTGACCTGTTTGGACCAATGAAAATTGCGTTTGTCAGTGGAATGAAATATGTATTGGCCATCATAGACGACTATAGCCGCTGGACATTGGTTAAGATTTTAAAACACAAGGATGATTTACACTCTGTGTTTGCTTCCTTCTTCTCCCAAGTGAAGAATGAAATGAATTGCAAGATTTTCATATTCAGAAGTGATCATGGTGGAGAATTTGAAAACAAGGATTTTGAAAAATTGTTTGACGATTTTTGGTATATCCCTGATAGCACGAAAATGTATCACATATTTGGCTTGATTTACATAGATTATATCTTCATTTTATCTTAATTATGTTGCTTTATATTCGTATTATACCAGTATTTTCTATGTTTTCAGGTATTTACTATTTACAAGGCATGTATGAAGAAAGTCGCAAAAATGGAGAAGAATCGAGTTTAAAACCACAAAAAAGGAGTAATTAAATAGCATAGGGGATGATAAGCAAAATGAGAGGTGAAAGCATTATAGAAAAGAAATGGAATAAGCATGCAAGCCCAGCCCATGAAGACACGTTCCTCAGCCCAACAAGCCTTGTAGTGACTGTCACACCTCACCTGCCAAGCCATAGCGACCGTTACACACTACAAGGCGAGATCTTCTCTATAATCAAGCTTGTAACGATCCCCACACCCTCCATAACGACCGTCATGGCCCAAAATGGCCCACCATGCCTCTTCCTTACTTGTGATGGACGTCAAACTTTTGAAGGAGACTTTTTCTCCTTACTTGTAGCGAACGGCATGGAAGGTTACATGAAGCTCCTATATTCTCTCATTAGCCAAGTCTCCCGAAAAACTCTCTCCTAGTTTTTCTCTAGAAGAAACTATATAAATAGTTGATATTTGATGGTAAAGACACACACTCTCTTCTTCTTCGATGTAGATTTTAATTCATAGTTATTAGGCAGTTTTCATTCACGATGTAAACAGAATAGTTCTCCACGTAGGGGACTATTCCTAAGATAGTCTTAGGATTTATTTCTACATTAGTTTACGATTTGGATTTAAGTCATCCGATATATTACAATTCCAGTTTTTGATTAATTACAGGTTCATTTACTTTTATAGCAATTTATTTTCTTGCTTTTATTTTCTACCATTTATATCTATGCTTTATCTTTCAACTATTGTTATCATTTTAGGCTTTTACCATTTTTCTTCAAACATCACTTTAAATTATATTAAACTACTTCTCATGTTTTTGTTTAATCTTAAAACCCAAAATTGCTTATTTATTTCTGTCATTATGTCTGGCTAAATAGTTTAGAGTCCGGTGTATGAGGACCGTTGTTACCAATGGGACTCGGTAGAAAATAATAGGTGCGGATTTATGATTAGGATTCTGTTTTGGTTTTAATTTCCAAGTCTAATTTAAATAGCTTTGTCACGAGAGTGAGAGGTTATTTAACATGATTTTGTCACGAGAGTGAGAAATCAATTAAGGTTAGAGCCAGCACTGTGAGAGCGTGGGGATCGAACCAGATAGTGGAAATTAGGCAAAAAATCTAAATACAACGAGGGTGCTTTAGATGCGTTTAGGATATTATTGGCTTTCAAAATATATTTCTTCGTTACCGGGCGATCGAGAGCAAAATCATGGGATTAAGAAGTATTACTTTAGTTAATATTGCGAGAGCGTGAGGCGGAGTCCTTAAGTTGGTATATTCTACGGAACTAAGTTATAATCGTAATTAGTACCTGTTTTCTATAAGTCCTTCAGGAATGCGGAAATCATATCCCAGCCTCAATTTAGTATTATTTGCAAAGTTCATTCATTTCAGTTTTAGTTCTTAGTTTCCCCCAAAATCCAATTATTCATTAGCCTTAACTTTACAAAGTAACGATAGGTTACAGTAGGTTGACACTGGTCTCTATGGTTCGGCAATCTTTTATATTACTTCGATATTTCCGTGCACTTGCGAAATTTACCCATCAATACCATGATTTCTCATGTCCTAGAACTCCAAACCAAAATGGAGTTGTAGAAAGGAAGAATTGGACTTTGCAAGAAATGGCTCGCACCATGATCCAAGAAACTGACATGGAAAAGCACTTATGGGCAGAGGCAGTAAATACATCTTGCTATATTCAAAATAGAATCTCAATAAGACCTATTTTGGGTAAGACTCCCTATGAATTATGTAAATACAGAAAACCCAACATCTCCTACTTTCATCATTTTGGTTGTATCTATTACATATTAAACACCAAAGATCATCTGGGTTAGTTTGATTCCAAGGCACATAAGTGTCTGTTGTTAGGATATTCTGAATGCTCAAAAGGATACATATTATATAACATAGAATCACGTATTTTTGAGGAATCAATTCATGTTAGATTTGATGATAAGCTTGACTCTGAAAAGTCAAAGCTAGTTGAAAAGATTGCAGATCTGGAAATCAGCTACTATGAACCAGAAGATAAGAGAGAAGAAGAAAGGTGTAACACCCCAAATTATACCCAGAAAATATATCGAAAATCAGAGTAATTAAAATTTTCAACAAAACATGGGATGCCACATTTCAACGTTAACAACACAAACAGATAAGATACATAACACTTTTTAATTCGGAGAATCTCATAACAACTTGCAATAACTTTCAAACAAAATACTTTTTTATTACTACGCAGCGGAATTCATAGTTATACAACTGAATATATTATACTAATAACAACTTGAAACATGTTATTCAACTTTCAACATACTTAACAACTTTTTATTTCACAACATCACTTAGGATTCAACAAATTATACTAATAACAACAAGAGTCAACAATATAAACAACATAGACCAAACTTCCCCCCGAGTGTTACGTATCAGAGCAAAGACACCGACTTGAACCAACAACAACTAATTCTTCCATTCTTGAATACCTACACGTTACCAGTATAAAGGCAACGCCGAAACAAATGAAGGGGTGAGATATCTAACAATCTAATAAATTGTATGATAAATAATGTATGATAGAATTTAGATAATGTAAATCACCACTTCGCAACTTATTCTCACAACCAACAATCACAACATAATCATCAACGTAATATAATGACAACAATTTTTCCACACAACAATATTTATCACAACATATTCGTCAACGTAACAACTTAACTCAACACAACTTAATAACAACAACTTAATAACAACGCCAACTTATAACAACAACAACTTATAGCAAAAACAACTTATATCAACAACAACACGACGACAATCACTAAACAACGAATAATAACAACAACTTTAACTTGCGACTCAATATGTGACTCAACTATGAAAATGCATGTGGTACCATTTGGAGCAGAACTCCCAACTTAAAATCATGCCAGTTTATCGAGGCATTAACAAGGCATAAGCCTTCAACGTGGTGCCATCAAGGCCAATGCATAAGCCTTCAACTTTCAACGTGGTGCCAATCCAGACCAACTTAATAATGCAATGTATGCCATGCGACCTCAACTTAAACAACAAATACACAACAATGCAACAACAACAACATCATACAATAACAACTTAAAATATGCATCAATGGAATCAACTTAGATCAACACTGGTCATTCGACCTACAACTTAAACATGTCCATAAATTGGGACGATTCAACTTAATCAACATTGACCATAGGCCTACAACTTCATCAACTGCAAAAACAACTTATCAACGTTGGTCATACGACCTACAACTTCATCAACGTATCAACAACAATAATAGTTTATCAATAAAATTAATACGAGCAAACAACAACCAATTTCATCACAATCTGCAATTTCGCAATTTATTAACAACATCAATATCAGCAAACAACGACAATTCAACGGAAACAACACAACACAGTTTATCACCTGCAAATTCACAATTTACGGCAACATATAACACATAAAAACAACCAAAATAAACTACAAACAAACCACGTAATTGTTCAGACTATTTCGACCATTTCTGGTTAATTAATCTTCTGCTAACTTACTCAAATTTTCTAATTTGAACTACTATTAAACCACCACAATCCCTACAACTCTAAAATAGCTCTACCGACAACTCTTGTATATAAAATAATATTTATGAAAATAATTGGATAATGGTCTGACTCAAGTAATAGCAAAACAACTCTAAAGGGTCAAATATCTTTACCTTTAATTCTACAGCTTATTAGATTTAATTTTAAACAATTCGAAAACAACGCTGACAATTCTAAACATGTGAGAATCACCCAAAACAATTAAAGTATGACTCTTAATAACTCAAAACAACTCTTAACAATTTTATTGACAACTCTAACAACTCTATTGATAACTCTATTAAAATTCAAAATAAATTAAATTATCTGATTGACTCAATATTTAACCTCTAAATATTATTCTATTATATTCATTAATATTAAATTATTACTATTATTACTATTATTACTTTAATATTATGAGACATGTATATATATTACTAAACATTGAAATAATTTATTACTTAGTTAAACTTACAGTATGTCAATGCAATGTGATACTACAATAGGCTTATAAATAACACCAAATTTCTTTCATTTTCGCTACTGTGAATGATAACACGCCTTGCCATTTCCAATTATGCTACATCATATATGATATTTCTAATTCTTAGTCAAATCATAGTTTAATGAGAAAAACCATTATATAGTTTTTATATTCTAATAGATGTGCCTAACAGAGAATGCATTAAGTTATAATAGGTATCAATTTTTGGCATACCACTTGTTATATCTATTAAAACAACTTGCGATACAGTACAACAACAAGCATATATGTGAACATGTATATATTCAGTAACACGAAGCAACAGTGTTATGGCAAGGTAGTAGCAAGAAGTTACGGTTTATAAAATATTAAATTGGGTTTTCAATTTATCTCTTAATTTCACCAAATATCAATTCCAAATACAATTTATCGTCACATACCAAAAATTACTCATCAAAACATAACAATTTTAATCCATAGAAATTTAGAGATTTCAACCTAAACATGTTTCTCACCAAACAGAACAACCACAAATGCATAGTAAATTCCCTATTATCCTAATTCCCACATACTACTCATCATACAACCCATTAGAAAGTCAGGACCCCACCCTTACCTGGATTGAAGGTCGCTCTACGGAGTTTCGGTCGAATTTCGGTTTGGCTTTCGGTCTACAATTTTCTCGCGACGACAGTTTTTCTCCGAAGCCTATTCCTCTTTTTCTTCCTCTTTTCATGTATACTATTCTTTTCCCTTTTCTTCTCCTTGTTTTCTAACAACCTCTCCAAAAACCTAATTTCTTATTATTTATAATAACTAATAATTATATTTATCTTATTGGACCTATTTCTCTACACCTCTCTTTCTACTAATTTCAACCATCTAAGCCCAACAAATTATTCTAATTTTATTATTATTACTAATAGTCAACTATTATTATTATTATTATTATTATTATTATTATTATTATTATTATTATCTATCGGCTAATCAACAATTAATCCAATTAACGCCTCTTATAATAATTCCGATAATTTCCAACTTCGACTAATTCCAATAAATAATTTCTTATATAATTTAATTAAATAATTAATTAAATTTTTGGGCGTTACAAAAGGACCTCAGAAGCCCTACTCCAAATGTTGTTGTTTATGTTTCCTTGTCAAAGAAGAATGGAATAAAAACTTCACATCCATAAGAATTGATAATTGGAAGCAAAGATGCTCCTGCAAAATCAGATCAACTTTCAAACCCTCAAAAGAAACCCTTCTAGGTTTGGTTCTTTGGTTGAGCCAACATCTATTGAAGAGGCTCTTCTAGACAAATATTGAATTCTGGCTATAGAAGAAGAACTGAATCATAAACCTAAAGATGTCCATGTTATTGGAACCAGATGCGTGTTCAGAAACAAGCTCAATGAAAAGGGCGAAGTTGTAAGAAACAACACACGACTGGTTGCACAAGGTTATAGTCAACAAGAAGGGATAGACTATACATAAACCTTTGATCCAGTCTCCAGGTTAGAAGCAATTCGTTTATTATTTTCTTTTTCTATTAATTCTAAGATCATTCTTTATTAGATGGATGTTACGAGTGCATTTTTGAATGGATATATTTCTGAACAATTTTATGTCAAACAACCTTCTGGTTTTGAAAACTCTGAGAAATCAGATTTTATTTTTAAACTTAAGAAATCTCTCTATGGTCTGAAACAAGCTCCCAGAGCCTGGTATGATAGATTGAGCAAGTTTCTCTTAGAAAATGAATTTACTAGAGGAAAGGTTGACACAACTCTCTTTTGTAAATCAATCAAAAATGATATACTCATAGTGCAAAAATATGTTGATGATATTATTTTTGATTATGCTAATCCATCTCTTTGTGAGGAGTTTTCTAAGATGATGCAGGCTGAATTTAAAGTGAGCCTAATGGGAGAATTGAAATTATTTATGGGAATTCAAATTGACCAAAATTCTGAAGGAACTTACATTCATCAAAGTAAGTATACTAAAGAGCTTCTAAAGAAATTCAATATGATGGAATGCACAATAGCAAAGACTCCAATACATCCAACATGCATTATAGAGAAAATGAAGGTAAATGGTAAGGTTTGTCAGAAGCTCTATCGTGGTATGGTAGGCTCTCTTCTATACCTAACTGCTTTTAGGCCAAATATTATATTTAGTGTTCATCTTTGCACTAGATTCCAATTAGATCCTAGAGAATCTCATTTAACTACTGTTAAGAGAATCCAAAGATAGCTGAAAGGAATCACTAATCTTGGCTTGATGTATGAGAAAACATCAGAGAATACACTTTCTGGTTTCTGTGATGCAGATTATGTTGGAGATAAATTAGAAAGGAAATGCACATCTAGAAACTATCAATTTCTAAGAAACAATCTAATCTCCCGGTCAAGTAAAAGACAATCTACAATTTCTCTTTCAACAGTAGAAGCAGAGTACATATCAACATCTCTTTGTAGTACTCAGATGCTTTGGATGAAGAATCAATTGGAAGATTATCAAATATACGAAGGTAAGATTCCTATCTTATGTGATAACACTACTGCTATATGTTTAAGCAAGAATCCAATTCAACACTCTAGAGCAAAACACATTGAAATTAAACATCATTTCATTAGAGACTATATTCAGAAGGGAATTTTATGTTTAAAATTCATAGGGACAAACCATCAATGGGCTGATATTTTTACAAAACCCTGGCTGAAGATAGATTTTGGTTTATTCTGGAGAATCTAAAAATGAAACTTTGTCCAGAGTAAAAATTGTCAAAATGAATGTGTTTAGTCAGAGTCTGAGATATTGGATTCTTGGTTAAATAATTGGTTTTTATTTTTTATAGAATCTCAATATTCAGAAGATGCTTTAGTCAGAAGTGTCTACGATCAGATGGAAACTATTGGTTGTCTAAAAGTCTGAGCGCATCAAAACGTGTCATCTAATCAGAAGTAATGAATACCGTGTACAACTTGTGTTATACCGTAATCATTATTCCAATTTAGCGTGCATACTGAGCAAGAAATCCTTCTTGGGAATTGACTAAATCTTTATTAGAATTTATTTCTCCTCCCTACTTTGACATTTTAAAACCTATTTAGTTTTAAACCTAACTTGCATATGCCTTCTATCTCTTCACATTCCTATAAAGTGATAGTTGTTTGCCACAGGATTTTCTAAATCTTTGAGTTTTCTGATTGTAAATATTTAAAGTCTTGCTACTTTGTGTTGCATTTCATCTTTTCATCCCCTCTTCATTCGCTATCACTTAAGGTTCTTCTCCATGGGTACTATAACCTTCAACGATGACTTATCTCTTCTTCAAGTGATTAATGAGAAACAAATTGATTTTGTGACTGATGAAGGTCAGATTAATCCATTGATATAAAAACATGGTTGGTCTAAGTATTCGGCCATGCTTAGAGGTCCCATTTATCCAAAACTTGTGAAACAGTTTTGGATCTATGCATCTGTTGACCCTATTGGGGACTTCATTCATTCTCACATTTTTGGGTGTCCTGTTGTCATCACTCGACTTTCTATTGAGCTAGCTATGAAGTGTCCTCCATCTGCTAAATCTTGCATGGATGTTAATATTTTTCCAAATATTGCAAACACATCTGTCAGTTTTGTCACTGATACCTCATACAAACTAAAACCTTTTGCAAAAAGTTGGTTTAAGTATCTATTGACAAATCTGCACCCCAGAGGAGAAAATCTTGATGTGATTTATCCTAGGGACATGTTTATGCTCTATTTCCTTAGAAAGAACCTTCCTGTTCATCTGCATGCAATCATTTTCAATCATCTCAAGCTATCCATTCTCAGCTCCAAAGACTCTTAGAAATTATTCACTCCGTATGGACGTGTATTCTCTGAACTGTTTAAGTTAGCTCATGAAACTGAAACTGTTAGAAATAATCCGTTGTATGGAGAAAATGTAGTGTTTGATGAGTGTTGTGATGTTTTTGAAGCTTAGCTTCATTTTTCTCTTTAATGTACTCTTCTCTTTGCAATGAATGAAAGTATTTTCCTTATTCTATATTATTTTATTTTGTGTTTTCACACATTTTAGAATATAACTTTTTGATTATGACAAAAAGGGAGAGTAGTTAAAGAACTAATTTTAATTTTAAATGATCAAATTCTCTGAAATATGCTTCTTATATTCTTACCAAATATATAAACCGTTGTTTCTTGGTAGAATTGTGTTGCTTTTCTTTTTCAGGATTTTTATGGAATCTGAAAAAAGTCATGCATTTGACTCCTTACACTAGACTCTAGAAGAGTTAGTTTGGAGTCAAGTTAATCTGGAACTTGTGTGAGTGACATTTAAAGTTCAAGATCTCAGTTGAGAAGTTGTGTCTTCAAGAATCAAGACTCTCAATATCTTCCATCTGATCTGTTGGAACCAGGGGGAGCTGTTGCTCATATGGTCCTTAGTCAAAAGTTATGATCTTTACCAAGTCTGTGATTTAGGGGGAGTTTCCATGTAAAGGTTAATAAATCCTTACCTTTCTCATTTTTACTTTCTTGTGATGTTATGCAAAATCGTGTCATCAAAATACATAGTTTTGTCATCATTAAAAATGGGGAGATTGTTAGAACAAGATTTGGTTATGCAATTATGTCTCTGAGTTTTGATGATAACAAAGAGTATCTTTGAGTGAAAAATTTTGTTACTCTAATGTTTGTTGTATTTTTAACAATAAACAAACAGGTTCTTCTTCTGATGAATGGCGTGGCCAAGACATTAGAAGAGAAAATGTTGCACTTCTAAGCTACAGTGGTTCTGATGAACAAGTAGCAAGGAAAACATCAAAAGGCTCTGAAGCTAAGTTACTCTGATATATCAGTCTGAAGAAACTAGTCTGAAGATCTCAAGATAGAGTTTTAGAGTGAACGTAGTCAAAGATGCTGAAGACTCAAGTTTCAGAAGACAAAAGGTTCTGAAGACCAAATGCTTGAAGACTCTGAAGACGTGGCTCTGAAGATTCTAAAGACTTGAAGTTCTTCTGAACTTATTTATGATACAAGGTTACAAGACCAAGTGCTGAAGACTCTGAAGACGTGGTTCTGAAGACTCTGAAGACCTGAAGTTCTTTCAACCTTATGAGACGATACAAGGTTCTTCAAAACCAAGTGCTAAGGACTCTAAAGAGGAAGATCTAAAGACTCTGAAGACTTGAAGTTTTGATTAATTAGATGTTACATTATCTCCTCTTACTCATGCTCGCAAACGCCTCTGAAGTACACAAGGTTAGAAGATAACATTAACGTGGTACAATAGTACAAGGTACAAACAAATGTTTCATTCCACCACCATGAAGGACGAACACTGCGTATGATGTTGTTCCCCACATTCTCCCAAGCCGCCACAAATTTCATATTTCCAAATGTACCCTCCAACGGTTACATCACTTGCATGGAACTACATAAAGGCTTGAAGACTTGAAGAAACCACTGCTAATTCATGAGGAAACTTACTTCACCTAAACATTATTATTTCTTTGTAAAAAGTTGTATATCTTTCAAGTCATTTGTACTTAAAATCTATTTACATATCAGCTTGTGTCGAAGCATATTTACTTGTAGACAAACATATTATAAAACTGTTGTTTGATTGTTCCTTGAGAGACCCGTTGGGTCAGATTCTCAAGATGTCTAGGATAATTAGACTTAGAGGTTGTTAGTCACACACAGTTGGTGTGTGCAGGTGTGTTACCTTGAAAAATCTCAAGGTATTCAAGCATGTGTATTGAATGCAGATGTTCTTATAACTTAAGGGTGACTTTCTAAAATAAAGATCCTTCAGGAACTAAGAACTAAGTGTTTGAATGTTTGGTTTTAGTGTAGTAAAGAAAACAATGGTCGAAAAGGATGTTAGGTTACAATGGAGTCGACTATGAGAAGAATATGCTGAAATATGAAGAAATTGGCCGAGTCAACCAAAGCGTAGAAATGGTCGAATTTGGTCTTGTCGACCATAAGGGATTATGGACTTAGAGAAATTATGTTGTTTCCTTGTATCAAGGAAGAAACACATGTTCGAAGCAAGCCAGAAGCGGTTGAGTTTTTTAGAAGCGGGAAGATTCAAAATTTAAAGTTTCTAAGCAGTTATCCAGCAGCTTACAACTCGTTTGAGCGCCAAACAGGTGGAAACATTTGGTGAAGCGGTTACCTTAGAGTTCAAATATCACCCGTCGATTTCTTTAGGGCAGTTACCTTGTAATTACTATAAATAAGTAGTTTCAATGTAATTTCCGGGTGTTCACTTGTATACTCAAATCACTTTCAAAAACTCTGTTCATTCCGAGCGTCAGGAAGCAAAGAGTTCAAGAGTGCTTGATGTATGTGAATCACCACTTTTAATTCACTGAAAAACCTTTACATTTCAGTCATTTATTTTTGAAAACTTTAGTTGCATTTTATTTACATTTCAGCAATATCTTTGTGTTATACCCTAAAATTTTCCCTCCCACTTCTCAAGACAATTCACAACTCCATACTCAAGGATTTCACAAGGGTTGACTAGACAAACCCTCTCCTAAGCAATCAATCCAAACTAGGGTTGTGCTATTCTCAAGTCAAGATGGATTTCTAATACTTCAAGTGGTCATCATACCTCATCATATGTTTCAAGGGATCACTATGTCAAGTTTCAAGCCTTACAAGTCAAATTTGCCCATCCAATTGCTCAAATGGTTGAAAATCAACTGTATTGGACAAAAAGTCAATTGTGGTCAACATCAATATTTTTAAGTAATATTCATAATTTGATTAAAGGTTGATCATGATTCATCAAGAAAAGTCAAGATTTGATCAAAAGTCAAAGTTTCTAAATTAGGGTTTTTCAGATTAAAGTCAACAGAACTTTGACCAAGCATAACTTTCACATACTTTATCAAAAAATTTTCCACCAAATCTCATTTTGAAGGGAATTCAATTCTCTACAACTCCATGTCTCACAAGCTTTGGCCAAAAATGCTTCATTTGGAAGTTATGGATCAAAATATTACAGGTCCTTTTAAAAGTCAACAAAAAGCCATCTTTTTGTAAAGAAGTGTTCATGAGAATGAAAACTTAAATGAAGATGAAATCAAAAGGGTTGTTTATAGGATATCTTGAGATTTCTAAAAAGTCCAAGAAGATCCAAAAATGTTGAAAATTAAGCAAGGTACAAATGATACAAGTTGAGCATTTTTGAGGAGGTGCATGAAGAGAAATACTTGAAAAAAATCAATTTTTTTCTAAATGGGCCTAACTTTTCTTGGTTCAAACTTGTTTCTTATCTAAATTAGAACCTCCAAGCCTAAGGCCACGTTTTTTATCTTTTCTTTTTATTTATTTTGGATATTTATTCATTTAAAACCAACTTAATTAAAATAAAAGATATAAAATCAAAACATTAAGTGCAAGGTTGATTTTATCTCATTCTTGAGGTCCAAGCAAGCCCAAATAGCTGGCAATTTCGTGGAAAACATGATTGGCATGAAGATTGACAAATTTTTGGAAATATTGTATTTGATTCTTCAATCAAATATTTTCCAATAAAAGCAAGATATTTTGACATAACTCTTGACCTAATTTCTTCCTCTATATATACATATAAGATTCACAAGCCTCAAGGACGAAACCCTAGCCTCAAACAGCAACCCTAAAAATCTCAAAAATTCCAATAAGTTGGCAAATTTGTATCCTATTTTCCAGCCACTTTCAGTCACTTTCAAGCACTCCATCGTGCTCCTGGGGTAAGCTTGAGTAAGTATATGCCCAGAACCATGGCCATAACACGTTGAATCATACCATACATGAACATCCGTTTTCATACTTTTGCTTGATTTCGTATTTTGATTTTTAACGTGTTTTGATTTAAACTAACCATACTAATGTCTTCCTGAGGTTCAATAGAGCAGTTTAGATCCATCGTTGCAAGCTTTTCATGGCTAAATCGTTAATTGCCATTGCTAGGGAAGTTCGAGTTATCTTCTTCGAAACTCATGTTACAGGCACCTTCAGGCCAAAATAACCCCCCAATCGATTTGTAGCCCTTGAAATAGGGGGATAGGGTACCCTTGTTGCATTTATATTGTTTATTTTGCAGGTTTGATTCTTGAATGGCTGGAGAAGACAACCGGAAAACACCCCCGGCGTCTTTGACCTTCGCTGACTCCGGTGACCTAGGCGTGGCTACACACGGTTGGTTGATTTGAATCCAAGGGTCCCACCATGCACGTTTTGTTTTAAATCTGATTTTTCTGGAATTAGTTTCAAATATATATTTATGCTTTCACTTTGATACACGGATATATCACCACCCCAGTGGTAACACATGCGCGCGTTTGGTCCCCCCTCTATCAGGTCGCTGGATCGAACCTACATTTTGGCAATTTTTTCCATAACTTTTGATTTTCATGCAGGTAACACCTAAAAACAGATGGAAGCGTGTAATTGACAACACATGCAACATGGCTAAGTGGTAAAGTCTTAAACCCATGACCTCTAGGTCACGAGTTCAAGCCTTGCAGGGACCAAATCCAATTTTTTTACCACTTTTCCTCTTGAAACTCTTCTAACCTTTTTTTTCTTTTCTTAATTTCATTTAATTTTCTTTTCAAAACTAATTTAACCATTTTCAAAAATCACAAAAATAAAATAATTTCAGATTTAGGTTAATTAAACATTTAATTAATTATTGACATAAATATAATTTATTTTTCTCACGATTTAAATTATTTTTCATAATTAATTAGTAATTAACTTAGAAATTAGGTTTTCTTTACTAAATCGATTTCAAAAAATATAAAATTTTTTTTCTTTCATAATTAGGGTTTAGGCACTCTCTCTTATCCTTAGACATTTTCTTTTATTTATTTCTTCTATTTCGCATTTAAATATTAGAAATCAATGTATAGGTCGTATGGATATTTTTGTAATAGCGTAGGATTTTATTTTATGCCTTTACTTTCCGCACCTCTATTATGTAACTGCCCCAAAGCCATTTAATAGCGTATGACCTTTACTTTCCCGCACTTTACATTTCCGCAATTTACTTTCTGCACTTATTAACTGCTAGTAATGAGGCGTGTATGACAAGATTAATTCAATCAATCTAGATCACTAATAATCAAGATAAAATATCTGAACATAACCCACTCTTCACACATGCACCCACCTTAAGGTATCCTCTCTCATTGCCTTTCGAATAATGGTCATGTCCCTTGAACGTAAGGATATCTTAGCTAAGATGCTTACAAACATATCATCATAGTCCCTTCGATATAAAGATCATAGTCCCTCGATGACCCTTGATGTTGCCTATGAATATATGATCTCGTCCCTCGATTGTTTTCTACAAAAAGTGATGATCGTCCCTACGAATATGCTAAGGTGTCCCTACAAGTTGCCTTCTATGACCATCCAATGTCCCTTCGAATGTCCCTTTTTCATCCAACGAATAAGGTTACCTATCAACCACTGGTGTGGATAGCCTTATTTCTAAAGGAAAGCAAAATAACATGGAAACGAGAATTCTGAGTAGGTGATAAGTTTCTTTTGCTTGCTCAATCAGAAATACTCTTTACTCCTCAGACTTTTCAAAATCCTTTTCAAAACACTTTGTATACATTCCAGCGTGAATCATTACAAAGTCTTTTCCTAAACAAATCATTTCCAAACACTTTGTATACATTCCAGCGAGAATCATTACGAAGTCAAAGTGTAATGCATTTTCAAAAATATTTTCAAACACACACACAACAAACAATTTGTAAAGTGAGCTAAGCAATTAAGAGCCCGTAGATAACTACAGATAGAAAGGGTTCTAACACCTTCCCTTTTCATAATTGCCTCCCGTACTCAGAATCTAACGAAGGTATTTTCCTATTCTTTTCGCCTTCCCTTAATTAGATAAAAGAAAATTTGGTGGCGACTCTTGGTATCCGTAATATTTACAATAAAACGCAAAACAAACAAGTCAGTTCTCCCGCCGTATTACAGAACTGGCGACTCTGCTGGGGAAACACCCTAAAGAGAGGCTACCTTAGGGTCTTTAGATCAATTTATTGCTTTCATTGTTTGCTCTATCTTCTTTACTTTTAAGGGTTGCTCGGGTATTATACTTGTGAGGGATCCTACACCCGAATCCAGGTTTCCTTAGGTAAGTAGCAATAAATTATCACGACCGTTTGGCGTATACCGAAACAGTCAAAATGATGGCTATGTTAGTGCAACACTTTGGATGTCCCAATGCTCCTCTTGTTCAGTTGAGGAAATTATTTGGCGTCTGTGTGGTGTCATAAGCACTAACTGAACTTTTAGAACCCTAATGGACCCATCTTGGCCATTAGAAGATAATGAGATGGCCGACTTTGGTGCAGACTGAGGTTGATTGATACTCGATGCTACCTTCATTAAGATTCGACTTTCGGGATGTTTCGGTCGACCACTTGGTAGTCATATTTAAATAAAGCCTACAAGAAAGATCAATGATATGAGATTCCTAGAACCTGGTTACTATTATAGGACAGGTTGGACCCACTTAAACTTTGGTAGGGTAGACACCTATACTTCATGCAAGCCTTAAACCTAGGGCTATTCTATGAATTCTTGTGCTTGTTACTTGTTTTAAACATGACATCATGACATCATAACATTATATCATTTCTAACTATTTCAAGGACCTAGGGATTTATCTTTGCTCTGTTTTGTAGGAGTAATGGCCTCCAGGAGGACTATCCGAATCAAATTCATGGGTATACCTTCTCAACTCAAAGAATTGTTTTCAGAAGTTCCTGATCATGCACAGTTTATCAAAAGGCACAGTTATCTGTTTGACTTGGTTATCTCCGGTTTTGAAGAAGATATGATGCATGTCGTATTCCAGTTCTTCGATCCGAAACATCACTGCTTTACATTCCCAGATTATCAGTTGGTGCCTACATTAGAAGAGTTTTCTAAGCTACTTGGGATACCTATCCTTGATCAGATACCATTCACTAGTTCAGAAAAAGCTCTGAAATACGAAGACATCGCATCGGTATTACATCTAAAGCGATCAGACATTGAAGCTAATTGGGAAATAAGAAGCAGAGTTAAGGGTTTTCTTGCTAAGTTTCTGATAAAGAAAGCTCGAGAATTCCTAAAGGCTATGAGTTTCCATGTATTCGAAGACACTTTGGCCTTGCTAATCTATGGCTTGGTGCTATTTCCTAATCTAGACCAGTTCATAGATTTAAACTCCATCAAGATATTCCTCACTCGTAATCATGTGCCTACCTTACTTGGAGACATTCTGCATTCTCTCCACACTCGTACTATCAAAAGACAAGGAACTCTCATGTGTTGCATACCGTTACTTTCCAAGTGGTTTATTTCGCACCTTCCTTAATCAGTAATGAAGAACAAACAAAGATTGAAGTGGTCTCAAAGGCTGATGTCACTCTTGAAACAACCGGCTGAACATCATCCGATAACTGTATCAATGAAGTCGCCATCGAACGTTTTTTATCTCGCAAAAGGAGAAAGGTGAACGCATCGCAAAAACCTGAAAGGGATAAGACACGGTCTTGCGACCGAGAGATTGGGTAAGGGAATCTATTACGCGAAGGGAAGGTATTAGCACCCCACACGCCCGTAGTACTCTACGGTATCCACTTCTACTTTCTATCTAATGGGTGTGTTTATATCTATTTACTGCTTAATTGCTATATCTGTATGCTAAAAGAAAATGCATGTGAAAGAAAGTAAAATAAAGAAAACACGGGGAGAAGAAGGAAGTATTTACAAAGCTTGCTCGATCGAGCCCCGTGACAAGATGCCTACGTATTCCCTCGTGCAATGGGAAAGTCAGAGCGCCGTAGTTCGGCTCATATGTTTTGGTGGGTTATGTGTTTTTTACTTATACAAAATAATTTAAACACAAAAGAAAACCCGTAGGCAAAAAGGTTTGCATTGGTTGGTTGTTTTTACCTTAAAAAAGGGAGTTTGAACCATTATTAAGTGTTTTGGTTTGCAAAAGAAAAAGAAAAACAATTTTTAGTTTTATTACATGCATGGATGCAAAAGAAACTGGAAAACAAACAAGGGAAACTATCTAATGCTATCCCTAATGTCATCGTGCATGGATTACAACCTAAGGTCTAACTCGAATCACTACCTAAGGTAGAGTTGAGAGAATCCTAAAGGAACATGGCAAAGGTTTACAACCTAGATCTATTTCTATCTCGAATCGCTAGCTAAAGTAGAGTCGAAGATGAGAAAAAAGGATGGAAAAGGTTTAAAACCTAAGTCTATGTCCATCTCGAATCACTAACTAAAGTAGAGTCGAAGACGACAAAAGGGATGAAGCAAACAAGTGCTTTGGCAAAAGCACACAAACAATGCAATGCAAACAAACAAATGGCACACAAGCGCAGGAAAAAGGAGGAAGTCCCATAGCCTCGAACAGTAACGAGCATACCGTGAGTCAACCAGGAGCCGACACATCCGATTCTTGTGAATAGTATCACCGCATGACATGAATTGTCAGGTGTGAAGAGCAAATGATGCGAGCTCTGCAATAAATGCGAACCCCAAGAAAGTGTGGAGAGTCAGAATAGGGAACTCTTGCCACTTTTATTATTGACTAGATAAAAGAAGCAACACGATTCGCTGCAGCCGATGACACGGACTAGAACTGTATGGGGTCGATTATGACCCTTTCCGCTTGCCCATCATATCATCATGACTCGATAGCAGGAAATATAAAAAGCGGGACTTCGCTTGGTGGTACCACGTCGGGTGTCCTAACCACTCTGACCTATGCAAGCACAAATATAAACACTTACTGAGAATTACCTCCCTATGCAGATGGAGGATTTAAAATAAACCAAACACAATTAGCAAACAGAATCGCCCTAAACGGGTCTTTAAATAAACCAGTGGGGTTCTTGAACATGCTCCAACTACGGAAGCCCCTTCATACATCTCTATTCCTACTTCTCATGGCAAGGAAAGCGGTAAAACCCTACTTCTCATGCTCTCTAGAAAAGCGGTAAAGAAATGCGGTAAACAAAGTAAAAATAAATACCAAACGGATAAAGATCCGAAGAGCACTGCGAGCTATAGAAATACTCCGGAAAATTCAAGTATTGCTGGCACGCAATAAAGAAATCCGGTGAGAAGTGTGCGGAGGCACAAAAAGCATAATCAGAATGTGTGTCATACACATCTGAAGCAAATACACCTGTACAAGATCATAATCCAGACAATATAGATAAAGGATGTGCATCGATATGCACGGTCAAGAATGTGTGTCTATACACACTCGACGTATACCCAATAAACCTGCAAGAAACTATCCAGATAATACAGACAAAGGGGGGCACACACATGTGTGCGAGCAACAGATGTGGATTCTACACATCCAAATCAAATCAGATAACCTGCAAAAGATGGTGAAAACCAAGCAGACAGATAAAGAGTACACACACATATGTGCAACATCAAAACATGGATTGTATACATCCAAACCAATAGTATAATGCTCCGTGTACCTCGCATACAAAACAGAGTGTCAGAAGTAGAAATGAGGCTTTTAAATAAAGTACAAGACGCTAAAGTGGTTATTTACAATGAGATCGAAGTATTAAAGATAATTTCCTAGTGAGGGCAGCAACTAAATTGTTCTAAAGCTATCCTAAACATCTAAACAAATGAAGGAAAAACTACAAATTAGTCATGCGAAAGGAAGCTAGAAAAACTATACAATTATCAAACTAATTCCTACGAAACCGAACCATTAAAAGTTAAATTGAAAATCTATTTACAATCCTAAGGTAAAGTATACATTTAACTACAATTAAATGATAGAAAAAAATCCTAAAGTTTCTAAAAAAACACATGCCATTACACTTCTAAAATTAGTCAACTCAAACTATAAAGGAAAAAACATGCTTCTAAACATATTATTGAAAATGAATTAAAAATCAAAAGAAATTAATCGCAAAAATATAAAAAAAATATCAAAAATATTCTAAACTCCTAAAATGTCAGAAACTATTTTTTTTTACATTTTTTATAAGTCAAAACGATCGAAATCGGGAGCAATTTTGAAATAGTATTGAAATTTGTTTGCAAGGAGACAAGGGGTGTATTCCAAAATTCCAGATTAAACTACACAGGGTTGTATGGCGCTAAGGCCCAGCAAGCATGGGGGTATGAATTGTAATTCGTCTAAGCCCAAAACCAATTGAAGTAAGTCTAATTCTAAAATCTGCATTGAGTCCATTTTGATTAAAACAAACAAATATTTTTTTATTTAAATTTTTTTATATCAATGTCACATTTTATATTTTATGTGGTACATATATTAGGTCAATTGGTCAACCATGACTTAAGTTATATTCAGATTTTATTTTTTTTATAATGAAAATAACATGACACGTGGTGAGATCCGGATGGTTGGTAGGAGAAAATTACATGAACCAATGGGGGAATGACACGCATAGGACTCAAAAGGGGGTCACCGGCACAAGGGTCTCCGTTCATCCCTTCCGACTATCCTCCGCCGCCGCCGACGACCATACCGGCCAGAACAAAAGGCAAACACCATCTTCTCATTCGATTTCTAACACTGATTACGGATATGGCCTCTAAATTCAATTATTCAACGATATAGCTAAGAGAATCAACCATGAATTCCAGATCTAAAAGTTTCATGGGTGTCTAACATAACCTGTTTTACAGTTTAGAAATTGACTCTAGCTTCCAATTACTCAAAGCTTTCAAATGCAGTAAATGGTGCTACTTCTTGGACTTAACATATCGAGAAAGATTCGAACGACTCACCTGTTTGGAGCTTTACGAAAAATCACGAGAAAAGTCTACAGCTCTTGATGAAGATGGAGAAAGAAATCCTGAAACTCTCGATATGCGGGAGAATAATCCTAACATCATGCTTGAATCCTTGAAATAGAATTGAATCGGAATAATGATGAATCTTGCTTCAGTGAATCTTTGAATCAAACGTTGGATTCTCTTTGCCGACGAGTGAGAAATTCTGGGAACGAAGAAAAATCTGCATCTCCATTCATGAGGTCTTGGTGATGATGAAGATAAAATCCAGAAATCAGCGGTATGCCAAGCAATACACTCAACTCAGCGCTTGAAAATTCTTAAGAGCAAAAAACTTGAACAGAATCGCGGCGACCGTGTAATACGGTGAACTGACTTTGAGATTTTTGTATCGCAAATGTGCGGATAGCAAGAGTCGCCACCGACTTTTATTTTTATCCAATTAAGGGAAGGTAAAAGTACAGAAAAAGACCTTCGTTAGATTCTGAGTAAGGGAGAAGGTTATGAAAAGGGAAGGTATTAGCACCCCTTTCCATCTGTAGTTATCTACGGGCTCTTAGTTGCTCTAGATCACTTTAAAATTGTGCTTTCTGTGTGTTTGAAAATGTTTTGAAAAGACATTTCGCTTTGACTTTGTAATAATTCATGTAGGAATGTATACAAAGTGTTCGGAAATGTTTCGTTTTTGAAAAGAGTTTGAACTTTGACAAAAGTGTGAGGTGTGAAAAGTATTTTGATAGAGCAAGCAACTAAAAGTCTCATTACCTACTCAAAATTGGTCATTTTCATATTGTTTTACTTTCCTTTAGAATGGCGTTATCCATACCATTAGTTGGTAGGTAACCCTATTCGTTGGATGTAGAAGGGACATTCGAAGGGACATCGGATGGTCATAGAAGGCAACTTGTAGGAAGTATCCTAGCACATTCGAAGGGACTATCATCATTTTTCGTAGGCGACAATCGAGGGTCAAGATCATGTATTCGTAGGCGACATCGTGGGTCTTATGATCTTTGTATCGAAGGGACTATGATGATTTGTTTTGAAGGCAACGGTGCTAGAATACCTCTACGTTCGAGGGACTTGACCATTTGAATTCGTAAGGCAACGAGAGAGAATTACCCTAAGGTGCAGTGTGAAAAGAGTGTGTTGATTCAGATATTTTATCTTGAAAATTAGTGAGCTATGTTGATTATTATCTTGCCATACACGCCTAGTTACTAGCAATTTATAGGGTGCGGAAATTAAAATGCGGAATGTAAAGATGCGGAAAGATAAATGTCCTAAGCTATTACATGGCTTTGGGGCAGATACATAATTTAAACTTGCGGAAAATAAAACCTAATTTAAACTATTACATCCCATGAACAGTTACATAATTGGAAAAAATGAAAACAGTAAAAGAAACCGTCTGAAACGGAATAACCTGTAAAAGGATAAGAGAAATCGGAAAATATGATGAAATCAAATAAGAGAAAAATGTTAGTAAAAATGCAAATTTTTGAATGAGAAAAATATGACATGCTGTAAATAATGTAAATATGCTAAAATAATTTTTTGGGATTTTTTGGATGCATTTTAATAATTAAAAACTAATTAAAACTGATTTAAATGCTATATTATGAATAAAAATAAATATGCATGCAAAATTGTATTTTTTAATTTTATAAATTAAATAAGTATTTTTTGAAAATAAATGCAAAAGGAAAAAATATTTTGATGATTTTTAATGCATGAAATAAAATATTGAAATAAATTAAAATAGATGCAAAATATTAAATAATAGAAAATATGAAAAATATATGAAAATAGTTAAGTTTGTGAAAAGAAAAACAAATCTGGTCCTGGGCTGAATCGAACAGGGGACCTTTGAGAGGATCTTTGCACAGTGAGAGCTTTTACCACTACGCCATCTGTCACTTGTTGTCATGGATTGAAAACGTGGGATCATGAGTGCACACGCGTCGTAGCTTGGTGAGGTCAAGGCCCAGTCAGCTGGTGGGGTCCCCGTTGGATGGAATGAGCGAATCAGAGAGCACGATAATGCCACGCATGCGGTCAAGGAGTCCACGCCGGATTCAGCAACCGGAACCCTAACGCCGGTCATCTTCTCCGGTGGGTTGATTTTCCAACCTGCAAAAATACGCAAAATAAACAAGAAAATAGAACCCTACCCCCCTAAATCGGACCTCTTGAATCCATTGGTGGCATTAGTTTTGATTGAAAACACCTGTAGCTATCGATTCGAAGCTTGACAATTCGAAAAGCCCTAGGTATGACATCTCACGATTTTGACGTTCAAGCTGTGAAACGATTGCCCAGATCATGTATATGGAGTCTCATGAACACAATAAAAGCATTAGAATCGATTAACACGAGCAGAATAATCAAATGCAAAAATCAAAAAGTTTGAAATATGTATGATCATGTATGCATCGATTTAGCTTGTTTCAACCATTGGCAAGAGTGTGTACTTACTCAAACTTACCTCCTGAAGACAATGGAGTGGTTTTTGAGGGCTGAAAGTGGCTGGAGAATAAAACTCAAAAATTTACAATTCTTTGAAAAATTTGGCAAAATAAGGGTTGTGTATGGAGCTAGGGTTTCGTTCCTTGTGCTTGGCAATAGGCTGAGTATTTATAGAGGGATTTGAGAGAGAAAAAAGAGTGAAAAAAAGATTGGTTAATCAATGTGCAATATTTCTCATTCAAATAAAATCAAATTTCCTTAAAAATTTGATTTTTTCTTTCCATATGCATGCTATCACGAAATTGGTATGCTTGGTGGGCTATCTTGGACCTCAAGTAAGATATAAATCCAATCCATTTGAAAAAATATCTTATTTTCATATTTTATATGATTTAATTTTGAATTAAATGTTTTAAAATTCAAAGATAAATCATAAAAATAGAAAATTACCATGGCTAAGCATTTATGGGTCAAAAATAATGTCATGAACAAGTTTGGATCAAAAGATTATAGGCTCATTTGGAAAAGTTTGCATTTTGACCAAAATGTCCTTTTGTGCAATTGTCCAAAATTGTCCAACTTCTGAATAGTGTATCTTGCTCAATTTTCCATGTTTTTGAGTGTTCTTGGACTTTTTGGAAAGCTCTAAGAGTCCTCTAACCAACCTTTTTGGTCTCATATCTATTGGAGTTTCCATGCTCAATATATCCTCAAAACAAAATGTTTACTTTTTGTTGACTTTGAAAATGACCTGTAATGTTTTGGGCCATACCTCTCAAATGAAGCATTTTTTGGACATTCTTGAGAGACATGAAGTTGTAGATAATTGAATTTCCTTCAAAACAAGAGGTGGTGGAAAAATTTCTGAGAAAGCATGAGAAAGTTATGATCAGCCAAAGTTCAGTTGACTTTTCACCTAGAAACCCTAATTTAGAAAGTTTGACTTTTGAGCAAATCTTGAGTTTTCTTGATGAATCATGATCAACCCTTGATCAAATGATGAATGTAACTTCAAAATGAGGATGTTGACCAAAAATTATGAAGTTTGATCAGTATGTTGACCACAGCTTGACTTTTGTCCAATACAACTGATTTTCAACCATCTGAGCAATTGTCTGAGGAAACTTGACTTGTGAGGCTTGAAACTTGACATAGAGAATCTTTGAAGCATATGAGGAGGCATGAAAGACATTGGAGATGTTGGAAGTCCATCTGAAGCTGAGAATTGCCAAACCCTAGTTTGGGTTGATTGTCTAGGAGAGGGTTTGTCTGATCATCTCTTGAGGAATCATTGAGCATGGATGTATGAAATATCTTGAGAAGATGGAGGGCAAATTTTGGGGTATGACAGACCGTCGTCAATGTGAAGGAACAAATCCTTCTTATACAATATGAAGAGTCAAGTAGCAAGAACTCGATCTATTCCTATGAACCACGAGAGATTTCAGCAACGGTTCCGACTAGATCGTAACCTCTTTTCAATTGAGCCATGATAAACGATTGAAAGGAGTGAGAGAAAGAGCTTTTTCGGTTGAAGATGAGATTCAAGAAGAAGAAGCCAAAAAATCCATTATTGTTTCATCAATGGTGAAAGGAGTTTGTTACAGGTTTATTGTGAGAGAGCAAGAGTGTTGTTACAGTGAAAGAAAGAAAGAATGAGAGTGGAGTTGGTTATGGAGAGTGAAATTGCTCAGGGTGAAGACGGGGAGAGAGAAAGAAGGAGCGAGCGTGAGCCAGCGGGAGAGAGAGGATCCGAGGGTTGTTCATAGCGGAGAGAAAGAAGAAGTGAATGGAGTTTTTTCATTCTGTTAGAATGGTGGTCGCTAATAGAGAGAGAAGGGAAAACTGTTGTTATTGTTTGTTGCCGATTCTGTTAGAGAGAGTGCAAGAGAAAAAAGGAGATTTCTTTTTCTGTTAGAAGGAGAGAAAGGAGAGGAAATCCAGAGAGGAAAAAAAAGTAAGAGTATGATATGGTTAGAATGTTTTGTTCTCGCCTCCCTGTGCATTAAGTGTGGCCAATTGTAGAAATACAATGTACTGTCATCTAGTGCACCGTCGGTCTGCCTAGGAAAATCAGCTCATGCCAGCTACTTTAGATGCTTCCATCTTGGTGCGTAGTAGTTAGACCGACACAATGATAACGTTGACTCGAAGAGCATACTTGGTAGAACAACATTGATGTTGAATGCCCGATGAAAAGTTGATCACAAGCTCGCCGTATTCAGCTTCGAAGTCATGACGACACAAGCTGACTTGAATGTTTGAGAATTTCTCTAAGTGTCATGTTTACCACTCAATCCATGTACACCACTTTACGGATCTATAACTTTTCCGATACTCGACCGAATAACACAAACTCGGTGCCATTGGAAAGATGACATGTGGAAAAACAACTTTGCTTTTAATTACAAACCTGAAAAAAACCTTAATCGTAGAGAAAAATTGCCATGAACTATGCCTCGCAAGTGTTCGATAAAAGTACTGGCCAGGCTGGGCAAGGCAAGCGCATGATGTCTAGCAACTTACCAACTTCGAAACATCAGTTACAGCGCTTCGTATTTTCCGCTCCGACGTCCGAAACAAAATAATTTCTAAACGAAACTTGTAGAGAGCATGGCAAACTCCAACTTTCGTGTTCGGATTTTTCCCGTGCGGCAATCGAATCGATGAGAAAACAGCCTCAAACGTGTGCACAAAAACTGTTCGATGAAATGCTTCCGTAGCCATGGCAAAAATGCATATGCTGTCTTGCGTTTTGGAAGCTTCAAACTGCAAACTACGGCGCTCCGTATCTTCCGCTCCGACGTCCGAAACGAAAAAGTTTGTGAACGAAACTTATAGAGGAAATGACAATCTCCAACTTTCATGTTCGGAGTTTTTCCGTGCGGCAACCGAATCGATGATAAAAAAAGCCCTGAACATGTGCACAACGACTAGTCGAATATTGCAAACATGATGAATCCTTATAGACTACTGTGAGATGAACAACTTTGCAGTTGAACACTTTTTAATTCGGAGCTGATAACTATGATAAAATCGAACTGAAACTGTCAGCTCGAGCATAGAAACAAACACTTCAAAATATTTCTAAGTGTTGAATTTTTGAGAAATGATAAACCGTAACTTCTGAGCTCCGTAACTTTTGATCCGATTCCCGAATGGATTCGATTTCTTCAGCAAAGTTATAGATTGCCGCTAAACGAACAACTTTTATTTTGAACTCAACTCGAATCGACGCCTCGAAACACATGTAAAATACCTCCGAAGTCGAGCGCTTGAACACATTAAAAACACTCAAAATTTTCCCTAAGTGTAAAACTTCAAAAGTTGTGAACTTCAAACTTTGGAGCTTTATAATTCGAAATTCGGGCATTTCTGGAAAAATATTCACAAGGACAAAGTCGGAGTACAAAATGCGCTCTTTCCAAGGACTACTCATTCGTTAAATTGCGACCACAGACGAGTGAGATAGAGAGTCGACAACATGGCTCCGTGAACATAAAGTGCTTAAAACTTAGAAATTTTTTCTAAGTCTAATATTACTTAAATTGCAAGAAATCTTGTTTTCACCCGTTTCTTCCGACTTTTCTCAACGAATGATCACATTTTTTTCAAAAGTCGACTTTTGACCATAATTTCGACCCGAAATTCCACCCGGTTAAACTTTGACTTTTGTTGACTTTTTAGTACACACATTCAAATATCATTTTATCCGATCGTTCTTGATTTTCTGATGAATCGCGTGGACCAATAAGCCAAATACCAATACTTCAAAACTCACAGAAGGCCATATAATCAATTCGGGCTTAAATATTCGACCACAACACACTGTAGCTTGAAACTGTAATCAATATCCACCTGGTAGGTGATCGAAACACCAAAACTTCAATTCGCGAGATAATCAGAAGCTTCGGGACACACATATCTTGCGTATTGAGATGTCGTCAAATAATGTAACCTCGATACTCATCTTTTGGAACCAAACCTCTTCTTTAGAATTGCACAGGCTCACACGATTTAGAAAATTCCGAACCCCTGATCAATGCATGAATGATATGTATGCGATGCACCTATTGATTAAATGTAAGCCAATTTTTATTAAAAGAAATGAAGAGGGCGAATTTTGGGGTACAACAGCTGCCCCTATTCAATCTTCTTCGACCAGAGGGTGAGATTGGCGCAAGCCTTTCGGACCAACAAGGTAGAAGATGATTGAATACTTAAATGAACCGAAAAATTCGCGCTCTGAATGCGAGCGGAGAATTATTATATTTTGATTTTTCTACTTGAAAATATACATTGGAGAGACATAAAGAGGACACTCTTATACGAACGAACTCGGGCATTTCGCTCATGAGAACACTTGTATTAAAGCGACCCTCTAGGGATGATACAGAAGACACCCATGAAAGAGCGACTCACTGACCACTAGATTTCAAAGAGGCACTAAAGGGCTTTAAAAGGAAGGACGCACTTGTCCAACCGATTTTACCAGACAAACTGGATTTTGAAGAGGCGCTAAAGGGCTCTAAAAGGAAGGACGCATTTGTCCGACCGAGGATACCAGATAGTTGGATTTCAAAGAGGCACTAAAGGGCTCTAAATTGCAATGTTAGCTAAGCTAACAGAAGGAATACCTGACCTAAGGTACAAGTGCCAACCACAAAGGAATTGATCCAAACAATACCTCTAAATTGCAATGTTAGCTAAGCTAACGAAAGGAAATACCTGATCAAAGATACATGTAAACCAGAAAGGAGAGACTGATCAAAACAGAGCTCTAAACTGCAACGTTAGCTAAGCTAACAGATGGAAAACCCGATCTAAGATACAGGTAAACCGACCAAAAGGAATCGATCGAAACCTCTAAATTGTAGTGTTAGCTAAGCTAACGGAAGGCGATACCCGATCTAAGATACAGGTAACCCAGAAAGGAGAGACTGATCAAAATAGAGCTCTAAACTGCAACGTTAGCTAAGCTAACGGATGGAAAACCCGATCTAAGATACAGGTAAACTGACCAAAAGGAATCGATCCAAATGAAACCTCTAAATTGCAGTGTTAGCTAAGCTAACGAAAGGTGATACCTGATCTAAGATACAGGTAACCCAGAAAGGAGAGACTGATCAAAACATATCTCTATGTTAGCTAAGCTAACGGAAGGAAATACCCGATCTAAGATACAGGTAACCCAGAAAGAAGAGACTGATCAAAATAGATCTCTATGTTAGCTAAGCTAACGGAAGGAAATACCCGATCTAAGATACAAGTAAACCAAAAAAGAAGAGACTGATCAAAACAGATCTTTATGTTAGCTAAGCTAACGGAAAGAATACCCGATCTAAGATACAGTTAAACCAAAAAAGAAGAGACTGATCAAAACAGATCTCTATGTTAGCTAAGCTAACGGAAAGAATACCTGATTGTTCGCGTTAAAAGGTGACGCGCCTGAGGATGCGAACGTGAGTTCGGATCTTCTGGTACGCAACGATTTAAATCTTTTGATTTGTTTATAAAGATGCCGCGAGCATCAAGCTTTATTATTTTCAACACAAGAAAGATGATTTAATGATTATGAAAAAGGGGAAAGCTGAAATACCCTCAATTGATATTGGTATGCGTAACGACTAGCGCAAACTAGACGTAACGCATTAGGGAGATTCTGAGTAAGGGGGATTGTTATATAAAGGGAATAGATGGAGCACCCTAAATATATGTAGTTATCTACAGTTTTATATATGAATATATTTGATATGTTTGTGTGTTTTAATTGCTATTTCTATGATTGGGAAAGTTTCTCCTTTGGGATTTTAAGAAACAGTAGATTATGTGGGATTCTAGGTTTTGTTATTATTGTGCTCGCAAAGATCTGTGGATCTTCTGCATACATATCCCCTAGTGGGAATCAGAGCATTTGTAGCTCGGATCTACAGGGTTCTATGGTTTGTTTGGTCTGAGGGAGATAAAAATTTGCTCGGCAAGGATGAGACCTTGTTCCTACGTATTCTCAAAAGGATGTTGAGAAAGTCAGAGCAATCGTAGTTCCCACTTATGCTAGTGGAAAGCAACGGGATGTTAGTAAGAGACAGACAAATGTCATCTTAATGAAAAATGTATCTAATCTATTTCATCACATACACTTTTGAAAAGTTGTTTGATTGATAAAAATCCTTCGTCGTAAGTATTAGGTGTTTTGCTTGAGTGTACAAGCGTTACCACTTACATGTTTAAGAAAGATGTTTGAAAAAGATAATTGAATCTTTTAACTGTAAGTATTGGGTGTTTTGCTTGAGTGTACAAGCGTTACCACTTACAATTAAGAGATGTTTTTGTTTGATTTGAAAAGAGTTTGAAAAAAGTTTTGACTGTATGTGATGTGATAGATGAGATACTTCTTCCATAGAGATGATAGATGTCTAAATCTCAAGGAGAAATTGATTGGATTAAAGGGATGCTTTTAAGAAGCCCATGGGTCCTTGTATTGTTAGCCCAAGAGGAGGCATTCCGAGGGTCATCGAGGGTCATCGAGGGTCCTTGTATGAAGCTCAAGAGGAAGCTATAGGGTATGGCTGGCTTTGTCTTGAAAGGGATTTCACCGAGAAACCATCCTTTTCTGAATAAGAGCAATTTCACCGGGAAATTTTACTCTCTGGGGAATTTGAAAGTGATTTCACCGGGAAATCATCCTTTCAGGGTTCTATCTTAGCTGGTGATTCTTTGTATTGGAAGCCCAATAGGAGGTAAGAGATTTCCGTCTCTTTCATTGTATGATGCCCAAGAGAAGGCTAAACTCAATGAGGAGTTCTTTGAACGAAGCCCAAGAGGAGGCCGACTCAACAGGGAGTGTTGTCTTATACGAAGCCTAAGCGGAGGCTAACTCTGGGAGAGTTTCTTTGTACAAAGCCCAAGAGAAGGCTGACCCATGCCGATAAGTTATCTTGTATGAAGCCCAAGCGGAGGCTAAACTCAACTGGTGATGAGTTGTCTTGTATGAAGCCCAAGCGGAGGCTAAACTCAATTGGTGATGAGTTGTCTTGTATGAAGCCCAAGCGGAGGCTAAACTCAATGAAACCTATTGATTAGTCTAATTGTTATGTTATTTATTAGACAGTTTGGATAAACAGGTGTGTGTGATATGTATTCACAGGAATTTATGAAGGAAATATAAACAATGCATGATGTTTATTTACAGCAGTTTATGAAATATAAACAAGTGTCTGTGAAACGAACGTTTAAAACGAGCGTAACTTGGTTATTCATAAGTTTGTACTGTGTACAAGGAAATGAATATGTACACGAACGAGCTATTTATGTACAGACAAAGATGGATGTACATAGGAGGGTTGGGACTTACACCATAAGGGAGGCCCGTTGATTTGAAAGTAGTTTCACAGGGAATAATGCTCCTTTCAATACCAATGGTATTCAGTGTAAAATGTACAGATGAAACAGAAATGATTGATCAAAGTTTATCTGTAAAAGTATTTTCAAAGAAAGAGTATCAGATTATGTACGATAAAAGGTTTTGAAAAAGAAGTATCCGTGTATGTATGATAAAAGTTTTTGAAAAAGAAGTATCGTTATGTACGATAAAAGTTTTTGAAAAAAGAAGTATCTGTGTTATGTATAGATAAAAGTTGTATGTGTTTGGAAAGTTTTTGATATGTACAAAGAAATATTATGTACATAAAAGAATGTTATGGGACTTACACCGTGATGGAGGCCCATTGGTTTAAAAGAAATCTTGCTCAGGAGAAACCTTCCTTTAGAACCAATGGATTCGCGATAGAAAACGAATGAAAACAAATGAAAGAAATTTGTTTACGTTTGAATATTAACAATGATAATTTGAGTATGGACAAGTAAAACTAAATATGTACATAAAGGGTTGGGACTTACACCGTAAGGGAGGCCCATGATCGATCGAGAAATTCGAGAAGAAACGAATTCAGTTTTATCGTTTTGAATTGGATCGATTATGGTAAAAGATGCAAGTTTTGATGAAAAAAGTTTTGAAGAATGATTTTGAAAATGTTTTGAAATGTTAAGTTTATTTATGAGAAGTTTTGTAAAAAATGGGAAGTCGAAAACTTGAAAAATTCACCTTTTAAGGAGGTTTGAAAAGTGTTCGGAACGTCGTTTTCGGCTCGATTAAAATTTAATCAGATGAAAGTTTTTTCTGAAAATTTTTGCACTATCATAAAATAGATACATTTATTGACAAGTGTTTAAAAATCATCTCAAAATGAGAAGTTTTGATTGGTCAAAAAAATGTTGAAAGTTTGAAGAAAAAATATGAAAATATTGAAGAGTTTGTGAAAAAAGAGTGAAAAAATGGTCTTGCTGGGTTTTGAACCCATGACCTTTGAGTGGGACGCGTGTCACAAAGCCTTAAGAGCAAGCAAGCAACCAACTGAGCCAAACGCGCTGAGTGTTAGTGGATTAAAAACACACGTAGATAAAGGATTGGATAATTTAAAAATTTGAAAAATGAAGAACACATGAAGAACGCGCGCAACCTGGGTTTATAGTTTTTGATTTTCAGAATCTTTGATCCAAGCTATCTCCCTCGTTTCTCAATGGAATTGGACGATGTAAACATCAAAATAACTCGGTTTTGAACAAGGAATACAACGGTGGTTGTTAATTTTATTTATTTTCAGTCAATCATGTTTGAATTTCTGGGAACTCGAAGAACCCTAGAAACTGATTTTTCAAATTAAATGATGTATTGTTCATGATTGTTTGATTTTGTTGAGGGTTAAGGATCGTGTTAAGTGCAGAAAGAGAATGGCCAAGAGTTTTTGTCAAAAGATTCAAAGAATCATGAGAACCAAACTCGTGTTCATACCTGGAAAAATGAGAATCGAAAACGATGCAAACGTGTTTCCAGTTGCTGTTTCTTGATTGTGTGAGCTCCAACGGCATGTATGGAAGCTTTGTGGATGGCCTGCACCTCTTGAATCAAGATGGATCGTTCTACACAAGTCGACCTGCACAAGCTTGAAATGGAAACTGGAAAATGATATAAATCGTGTTACAATTAGATGTTCTTGATCTGGATCATGTACATGAGGTATGGTGATGGTGTATGGATGATTACAACATCAATTGATCAAGCCTAGCTTCAGTTTCGAATTCCATGGCAGTTTTGGAAGCTTATGTGCATAGAAAGTGAAAACTGGTTTTTAGTGTTTCTTGGATTGATTTTAGATTTCAAACATGTTCCATATTGATCATTAGATGTATTAGACACCAAAGTTTATCATAGTTCTTGCTAGATTTGAAAATTACAATGTTTGGCAATTTGAACTTATGATACTTGAATTTGAAGAAAGTGGAAGGAAAGCTTGTATTTGTGGAGCTTTGGTGTTGATTGAAGCTTGAAATATGATCCTTTTATAGACAAATAGGTTCTGAAATGTTAGGCAAGGAAGTACAAGCCACTTGTGATTCAAAGAAAACTTAAGGGGCAAGGAAGTCATTTCAAAAGTAAAAGGAAGGTTCCTTTTTTACCATGTGTGAATTTATCCAAACTTGATCCAATCTTCAATCATCACTTCTCACTGATGTTTATCAGTTTGATGACTCAATTTGGCAAGGTGGCAAGTGGTTTTAATGAAAAAACACAAAATGACCTATAATTTTACAAGTTTGTACTTGAAAATTATGGATTTTGGAGCTCTATATTTCAAATTCAAAAGTGTAGCTAGACTCCATGGATTTGAGAGTTCTTGGACATTTTGGAAAGATTTTTCCATGATCTACAACTTTCATGTTTTGAGTTTTTCCAAATTCCAATTGGAACTAGGTGAAAAAATGGCTTGAAGTTTGGAAAAAATGTGAAATTTCAACACTTAGAAATTTTTCTAAGTATAGAAATTTTGACTTTTTGTTGATTTTTCCAAATTCTTTGATTTTTTATGATCATGATGGATCATTTGAAGTATTTTGATGATTGAAAAAGTTTTGTTTTGAAAAATTTGACCAAAAGTCAAAGTTTGACTTTTCTGTGCAGATGAAATTTCATCAAATGTTTCTGAAAACGACTGATGAATTCTGTGAACCTCTGTGATATTTTGAATTCAGAAATTAGGTCAAGATGTTGTCTATAAGATATAATGACCAATCTCTATCCAAAAAAGTCATTTCTTGTTCAAAAAGTCAGAGAATTCTCATGCCCGATCAAAACCCTAATTGGTCGATCCTCGATTGATCTGTGAGAAAATTTGATATCTGAGGATTGAAAGCTGATGATTTGATCAAGATAGATCAAATGGATTGAGAAAATCTCAAACCCTAATTGGTTAGCACTTGAATCAGATGAAAATCTGATGAAACCCTAATTTTGACCTGTGAATGCTATACCCGATTAATGCTGTCTGAGCTGTTAGTTATGCAGATGATGCAAATGTAAGGTGGTATGTTAGGTCAAAATTTGGGGTATGACACCGATCTAAGATACAGGTGAACCAAAAACGATAATCAACGATAGACTCACTAGGGATAAGATATATGGAATGATCAAATTATAGATCGAAAGCGAATTTACATGGAAGGAGACCAACTAAAGGGACTCTAGCAAACAAGGTTAACTTAGGAATATGAAGAAAAGAGACCGATTAGATATGAGACTCTAACAGAATTCTCCAAAACAAGTTGGACTTTAAGTAGGTACTTGCAAAGCACAAGAACTATAATATCCCTCAGGCCAAATGCGAGGTATAGTTCTTCAAGAGTAGCAATTATCTGAATTACCACACACCAAGTATGGATACTCAAATACTTGAAAAGTAAGAAAGGTTGAATACCGACTCGTACTCACACTCCAACGGCGAGACAAACACGGGTAACATAACCAACGACTTGCATAAGCAAGGAAAGTCTACGACTTACTGGGGAAAGGGTAACACAACCCGACGTGACTGAGATAAAGAAATTCACAGAAGACTCCACTGGAGGGAGAAAGAGTTCCCATAAGACACTCAATTTGAAGTGACGATTAGGGAAGCAGAGATCCGTTGAGAAAAGAAACTTGAGGGTAAACCACATAGAGATTGTTTATTTCTTCTAGATAATCATAACCGGCAAACACTTAATATGCATGTTTGAACTTTTATGGCGTAATGCTCCCAATCAACGGAATGCTACGCGTTTAGAGAGATGCAATGTAATGAATGCATGCTTGAATGATTAAATGAGAAGTAGTAATATCGGTGATCGGATGCTGAGAAGCCATTAACATCCATGAGAGAGATACCACTGAGGAGTGGATTTTGGAGAACACTTGCAAAAATAAATTGCAACTCCAATATGGGAAGCATTCTTCACTTGGGGAGAATCGAATTGGACTTCCACCAAACCTTGACTTCCTGGGGAGAGAGCCGATACTCTTCACTGAGGATACGGAAAACTTCTCTAGATAATTCTCCTCTTTCACTAGGGAATTTAGAGACTTCATGGGGAATTTCGAAAGAATCTTCGTTGGGGAACACAACTTCATGGAGAAATCCGCAAACATCTGTGAGTAACCATTAGCATCTTGAATAAATCAAATGGAATTAGACTTCATCGGGGAATCAATCCTCTTGTGGGGGATATGAAGCTTTTAAACCAAGAACCCGCAGGGGAGAACATAACAATCTTTGTCTCCAAGAATAAAGATCTCAATAGCAAGACCACACTAGGGAGACTTCGACTGAGGAATGCACATCGGTGTAGAAATACTCACTAGGGATATCAAGCCTAAGTCAACGGTTCAAACACCATCTTCACTGAGAATAAAGGCTAGAACCTTCTATTAGGGATGATTTAAGAATTCAATGGACATTCACTGGGGAATTTATCCTGGAACAAGTATCAATGACCTCACCGGGGATTTACTTGAGATTGGTACCCATAACTTGCACTGGGGATTATAATAATGTCAATATGTTGAAGTGTGTATCATTGGGGAACTAATCAACCTGTCAGACCCTTCTGATGATGAATTCTGCTTGAGAATCAACCTCACTGGGGATAAGCCTCAACCAACATCGAGACTTATATTGGAGAGTATGACAATATTAATATGTCAAAGCACGAATCACCGGTAACAAAATCAGTCCACCAAGACATTTCATAAATGAACTCTACTTGAGAATTAGCTTCACAGGGGATGAACCTGGATTGGGATGTACTCTTCATTGGGAAAAAGGGACATCACATTGATAACCCATCAGTTACCTACAAATTGCGAATCATAACATTGTCTCCAAGCACAAAGTGGCAAACTTTGGATACCGTCATTAACACCCAAAATCTTAAGCAGTTTCAAAAATTTACATCATGCGTTGTAGCAACAACAATATTTTAAAAATGCAAAATTTATCAAAAATTTCGGACGTATTTTTTTGCAAACAACCAGTAAAATAAAAATAAGGACAAAAAGAAACATAATTTGGATAAAAATTTGAAATTTTATTGATTTTATAGCCAGTGAATAGGCATTTACATCAAGAAGCAATTCCTAAAAAGAGGTAATTGCATACACTACAACATAATGGAGAGACATAAATGGCAATGTAACGACAGATTTCAACGGATCTAACTTCGCTATAACCCTCCATGTCTTCAAAGCACCTTAGCCATCTTGCTTTCTGGACAAACTGATTGGACTGTTTCCATACTGTCATACCCCAATTTTTGACCTAATATACCACCTCACATTTGCATCATTACATCACTAACAGTTCAGAACAGCATTAATCGGGTGTAGCATTCACAGGTCAAATTTAGGGTTTCATCAGATTTTCATCTGATTCAAGAGGAAAGCAATTAGGGTTTGAGTCTTACTCACTTCATTTGATCTATCTTGATCAAATCATCAACCTCTGATCATCAGATATCCAATTTTTCTCATTGATCAATCAAGGATCGACCAATTAGGGTTTTGATCGAGGATGAGTATTCTCTGACTTTTTGAGCATTGAATGACTTTTTTGGCTAGATATTGATCATTATATCTTAGATACAACATCTTGACCTAATTTCTGGATTCAAAACATCACAGAAGTTCACAGACTTCATCAGTCAATTTCTGAAACATCTGATGAAAATTCATCTGCACAGAAAAGTCAAACTTTGACTTTTGGTCAATTTTTTCAAAACAAAGCTTTTTCCAACATCAAAATACTTCAAATGATCCATCATGATCATAAAAAATCAAAGAATTTGGAAAAGTCAACAAAAAGTCAAAATTTCTAACACTTAGAAAAATTTTCAAGTGTTGAAATTTTGTACTTTTTCCAAACTTCATGGCATTTTTTCACATAGTTCCACTTTGATTTGGAAAAAACTCAAAACATGAAAGTTGTAGCCCTTGAAACAAGCTTTCCAAAATGTCCAAGAACTCTCAATTCCATGGAGTCTAGCTATACTTTTGAAATTGAAACATAAGGCTCCATAACCATGGTTTTCAAGGTCAAAACTTCAAATTATAGATCATTTTTTGATTTCTTCTTCTAGAACACTTGCCACCTTGCCAAATTGGGATAAGAACTGATAAAAATCGGTGAGAAGTAATTATGACAAGTTTGGATCAAGTTGAATATTTTCACACATGGTTAAAAAAGGAAGTTTCCTTTTCCTTTGCAAATTGTCTTTCTTGCCCTTTAAGGCAACTTTGAATTACCAATGCCAAAACTTTGTGCCTAACATTTCAGAGCTCATGGCCTATAAATAGAGGCATCCTTTTCAAGTTCAAACACACCAAAGTAATGCCAAGTCATGCTTTCATTCTTCTTTCTTAAAAATCAAGAAACTTAGTGAATTTTGAGAACTTGTGCATTTTTGAAAATTAATGAAAAACTTTGATCAAATTGGTGTCTAATATGCTTTAACATCAACATGAAACTTGTTTGAACACTTAAAAACAACATAGCCAAGCTAGAAACCAGAATTACATGCCATGCTCATAGGCTTATGCAAAACTGCCTTATCATTCGAATTCTTGGTTTGGCTTGAGTAATTGATGTTTTGATCATCCAAACACTATCCATGAACATCATAGACATGATGCAGATCATCAACAACTAACTGTAACAACTCTAACATCAATTTCCAGTTCCATTCGAAGCTCTGTGCAGGTGGACTTGAGTAGAGTGATCCAGGAAAGCTCATGAAGTGCAGACCATTCCTACACCTTCCCTAACAGCCGTTGGAGCTCAGGCAATCATAAAAACACAACTGGAAACACTCCTGCATTGAATTCAATTCCAGCTTCAACAGGTAAGAACACGAAACTCAATCTCATGATTCTTTGATTCATTTGAAAAAAACTCTTGGCCGTTTTGTTTCTGCACCTAACACGATCATAAACCCTCAATCAATTGGAGAAATCATTAACCATACATCATTTCAATTAAGATTTTTCAGTTCTAGGGTTCTTCGTGTTCATCAGAAATTTAACCATGCTAGACCAAAAATAAATGAAATTAACAACCACCATCATGTTCCTTGTTAAATTTCGAGCAACTTTCATGTTTACAACTTTCAAAATCATTGAGAAACAAGAAAGTTACAAAATCAAAGAATTGAAGAGGATGAAGAACATGTTCGCGCGTGTTCTTGTTATTTTCAAATTCAAATTTTCCAATATAATATAAACACGTGTTTTTGTTTCAATACAAGAATACACTCTTGCCCCAGTGGTTGCCAGCTCGCTCGTAGATCACTTTGCCACGTATGCCACCCATCAGGTCCTGGGTTCAAACCTCCCATGGACCATTTTTTTCAAACTTTTCATATTTTCTTCATATTTTTTAAAAACTTTGACATTTTTTTTAACCAATCAAAACTCCTCATTTTGAGGTGATTTTTTGTACACTTGTCAATAAATGTATCTATTTTATGATAGTGCAAAAATTTTCAGAAAAAACTTTCATCTGATTATGTTTTAATCGAGCCAAAAACGACACTTTGAACACTTTTCAAAACCACTTTAAAAGGTGAATTTTTCAAACTTTCGAATTCCGATTCTTTTCAAAACTTCTCATAAATGAAGCTCACTTTTCAAAAACACTTTTAAAAACATTTCTTCAAAACTTTTCATCAAACTTACATCTTTTTTACCATGATCGATCCGATTTAAACGATAAAACCGATTTCGTTTTCTCTCGAA
Organism: Vicia sativa; assembly: GCA_021764765.1. Lineage (NCBI taxonomy): Eukaryota > Viridiplantae > Streptophyta > Magnoliopsida > Fabales > Fabaceae > Vicia > Vicia sativa. The sequence continues at coordinate 70,060,073 of CM038796.1, read as the reverse complement.
TTTCTTAATCGATCATGGGCCTCCCTCACGGTGTAAGTCCCAAAACATTCTTTTATGTACATAATTATTTCTTTGTACATATCAAACTCTCTTCAGATACATACAAATTTTTATCCAGATAATACGATACTTTTTATACTCAAGTACAGACAAACTTCGATCGTTTGTTTTCACTTCACTTGTGTATATACAAACCAACATTCTTTTATGTACATACATATTTTCCTTGTACATATCAAAATCTTTTTATATTCATACAAATCTTTGTCTGTACATAATACAGATACTTTTCACAGATAAATTTCGATCGTTTGTTTTCCGTTTCGTCTGTATATACTGAATACCATTGGTATTGAAAGGAGCATTATTCCCGGTGAAACTGCTTTTAAACCAATGGGCCACCCTTACGGTGTAAGTCCCAACCCTCCTATGTACATCCACATCTCCTGTACATAAATACTCGTTCGTGTACATACTTACTTTCTTGTACACATTCAAACTTGTAAATAATCAAATTACGCTCGTTTTAAACGTTTGTTTCACAGACACTTGTTTATATTTCCTTCATAAACTTTTGTAAATAAACATCATGCATTGTTTATATTTCCTTCATAAACTCCTGTGAATACATATCACACACACACTTGTTTATATAACTGTCTAGTTATAACATAACAACTAGTCTAACCAATAGGTTCCCCATAGTTATAGCCTCCTCTTGGGCTTTATACAAGATAACTCTCCCCACAGAGTTCAGCCTCCTATTAGGCTTCATATAAGAAAACTCATTCATCTGAGTTTAGCCTCCGCTTAGGCTTCATATAAGACAACACTCCCCTGTTGAGTCAGCCTCCTCTTGGGCTTCGTTCAAAAGAACTCCTCATCGAGTTTAGCCTTCTCTTGGGCATCATACAATGAAAGAGACCATGAAATCTCTTAACAGCCTCCTATTGTGCTTCCAATACAAAGAATCACCCGCGTTAGGATATAACCCTGAGAGTATAATTTCCCGGTGAAATTGCTCTTAATTCCAAAAGGATGGTTTCCCGGTGAAATCCCTTTTAAAGTCAAAACCAGCCATACCCTATAGCTTCCTCTTGAGCTTCATACAAGGACCCTCGATGACCCTCGATGACCCTCAGAATGCCTCCTCTTGGGCTAACAATACAAGGACCCATAGGCTTCTTAGAAGCATCCCTTTTAATCCAATCAATTTCTCCTCGAGATTTAGACGTTTATCATCTCTATGGAAGAAGTATCTCATCTATCACATCACATACAATCAAAAACTTTTCAAACTCTTTTTAAACAAAAACATCTCTTAATTGTAAGTGGTAACGCTTGTACACTCAAGCAAAACACCCAATGCTTACAGTTAAAACATTCAATCATCTTTTTCAAACATCTTTCTTAAACATGTAAGTGGTAACGCTTGTACACTCAAGCAGAACACCTATAACTTACGACGAAAGATTTCAAACCCTTTTAAAATGTATGTGATGAAATAGATTAGATACATTTTTCATTAAGATGACATTTGTCTGTCTCTTACTAACATCCCGTTGCTTTCCACTAGCATAAGTGGGAACTACGATTGCTCTGACTTTCTCAACATCCTTTTGAGAATACGTAGGCACAAGGTCTCATCCTTGCCGAGCAAATTTCTTTCTCCCTCAGACCAAACAAACCATAGATCCTGAGATCCGAGCTACAAATGCTCTGATTCCCACTAGGGGATATGTATGCAGAAGATCCACAGATCTTTGCGAGCACAATAATAACAAACACTAGGATTCCCCATAATCTATCCTTCTTAAAATCCCAAAGGAGAAACTTTCCCAATCATATAAATAACAATTAAAACACACAAACATATCAAACATATTCATATATAAAGCTATAGATAACTATATATATTTAGGGTGCTCCATCTATTCCCTTTTTATAACAAACCCCCTTACCGGGAATACTCCCCAACGCGTTACGTCTAGTTTGCGCTAGTCGTTACGCGTATCAAAATCAATTGAGGGTATTAACAGCTTTCCCCTTTTTCATAATCATTAATTCATCTTTCTTGTGTTGAAAATAATAAAGCTTGATGCTAGCGGCATCTTTATAAACAAATCAAAAGAGTAAATCGTTTCGAGCCAGAGGATCCGAATTCAGATTCGATTCTCTAGCGCGTCACTTTTTAACGCGAACACATACCCTTCCAGGTTACCCATTATAATGAAGTGAAGCAACACAGATGCGATACAGACCGTAGTCATTCGCTTTAAATCCCCCTTTTGCCTAGATCGCCCTTTCGGGTTTTCGATCCACCGGGATACCCCTTTTTTGCCTAAATTGCCCCTTGACGGGCTCAACTTAGCGGGTATACTTATTTTTCACTCTACCACTCTTTCTTGTCCCTAAATTTTGCCCGAACCTCTCACCAGGTTCGTCGGGACTGCCCTTTTCTGCCTGAGCCAGTCGACTCAGCGGGTCTATTTTATGCGAAGTATCTTTTGACTACGTCTGCATTGACGGGGTGAGGAAAATCCTCTCCATCCATAGTTGTAAGCATCATGGCTCCTCCTGAGAAAACCTTCTTTACAACGTATGGTCCTTCATAATTCGGAGCCCATTTGCCCCGGGCATCTGTATTGCTTGGAGGCAAGATTCTCTTCAACACGAGATCGCCAGCCTGAAAATTACGGGGACGTATTTTCTTATCGAAAGCAGCTTTCATCCTCCTTTGGTACACTTGTCCATGACAAATTGCCGCCAGCCTCTTCTCGTCAATGAGGTTCAACTGATCTAAACGATTCTGGACCCATTCAGCTTCATCTAACTGAGTATCTGTCATAATTCTCAAAGAAGGGATTTCAACTTCCACAGGTAGGACAACTTCCATACCGTAGACCAAAGGAAAGGGGGTTGCCCCAGTTGAAGTACGCACCGAAGTGTGATAACCATGCAAAGCAAAGGGTAACATCTCGTGCCAATGTCTACAGGTGACAACCATCTTCTGCACGATCTTCTTAATGTTTTTATTTGCTGCCTCCACAGCTCCATTCATCTTTGGGCGATAAGGAGAAGAGTTATGATGTTTAATCTTGAAACTATCGCATAGTTCCTTCATCATCTTATTGTTGAGATTGGAGCCATTATCTGTGATGATCTTCTCGGGAACTCCATACTGACAAATGATATTGTTCTTAATGAAACGCGTAACCAATTGCTTGGTCACATTGGCATAAGACGCCGCTTTAACCCACTTAGTGAAGTAATCAATGGCAACCAAGATGAAACGATGGCCATTGGAAGCGGTCGGTTCTATCCTTCCGATCATATCGATGCCCCACATTGCGAATGGCCAAGAAGAAGTCAAGACATTCAAAGGAGAAGGAGCTATGTGCATCTTATCAGCAAAGATCTGGCACTTGTAACATATTCTGGAATGATTATAACAATCTGTTTCCATCGTTGACCAATAGTAACCCGCTCTCAAGATTTTCTTGGCCATAGTATGCCCACTAGAATGTGTCCCGAAGGAACCTTCATGAATTTCTTCTATAATTTTGCTTGCCTCGTGTTTATCCACGCACCTGAGCAAAACAGAATCATAATTTCTCTTATACAACACGCTATTGTTCAAGAAAAACTTGGCGGAGTACTTCCGTAGAGTCTTTTTATCAGTGATCGAAGCATCCTCTGGATATTCTTTAGTCTCAAGATACCTTTTGATATCATAAAACCAAGGCTTTTTGTCAATTTCCTCTTCCATCTCATAACAAAATGCTGGCTCATCCAACCTCATGATGGTGATAGAGGGGGCCTCATTAGCCCATTTAACTTTAAACATGGACGACAACGTAGCCAATGCGTCTGCCAAGTTATTCTCTTCTCTTGGAATATGGTTGAAAGTAATATCATCAAAGTATGGGATCAGTTTCAAGACATGCTCTTTATACAGAATCAGATTAGGATGACGAGTCTCCCAATCTCTGTTGATTTAGCTAATTACTAGAGCTGAATCTCCGTATACTTCCAAAATTTTGATTCTCAAATCAATGGCTGCTTCGATCCCACAAGCTTTGTACTCGGCCATATTATTTGTACATTCAAAACAAATCTTGGCCGTGAAAGGGATGTGAAACCCTGTTGGCGAAGTAATAACGACACCCACACCATTACCCAAGGCATTAGAGGCACCATCGAATACCATCGTCCATCGCGATCCTAGTTCGGGTCCTTCATCTGGGCCTGGAATATTACAATCCCTGTTAAACATAATATCCTCATCCGGAAATTCGAACTTAATCGGTTGATAATCATGAACCATAGGCTGATGAGCAAGGTAGTCCGCCAATACACTACCCTTGATAGCTTTCTGAGTAGTATACTGGATATCGTATTCCGTGAGAATCATTTGCCAACGAGCTACTCTTCCTGTGAGAGTTGGCTTCTCAAAGATGTACTTAATCGGGTCCATTTTGGATATCAACAAAGTGGTATGGGTCAACATGTACTGCCTCAGTCGGCGAGCAGCCCAAGCCAAAGCACAACAAGTTTTCTCGAGCAGTGAATATTTTGTTTCACAATCGGTAAATTTTTTGCTAAGATAGTATATGGCATGCTCTTTTCGACCAGACTCGTCTTGTTTCCCCAGGACGCACCCCATTGAGCTTTCAAGCACTGTTAGATACATGATCAAAGGTCTACCTTCAATTGGAGGCGAAAGGATCGGAGGTTCCTGCAGGTACTCCTTGATTATGTCAAAAGCCAATTGATAATTATCATTCCACCTGTCTGTCTGATCTTTTCTCAATAATTTGAATATAGGCTCACACGTGGCTGTAAGATGAGAGATGAATCTAGCAATATAGTTCAACCTCCCTAAGAAACCACGAACCTCTTTTTCTGTCCTCGACACAGGCATTTCCTGTATAGCTTTCACTTTGGCAGGATCAACCTCGATTCCTTTTTCACTTACAATGAAACCCAACAGTTTTTTCCGACCTCACTCCAAAGGTGCATTTATTAGGATTCAACCACAATCTGTATTTCCGTAATCTTTTAAACAACTTCAGAAGATGAACAAGGTGTTCCTCTTTCGTCTGGGATTTTGCAATCATATCATCAATATAAACTTCGATCTCTTTGTGCATCATATCATGAAAAAGAGTAACCATTGCCCCTTGTAACAAAATGTTCCCCAAGGTGTAATGAAAGTAGTCTTCTCCATATCATCTGGTGACATTTTGATTTGATTGTAGCCAGAAAAGCCATCCATGAAAGAAAATACTTTAGCCTGAGCAGTATTGTCAACCAATATGTCGATGTGCGGGAGCGGGAAATCGTCTTTAGGGCTTTCTCTATTTAAGTCCTTATAATCGACACACATCCTAACCTTACCATCTTTCTTCGGTACTGGTACAATATTCACAACCCATGGAGGATAAGAAACAACTTTCAAGAAACCAACATCAAACTGATTTTGAACTTCCTCTTTAATCTTCTTCGCCATCTCAGGATGAGTTCGACGAAGCTTCTGTTTCACAGGCGGGAAATCTACTTTCAAGGGCAGCTCGTGCATAACAATGTCAGTATCCAACCCAGGCATGTCTTCATAAGACCAAGCGAAGACATCAGCATACTCTCGGAGCATCTCGATCAATCTCTGCTTGACACTTTCTTCTAAGGCATCCCCTATCTTGACCTCCTCAGTACCCAAATTGATCACTTCTAAAGTGTCTTCATGCGGTTGAATGGATTTTTCCTCTTGCCTCAACAATCTGGCTAACTCTTCAAGAACTTCACAATCCTCTTCAGCTTCTCCATCAGCTTGATAGATCGGATTTTCGAAGTCATAAGTAGCCATAGCAAAGTCATTACCATTGAAATCTCGGAATAATGGGGAACTAAATCTGCATGATTGATTTTATTTCCTTATTTTAGTTTTTAGATCAAAAAAGAAAAATAAAGATTACATTGCCAACATTAAATTTGTAAAAACGCAAAAAGAAAGACAATGAGCAAAATATTTGAATGCAAAAAAAACGTCCTTTATTGATGATAAACTTTGAAAATTCAAAACATTGGTGGCCCTACAACATGATTCACTACACCTTGGGCAAAGTGTATGAATTATTACATGATGCAAACAAAAGAAAATTACTCTTGAGGACGAGTGATGACAGGGATATCTTCAGAATACCAGTTAGCTAGCTCTTGCCCAGGAGTAGTAGGATAAATCCACTGATCCATATAGCATCCACTGTCGGTCTCACCCCCAATAAAATCAACATCTTCAAATTGGATACCTCCTTTAACAAACTGTATTGGCGGAGAAATCTTTGGATGCACGGGAATAACCAACGGCGCTTTCCAGCCACATAACCCAAACCCTTTTTGTCCTTCTGAGTTGGGAGCTCTAGAACTCGACCCCAACCTTCCGGATGTCCAGATTCAACAATAGCACGAGCTTCACGGTAGGATGTCATAGAGACCTCTGGTGTTTTAACCTCAGTACGAGGAGTCTTAATAACTTGAACAGTTTCAAACGCCAGAAAAGGAGTCTCATGAATTTCTCCCTCAACTTCCACGTAGCGGAAAGAGCTCAAACAACTAACCACATATTCCTCTTCTCCACAGATGGTAACCACCTTCCCATTAACCAGGAACTTCAGCTTTTGGTGCAAGGTCGAGGTGACCGCACCTGCCCAATGAATCCAAGGGCGACCAAGTAAACAGCAGTAAGATGGATTAATGTCCATAACAAAGAAAGTTGTTTTGAACGTCTCCGGACCTATTTTCACTGGAAAGTCCACTTCTCCAAACACAGACCTTCTTGACCCATCAAAAGCCTTGACAATCAAATCACTTGGCCTGAGCACGACTTCATCATAATCGAGTTTCATCAAAGCAGACTTCGGGAGCACATTGAGAGATGATCCTGTGTCAACCAACACACGAGACAGAGTTGTATGGCTAACTTCGATAGAGATGTGGAGAGCTTTATTATGGTTTCTTCCTTCAGGAGGCAAATCATAATCAGTGAAGCCCAATCCGTTGCTTGCAGAGAAACTGGTCACAATACCTTCAAATTGATTAACGGAGATTTCCTGGGGCACAAAAGAGGTTCCTAGCAGGTTCATCAAGGCGTTCCTATGGGGCTCAGAATATCTCAATAGGGCCAAGATGGAAATCTTTGCAGGCGTCTGACCAAGCTGATCAATGATCTTATAATCACTCTTCCAGATATACCTCATAAGCTCAGTTACGTCTTTGTCTAGATCTGGATTCAAAATAGGTGTTGGAGCTTTCGGGGTCGACTCATTACTTTCGGTCACAACTCCTTTTCCTTTCGCTTTCACCCTAGCTAGGGCCTCAGCACTTGCTTCCGGGGAAGGATAAATCCGGCCGCTACGGGTCATTCTACCCTCACCCACAATATCATCAATCTCTGGCTTGTCTTTATCTTTATCAGATGGAGAATCGACGTTCAATTTCTTCCCATTATGGTAAAATTGAGCACCATAGTGCCACGGGATAGCTTTCTCATTAGAATATGGGATAGTAATAGAGGACTTCTTAGCAGGTACTGGAATCATTATTGGAACTTTCTTAGGGGGAACCAGAATGGTTGCAACATTAACCTCATCTGTAGCACTTTGAGCAAACACTCGTTGAAACTGCAAGGTCTTCTTCTCAATCAGACTTTGGATTTCCTTCCTCAAAGATTCGCAACCATCATGCTGCACTAAACAATTTTTACAATCATGGCCACACCCGAGGAGTTCTCCTTGTATCAACAATTGTTCTTTCACCCATATCAGAGGAGCAGTCAACTCATCCACATTCATAACTAGATCAAAGTCTTCACTATCGCAAATTGCATTAGCGGAGGCACCACCATGAGAAGGCAATGGTTGCTGAATGACATTTGGTGTCGGCGGAGGGCCAAAATTGATGGCCTCAGAATCAAGCAAGTCTTGAACTTTGTGCTTGAAGGTAATACAATTTTCAACAATGTTCCCCTGTCCATCAGAGTGGAAGGCGCATCTAGCATTAGCATCAAAATATTTTGGCAACTTGTTCGGATCAACTTTCCAAGTGCGCAACTCAACCATCTTCAACTTTAACAGATAACTCAGAATATCAGCATATGACATGGGCAAAGCATCGAACTTCCTTGGCGGTGCTTGCAAACGATTCCCTTGCCTGGGGACATAGGCTTGTCCTTGAGGTGCCGTAGTAGCAGGAATAGTCACGGCAGCAACTTGGTGATCATATTCTTGATACTTTCCCTTACCCTTCCTGGATTCAAGAGCACTAGATTCTCCCTCCTTCTTCCTATAACCTCCAAAATCTTTCTTGACCCCGCTAGCCTGGCCTCTGTCAACACTAGTAACTTGGATTTTCCCCAATTTGATTCCAACTTCAATTCGTTCACCAAACATCACCATGTCAGCGAAGGATCCAGACATACTGCAGCTTGTATAGTATTGCCCCTGTAGAGTGCCAACAAACAAATCCACCATTTCACGCTCCACCATGGGGGGCTGGACCTTCGCAGCTATCTCGCACCACCTATGCGCATATTCTTTGATTGATTCATTATCCTTCTGGGACAAATTTTGTAACTGAGTTCTAGTTGGAGCCATGTCTCTATTATACTGGTATTGCAGCACAAAAGCTTGGACCAAGTCTTTCCAAGTTTGAATGTGAGAACTCTCGAGACTCATGTACCAATCCAAAGGACCACCAACCAAGCTATCCTGAAAGAAGTGCATCAGGAGCTTCATCTTTAGAATACGCAGACATCTTCCGGTAGTAAGACCTTATATGAGTTTTGGGACAGCTATTCCCTTTGTATTTAGTCAGCTCTGGTACCTTGAATTTGGGAGGGATCTTCACCCCTGGCACAAGTCCTAGATCAGTCATATCAAAACCCACAACCCCTTGATTCTCAAAAGCGCGCATACGCTCCTCGAGCATATGCAATTTTTTGTCAGACTCGGTTTGTTCATCAGCATTAGAATACCAATCTTCCATATAGTCTTCCTCTGGTTGAGGAATAGGGATCGGAGCACCTCTACGAACTTGTGGCTGTATCACAACTTGTTCAACTTGATGATTCATCACGGGTGGAGGTACCACTCCATTGCAATTCTCAACATGAGCAGCCTGGTTCATCATATGATTCGTCAAACCCCGAGTAGGACCACCGGTTGGACCTCCATTCAGCCTATTATTCTGATTCACAACCCCGTTTTCAACTTGATTATCGATCGGACCGTTGCCAGGGCCGTTGTTGATGGGAGCATTGACCGCAGCTTGGGCCCTCTCATTGGTTTCAGCAACATTTCTCAAAACTATAGCCCTCAACTCAGCTTGTTGAACAACCATGTTCTGAATGACCTCGAGCAATTGGTTGACTCTAGTATCCATCCTGGTGTTCAGATCCGCCATATTAGCCTGTATCTGCTCCATTTGTCTCCTTGAATTCCCCCTGGTATTGTATCGGTAAGAAGTTGAAGAAGTAATCTCTAAAAAACACCAGATGCAGAGATAAGAAAAACCAGCATGAACCACCTGTTATGCACAATGTATGTATATGCATGGTTAATGCATGATGCATGAAATGATCACTTCCAAGACATTCCTGTAATTTCTTATCAAACATCAAATAATAATAGGATAGTGACAACAATAATTATCAAGACCAAACACACAACCAAATTGAGAATCAACTGCCCAAATGCATAGATGAAATAAAGTCATACAAGAATCCACGATCATAGAGTATTAGTACAAACACAATAGTGAGCGAACCCCATCCAACAAGCCTGGAGGTGATTCGTCAAATCAGATAACATCAAATAACATTTGCAACTATTTATTTAGGGACCACTTGTGCTTTGAGCATCTAAATCTCGGCCACCAGCTTAGCCACATGAATTTCTCGACCCCTCAACATGGTATATGCTACATATTCTCCATCTCTAGCATGTTCCAACTGAGTCTTCAATTCTTCAACCTCTTTAAAAAGGATAGTCTTCTGCTCCTGTCGACTTTGGGCTTCAACTTCAAGTTCTTTCCTCCGCTCAAGGGACTCTTTAGCATTGGATTCTTCCTTGCGGAGTTGCTTCTTTAAGACCCGGATTTCTTCACCATGCTTGGCTTTCAATAGCCCATTAGCTATCTGCACACTCTTCAACTTCTCTTGTACCTTGTCAAACTCTTTGGTCATCTGATCAAAAGAAGAGGAACTACCACCCTTGACTCTCTTGGTTTCTTCAAGTAAGCCGAAGCCTTCAAAACTTGGTCTTTCTGCTTGATCTCAACGGATAATCTCTTTTTATCTTGAAGACCGAATGCTAGGTCCATGGCTTGAGCTTGTAACTGTTCCTTCAAAGCTGAATTCTCCGATTGGAGCTATTTGTAAATCTCAATACGCACAAAACCTGGAGGAGAGATTACAGATGAAGAGGAAGAAGTAGCAAAATCAGGTACCAGACTTTCAAACACGGAATCAGGTTGAGAATACAAAGGTGCTTCCCTTTTGTATGGGAGCCGAATCTTGGAGACCCGATCTTTTAACCAATCTGTGTAAGAATCAAGTGCATAGTTCCCTTTTTGGCCAAAGAAAACCGTGCCCCTTTTGTGAACCGAGCTCCATGCAACAACAATCTGATTCAGCAAAACCGGGTTCTCATTATTTGCAAAGAAGATACTTTCCGTCAACTGACGAACAGTGGGTACTTCAGTCAAAGGATATCCTAGTTGGCGGCGGGCCAATATAGGATTATAACTGATGCAACCTTTAGTTCCCATCAATGGTACATTTGGAAACTCTCCACAACTAGTAATGATCTCAGAACCGCTCGACATGGTATTCCAAACTATATCATATGAAATGAGTGCGATGATTCGGCTAGACCACTTCATGGTTTTAGCATAATCAACAAATGCTCCTCTCTTTGGCAAATGTGTGTTGAACCAATGATAAAGCAAAGGCATACAACCAATAACACGCCCCTTTTGACCATGGCGAGAGTGAATGGCATAATATGTATCAGTCAAGATGGTAGGAACCGGATTGTTATTCATGAATACAGAAATTGCAGCAAAATCCACGAACTTCTCAAAAGAGGGAAAAATCACCATTCCATAGATCATGGCGGCTAAAACAGTATTGAAGCTTTTCCAACAACCAATCTTAGCAAATTCATCAGCCTTGACTAAAAGGAAACCCAATGGAAGTCCACAAGTGCGATCTTTCGGAACCCAATTGTCCCTTACTTCACTAACACGCAAACCAAGGGCTTTAGCAATGGCTTCAAAATCAGGAGTATCCATTCTTTTGACAAAAGGCAAACTGCTTGTGATATTGATACCCAAGAGGAAAGAGTATTCCTCAAGAGTAGGTGTTAACTGATAGTCTTGAAAGGTAAAACATCTGAGCTCACTATCATAGAACTGGAGTAGAGACTGCATGGCAAAGAACTCATAATCCTCCGTTAGTAATGGCAATATGTTCCCATGATCTTTTTTGAATTCTCTTTCAATCAGATCTTTCACAAGAGTACCTTTGGCTCTCACTTCAGAGATGTCGAATGAACAAAAAGAATATGAGGAAGTCTTCCTTAGGGCCTCGGTGTTGGTCTAATTGTTGGTATCCATCTTGATGTTGATAGTAAACCACAAGAAGTCCTGGAAATGATATGCATGTGGGGTTAGATAAAATAACATATTTTTTCTGACATTTCTTTTTTAGAAAAATAAACATGCTATGATGCAAGTACATTATGCATTGATCATGGGTTTACTACTTCCATGAACACTGATCAAACTGTTGCGCTGTTTCTGCTCTGATTGAAGAAAACCGGAAATCGGACAGAGTAACGGCTAGAAAATACCACTGAATGGAATCATAGTCACCAACAAAAAATACCAAATCACCATTAGAAAAATACCAAGTCACCATCAGTATCAAGTCACCAACGGTACTTGTAATAATCATGATCCTGCCCCGCTCACAGGTGAAACTAAGGCTTGGGTAAAGTCAAGGTAACTCCAGGATCTAGTTCGCCTAGAGAAACTACCATCATAACACCTACGTGAAGATGATAGCCCCCCTGATTGAACCTCCTCTGAAGCATGGACAACATGCCAGACTACAAGATCTACATCTGGTATCTGACATGTTCCACTCTATTCCTAGGTGTCCTATTGTAATACGGTGAACTGACTTTGAGATTTTTGTTTTGCTTTTTATCGCAAAATGTTGCGGATAGCAAGAGTCGCCACCGACTTTTCTTTTATCCAATTAAGGGAAGGTGAAAAGAACAGAAAGAGACCTTCGTTAGATTCTGAGTAAGGGAGAAGGTTATGAAAAGGGAAGGTATTAGCACCCCTTTCCATCCGTAGTTATCTACGGGCTCTTAGTTGCTTCTAGCTCATTTTTAAAAGTGCTTTCTGTGTGTTTGACAAATATGTTTTGAAAAGGCATTTCGCTTTGACTTTGTAATGATTCATGTAGGAATGTATACAAAGTGTTCGGAAATGTTTCATTTTGAAAAAAGTTTGAACTTTGACAAAACGTGTGAGGTGTGAAAAGTATTTTGTTTGAGCAAGCAACTGAAAGTCTTATTACCTACTCAGAATGGTCGTTTTCGTGTTATTTTACGTTCCTTTAGAATAGTGCTATTCGTACCATTAGTTGGTAGGTAACCCTATTCGTTGGATGTGGAAGGGACATCAGATGGTCATAGAAGGCAACTTGTAGGAAGTATCCTAGCACATTCGAAGGGACGATCATCACTTTTCGTAGGCAACAATCGAGGGACGAGATCATGTATTCATAGGCGACATCGTGGGTCTATGATCTTTGTATCGAAGGGACTATGATGATATATTTGTAGGCAACGATGCTAGGATACCTCTACGTTCGAGGGACTTGACCATTTATTCGAAAGGCAACGAAAGAGAAATACCCTAAGGGGGTGCATGTGTGAAGAGAGTGTGTTAAATTCAGATATATTATCTTGGAATTATAAGTGATCTACGTTCGTTTTTATCTTGCCATACACGCCTAGTTACTAGCAGTTTATAGGGTGTAGAAAGTAAATTGCGGAAAGTAAAGTGCGGAAAGTAAATGTCCTACGCTATTACATGGCTTTGGGGCAGTTACATAATATAGGAGTGCGGAAAGTAAAGGCGGAAATGTAAAGGTGCGGAAAGTAAATCCTACGCTATTACATAATAAAAATTTGCGACCTATACATCTTTTCTAGAATTTGTAAATGCGAGATAATCATAAATAATCAGAATAAAGTTAGTAAAATGTTTTGGAAATTAGTAGGAAAATGTTTTTTAGGTTAGTAACCTTAATTAAAAGAAAGAAAAATATTTTGTATTTTTGAGATTGATTTTAATGTAAAAATCCTAAATCTATGTTAATTAGCATTTAATTAGAAAAATAATTGAAAATGCAAATAAAAAATAAATGGTTTTGTGTCAAAAATTAAAATAAAGGTTTTTGAAACCTAAATCTAAAATTAAAACATTTTTTAGGATTTTAGAAAATAGTCAAATTAATTTATGAAAATAAATAAAAATAAGAAAATTGAAATTAAAAAAAGGTTAGAAAAATTGAAGGAGAAAAGTGGTAAAAAAAAAAAAGATTCGGTCCCTGGAGGTGTTGAAAGGCAGTGGTGGTGTTCCGTTTAGAACAACAGGTCAAAAATTTTGAATCTGGATCGATGCCGAAATGAATTCTGAACCTGAAACAAAGTATCGACACAAAAAAAAACTAGCATAAAGATGAATCAAAATTAAATCAATGATAATGGAGGAATATTGTCACGGGTCGAAACCCAAGGTTGAGTTGTTGTCGTTGACAAACTGTACAAAATAGATTTAATTCAGATTTTTGATATGTTAGTTGTTTGTAGTTTGTTTAGAAAAAAAGTGATGTTGTTAATGGTGAAAGATGGTTTTGTTAGAAAAAACTTCACTAATACAAATTAGAAAAAATGCATGTAGAAATATATTAGTAAATTGTAAGGTTTTTAATATGCAAGATAAAAAAAAGTTAGTATTTCTAATGGTAGATATGGACCGTAAAAAAAAAAGTGGTTCGATATGGCTTGTAAGTGTGAAACCGTGAGAATTGTTATACGAAAATAAAATGTAAAAAAAAAAAATCAACCATCAAATAAACATCATGTGGTTAGGACAACAAACGAGCTAAAATAAAAGGAATGCCTCATATGAAAATCATCGGCCAAAAATTAGAAACAATTTTTGAAAAGAAACTTTGAAAAGAGATTGAAAAAAAATGTGTGTGAGAAATTGTGGAAATTTGTGGGTGATTGTTGATAGAAAGAAAAGAAAATGTTAGTGTAGGAAATATGCAATGAAAAATATATCGTGTCCTCCTGTGTTGTATCAAAATTGGCCTCTATTTATAACAAAATATTAGGTTAAACAAATATAGAAAAAATTAAATATGATCAATGACTCAAAAAATGTCATTTAATTGTGATTTGTAATTTAATCAATTAATCAACATTTTCCTAATTTCTTTTTACTTGCTCCCCAAGATTTGAAAACATGCCAAAATAAGAACAAATTGATTTTAAAACTTTCCTTTTTTGATTTTGGTCTAAAAATGCATAAAATGATTAAAAAAAGTAAAAATAACATTTTTTTGAAAAATACATAAATAGTAAAATTCAAAAATTAGTATTTAAATAATAAAAATATGATTTTATGATTTTTGAAAATAGATTTTTTAAAAGGAAAAGAAAGTTAGTAACAAATAACAACAACAAAAATGTTAAAAGTGCAACATGTGAGATTCGAACCCATGACCTCATATTTACAAAGCTTACCTCCTTACCAATTGTGCTATCTTATTCGAAATAGAAATGCAACTGAAAGTATATGTAGACGCGCAAGTATTTGTCATATTTAAAAATACAAATAATTTGAAATAAATTATTATATTTTTAAATAGACCTTGAGAATGAATATTTATAAAAATCTCTGGAATATTAGCGTAATAAACCAAAAGAAATTTAAAACCAAGTTTAAAAATAATTTTGACCTTAGTATCGGGTGGGCAAGTTTTAGGGTATAACAGTTGCCCCTGTTCAATCTTCTTGTACCGGAAGGGTTAGATTGGTATGCTTGCCTTTCGTGACCTGAAGGTAGAAGATGATTGAACACTCGAGTACACCTGAAAATTTGCACTCGCTATTGTATGAAATAGGATCGTCAGTTGATGATATGCTGGAATGAGCTTATAGATGCCATTTGGAGAAGCTGTATCAGAGATTGAGTCGTACGCTAGACTCGCAAATGCCATTTGAATAGAATAAACATCGGAGATGAGCTTAAGATACCATCAGGAGAGGCTGGTGATGGGGAATGAGCCGTTCGTTAGACTCTGTAGGTATTCTTGAAAATAGAAGGGAGCACGGAGATGGGCTTAAGATGCCATCCGGAGAGAATGATGTTGAGTCGTACCCTAGACTTCACGCTCGTCTTTGAATAAAGTTATTGGTTCGTATTGGTTTTTAACCAAATATGCAGCATTCTGAAGGTGGAGAGATGTCGACAAGTAGTCGGAGATGCGCTTAAGATGCCATCCAGGGCAACTGAGTCGTACGCCAGACTCTGTAGTTGCTGTTGATAATAAGGGAGAGTCAGAATAAACCTTCGTCCTGGCTATTCTGAGGTAGATGTCTGGCATAATGTGGCTAGCTTTCTCGTCTTTCTTCGGGTGTTGATCCAATGCCTGTTGCCAGAAGACAACTTGTACGGTCTTTCGGATAGGGTTCCCCGTCTTGCTTCGGGTATTATTCCTCGACCTTCCATTTGGAAAAGATTTTTATGGTCTTTCAGATAGGGTTTCTCATCTTGCTCCGGGTATTAATCCTCGACCTTCCATTTGAAAAAGATTTGTATGGTCTTTCAGATTGGGTTTCCCGTCTTGTTTCGGGTATTAATCCTGGACCTTCCGTTTGGAACATATCTTTTACCTGCTGGAGAAAATAAAACTTTGACAGGATATAGTTAGTCTTATGCAGATTATGATGCATGCGAACATATGACAATGTACATGAATGATATATGCACATGTTATGATTTTTATGAATAGTGTATGAATGTAGATGTTGTGGTATTTCAAAACATATCCATCTTGCGGAAGATGAGTACGTCCTGCCGGGGACTTCTGACTTCTGCTCGGGGATGAAGTTGTTGAAAACCCTGATTTGGAGGAGAAAGAGATGTCCTTGATTCCTCCGATGCACTATTTGACCAAGTTTCGAGCCTAAATATTAATGCTGTTGGGAATAAAAGTTGGGAGATACTTCGCTGGGGATCTTGTGCGTAGATCTTGTTGGGGAATATCTGATTATTGCTTGGAGTCGAGGCTTGAAGATTCCTTTGAGGTGATGAATATGAAGTTTGTTGAAACCTCTGGCTGGGAAATAAGAGAGATGTAGGTTTCCTCCGATGCACTATCTGACCAAGTTTTAAGTCTGGATACTACTGCTGTCAGGGAATGATAATCGTTAAGAGATATTTCGCTGGGGATAAATACCTCTGCGTATATGAGATGAACTGTTACTGCTCGGAGACTGATGTAACGGGGTGAAGCTGATTAAAATCACCGCTCGGGGATTAATGTGATGAAGCTTGAAGTGTTGGAACACTAGTGGGAGGGGATTAGTACTCTTGTGAAAGTGACTCTGTGGGGGCATATTGGTGACTTTAGCCATCGTCTCAATTCCTAGAGCCTATAGTAACTGACATTTATTGTTGTTAGAAGGGAGTGATCAAATTGATTTGCACTATTCGGATCTTGAAGCTGATAGTAGTATAGTCTGTAGATTGGTGATCTGGACGAGACATAGTCGTACGCTTGAATCCCCAACTTTTGCCTAGACCGCCCTTTCGGGTTTTCAGTCTACCGGGATACCCTTTTTTTCCCAAGCCGCCTTTTCAGGTTTTCGACTTGTCGGGTGTACATTTTTTGTATATGTCCTTAATTTTTGCCCGAACCCTTTTGGTTCGTCAGGACGCCCTTATTTTTGCCTAGGCTAGCCGACCTAACGGGTCTCATTTATATGTAGTATTTTTTTGACTATGTCTGCTATCACAGGGTATGGAAAGTCTTCGCCGTTCATGGTAGTGAGCGTCCTAGCAAATATCGAGATATGCCCCTTTGTATGTGGGGGTTGCTGGATTTAGAAATTCGGATAGTCTTGACCTTCTCAAGTAGTTTTCTGAGGAATGTTATGTGATAACGATACTGACACCATCTGATACTATTGGCTCAGACGAGTAAATGACTTCTGCTGAAACTTGTGATCAATGTGGTATGCCCCGAGTAATTCAGAGGTAGGCTATGCCCGTGGCTATTCAGCATTTTTCGAGAGATTCTCTAAATCTTGACCTGATTGCCCCAAATGAATTGGATGATATCATGTCATGCCCTTGATTGGAAAGGCTTGTTACTAGAGATGTCTGTATCTGTAGTAACTTTGTCCATTGGGAGAACCTCCATCCATTGAATATTCGTCATGTAAAATCCTCTGTTGTCAAACATTTAGTCATATGCAAACAGTGGTATTAAAATGCAAAGCTCGTGTCTGTCTTGAAGTTTGTAAAAATGCATTTTTAGTAAAACAAAATTTATAAGCAAAATGATATCAACTCAGAAATTATAGTAAGCCTTACAGGAGTCAGGATACCTTTTTTATAACAGTACGCTTTCGAACTAACAACGCTTCAGTTAGGACTTTTAAGGGTTATAACGTGACTTGGTTCATGGTTTAAGAAACAATAGATAAAGGCTCAAAATTATTTGTACCCAACCCAATCTCCGTGATGTTCTTCAATCCTATGTTCAGTTAATTGTGCATCCTTGGAATTGCAACACTTACATCTGGTGATGGTTCGGAAACTGGAAGTTTATTTGAAAAGACAGTCATCATTTTTGTAACCTTTTTCTATTGTTAAGGGTTTGTAGTGACCTCTCTTTTTGACTTTGTTATCCCTAACTTTTGCCTGAACTATTTATTTTGAGGTTACAGTCAGCGGGATGTCTCATTTTTTCTCTTAAATCTCCTTCATAGGTTTTTGACTTAGCGAGCTTTTCTTTTGATAGATATTGACTGCCTGACTTAATGATCACATGGAACCATCACCAGATTTTGAATTAGAAGGATATCTTCGACATTATTTGTCGTAACTGACCGCACATTTAGATTAACTGAGAAACTACCCTGCCCCAGGTTATGATTAAGGGTTTCAGTTTGTGTAAAGAAAGAAAACTTCTACTCCTTAGGCTCAAAGGGGTTGAGTAGGGATTAACTTCCTTATATATCCACTGTTTAGGAATTAAAACAAGGCCTGTGCATCGTCAGCACCGTCTGTTCAAAAGCATATCGTAAGAAGTTATGGTATCATTTTCGCCATCCTCCCTCTAAAGGTGAAGCAACTCGATTTTCAAAAATCTTTTAATTCTCGAAAACTAGTGAAATCGCCACCTAATTTTATTTGTTCTAAAAAAGAACGGGAAAATATAGATAAAACCCCAAGCAAGCGGATAAGGCGGTCTACGTGACCAAAAAGTGGGATCGGGAGTCGGTTATGTAAGGGGAAGGTATTAGCACCCCTTACATCCATCGTACTCGATGGGACCCATTTAATTCTACGCGTTTGTGTGTGTGTTTATTGCTAAGTTATGAATACCAAAAGGAAAAGAAATTGTTTGTTATTATTTTGAGTTTGGCACGGTTTCAGAACCGTGTGCCTACATATTCCCTTGTGCAATGGGAAAGTCAAAACTCTGTAGTTCCTCTCGAAAAGGTTTTAAGTTTGTTGTATTGATTTTATAAGAAAAATCGTGCATTTAGACATTTCAAATACTTTGAACTAGGACTTGTTTTGTTTTTTTGAAAAGCTTAAGTCCTCGTTCGTATTTGAAACGACTATTGCACCCTCTTTATCCGAAAAGAGTTTAATGATCGCATATGAGCGACAAAAGATTTTGAGTGAGTTGAATTGATTTTTATGCGGGTGAAAATTACCGAACAATAGGACTAGCATCCTACGATTCAAATACTAGAAACAAGATGAGCTCAATGCTCAACGAGTCGTCTATCATCCCAAAAGTTTTTTCTTTTATGAAAGAGTGAAGTGAAACAATGTTCACGTTATTAAGAATCTTTAAGCAGTTAGTCTAGCATCCAACGACTTAAAGATTCGAAGTTCATTTTTTGCAAGTGTTTAAACAATTAGTCTAGCATCCAACGGCGTAAACACTTGAGTTTTCTTTATGAAAGAATTTAGAAAATGCACTCGACGTTTGATCGAAGTTTGGAACCTTAATTGCGAAAGTATTCTGATACGCGTGCTGAGAGAAAATGGAAGCGGGTTATGATTAATCAAGTATATGGACTTAATTAACCCCGTGAGGATAGGTGCTCCTATCCCCAACCATGAGACCCTGGTGCATGGTAATTGGTATATAGACCAATGTTATTTTCAGGTTATGATCGATTAAAGCAACAAGGGCTTTAACCAATCTCGTGAGGATGACCATGCCCATCCCCAACCATGAGACCCTTTAAGAAATCGGCGTATGAGCCAATCAAGATGAAATCGAATTGATTTTAATTTTGGTTGTGTGCAAAGTGTACATTGGTGAATAAATACTGAATGAGTAAATAAGCAGACAAAATACCATGCAATACAATCGGAAATTTAAATAATTATTAGAGATGATTTTTTCTGTTTGATAAAAAATTGGCTAATAGTTTAATCGATAAATCATCAAACACAAACTATCAGATCCAATAACTATTTTGTACATCGCAACAAAATATTATTTGCACAAAATAATTTAATGGAAATAGATCAAAATTTAGAAATAGCCTGTATCGCCTTGCTTCTGGATGGAGTATGAAAAGAAAACCATCTGATCTTTGGCTGGTCTGAAATACCCCCACGTGCTAGCGAACCGAGTACCACAGCTTCCGATCCGAAATACTCCGACGGTTCCAAAAATAATAAATATTACACCACATATGTGTATTATTTAATATTCATTTTTTACTAAAAAAAGGAAATTTGTTTAAGAGCAAAAATGAAAATCAAATAAAAAAACAAATAGATTTTTCTTATAAAAATAAGGTGGTGACACTTGTCACCACCAGATTTAAAAAGAAAAAAAACAATTTGTTTATTATTTCTTTTAAGGAACAAAAAAAAGAAAAGAAATTGAAAAAAACTGTTTCTCAAATGGGCAAAACCTTTCTCACTTCCATCCCTCTCTCGCGTTCGGGTTTGCGCTCTGGGCTTCTCTCCTCTCTCTCTCGCCGGAACTCTCGGTTCAGTTTCTGGGTTTCTCTCACCACGATCGGAACTCTCTCTCGATTCCTCACCGGTTTCTCTCGCCGCTTCCGATTGTCCCTGTCTCTCTCTCACAGCGATTCACCGTCGCCATTCTCATCTCTCTCTCGATTTCGTTTGCATGTTTCAGTTTTCTGAATGTTTGACTTTCGATTGTGGTTTGTGTTTGGTACAGGCTATGAATGGAAAGGAAGGAAACCCTAGACCTGGGCGATTTCGGCGACGGTGGGCATACCCGAGCTTTGGAGATGTGTCAGTGATGGAGGTTTGCTTCTAACCTTGTTCCGGGTGAGACCGTTCCTCTTCTTCTTCTTCTTTCTCGCTTCAGAATATGAATTTCTAAAAAAAAAACAACTTCTGAAGGGCTTAGTTTCTAGGAAGATGATGATAGACTAGGGTTTGATGATGTTGTCTGTTTACGTTTTCTACGGTTTCTGTTTTTTTTGAGATTGTTTGGGTTTGGAATAGTTAGAACAGGTGCTGGTATTCTGGGGTTTGGAAATGGTTAGGGAATGGTTGTAAAATGGTTTATAACTCTGGTTGCTGGTTTTTTTGAATGGTTAATGCAAATCTGATCAAGAACAGATGGTTTCTCTTCTCCTTTCAATATCTGTCCTTTTTTGGGTTTTGAATGGTTTTTGGTGTTGTGTTTTGAACTGATTCCTTTGCTGGTTTTTTCTCCCCTCCTCTGTTATACTTTTAACTGGTATTTTTTAAATAAGAACAGATGCTTGCTTCCTCTTTCTTCTGGTATCCTATGTGTTCTGCTATTTACTTTTACCCTTGGTGAAAAATAATTCTTGGAACTCACAGTTGGGGGAATTTTGATATTCTTTGTATTGTGCCTCTGCTTGTTGTACTCTAAAACCAAAATCTTGGGACTGATATCCTGTTGTTGCCATTTTGAATCATGTTTCTGCTCTGCTTATCCTGCTACCTTTATGCTTTTGCCGTTTCTAGCTTTTCCTGCTGTCAGCTTGCTTGCTGCTGTGAACCTAAATGACTGATAACCATGCTGGAATTTGGTTTGAAAATATACTTTCTGAGCTGTATTCTGTATTGGGCTGCATTAACATATTTTCTGAACTGTGATGAGTTATTGGGCTGGATTATTGGGCTGAATTGGGGAAATATGATGATGTCCTGACTTTCCTCTCAGTACCTCCTTTTGTGAACCGACAACGGAAGTTGTTGTGATTTGCACTAGGGGTTGTGGCCGATGAAGGAACTTCGGTTCCGAGGCTTTGTCATCTGAAATAATCAACCTTCAATCCTGATTCCTAAAATTAGCCCTAATGATGAGTTTAAAAAACAATACCATATTTCCTTTGAATTTATTCTGACATACAGCTACTAATCATTTTTCTTGTTTTAGGTAACGTGGGAAAGCGGCAACGGTGGAATAGAGAAAGTAGAGCAATGTAGCAGACAAGACCGAAGACGTGAAGACCTGAATATTTTGTAACAAGCTTGTAGGATCTGTAGGATTTGTAGGACTTTAGAATTGTAACTTACAAATTCTTTTGTAACAAGTTTGTAATCTAAAAGCAAACTTGTAGCAATCTTGAATCATCATTGAGTAATTTTAATAGAACTTGAGTTGATACTTGCAAGTGTCATAACTTTGTATAGCTCGAAACATTGAATTAATTCGAAACAAATATATTCAAACTTTCCTCGGCACCCTTGAATCTTGTAACAATCATTCCATGCTTGTAATAACATAACAATCCTTTGAAATTGGTTTGAAATTTTTGAATTTCCTCTTGGGCTTGAGAAACTCTACAACTCTTTGCAATTTGAAATTTGGATGGATTTGTATCACTTATGTTCCTTGTACCTTGCAATTGATATAGGACTTAGATATACAAGATTGGTCTAAAAACTCAAATACTTGCATAGACCATAAAATCTTCAAACAAACTTGAAAGACAATCGGAAAATGGAATAATAGAAACCATAAATCACGAATTTCAAGGAACTCAAAACCATGAATCTTGACAAATGATTCGTTTCGAGTCGTTTGAATCAACTTGAACCGACATTTCAATTAATTTCGGTGGACACAAGAAATAAAGCATGAACGAATGTTCCAAGAAAAATTATGGTAAGGAGGGTAAATTTTGGGGTGAGATAAAAGGCTTACCGCTTTAACAAGAGTTGAATATCACAAAAAGTAAGAAAACACAATTTAAATATAGTGAAACAAATGGATTACTTCAAGACAAACATGCGCAATGCATTAATGTGAAAAAAACCAAAGTTTGACATAAGGATAAATGTTCAAGCAAACAAAAGAAATTACGACTAAAAATTCAAATAAATGAAAGCTTTTCCGCCTGAACTCGTCACTTTAGATTGCATGCCTTGCAGTTTCGATATTTGATGGATGGTGGAGGAACTCAATCTGACCATCTTGCGTGAAGTTGAGAACCCTCTCGTTGATCAGATCCTGAATCTTGTTCTTCAAGGCCCAACAGTTGTTGGTGTCATGCCCTGGGCTGTTTGAGTAGTATGCACACCTTATATTAGGATTGTACTTTGGAGAGGAAGTGTTGACATGCTGAGGAGGATTCTTCACAGTAATGACCTCTGCTTTCGACATGTGTTGTAATGCCTGAGACAATGGCATGTTGATCTTGGCCAACTGTCTCCTGGGTGATCCTTGCTTATGCCGATTACCTTGTTGTTGTTGGCGAAGCAATGAGAACTTGCCCCTTTCTTGTGAACAAGTCAGCTTCGGTCTCATTGGAGGTAGGTTGACGCTTGGATCCCCAACTCTAACGGTTCGTACCATTCGGTTATCTTCGAATTTGAGTAGCTCGTTGATAAAGACTCTCAATTCTTCTTTCCCCCGAGCTAAGTTTTGGATAAGAGCCATCTGACCCATCATCTGGATTCTAATCTCTGCTATCTCAGCTTGCATCTGTTCAAATCGGCCATCTTTGTTGTCTTCGAGATTCTTGATGAGCTCTTTCAGATCCTTCTGGCCTTGGGCCAAGTTGGTGAACATTTCTTGGAATTGAGCATTCTGAGCCTGGAGGTCTTTGAAGGTCTGTTCGAGAGCCATTTCTGCTAAAATAAATAGCGAGAAAATGAGAAAACCAATCTTCAATGTACCTGTTATGAAATGTTATGCCATGATATGCGATGTTTATGCAATGCAATGCAATGTTTTCAAGGACCTTAGGAATTTAAATTTGTTAAACAAGCACGAACAAACTTTATTAGTTTCTTTTTTCTTCTTTTTCTTTTCAAGTACAAAAGATGGTTCAGAAAATAAAAGAACAAAATCCTTAAGGTCTAAGTCTCCCATGGGCGCTTCCTCTTGGTGCTGAAGTAGGCGTTGATGTTCCGTTCCTCGTGAAGTAGCTTGGTCAACTCTAGTACCTTCTTCTCACTTGCATAGCACTGAGCTTCGAATATATCCCTTTCTTCTTTTAGTTGAATCTAGGACCTCTTTAAGTCTTCAAGATGAGTAGGCATGTCAGGATGGAGAACGGTATAGGGTACGTCACCTATAGCAACAGGTTCCATAATTACTGGTAACATGGGTGTAAATGGCATCATGAGGTTTTGAGCTCGAGCTCGCACCCATTTGAGGTAAGGTTCCCAAGGAATGGAGTTTTGGTGCCCAAAAGTCTTGGTATCAGTCTTCTTTACCATGCCCCAAACGTGTATGAACCTTCGATGGTAATTCTAGAGATCATGGTTGTAGTCGAACATAATATCTTGGAGAAGCATATCATGAGGACCATCTCTTTGAGCATAACCAAACTGACGTAGAGCTAGAGAAGGGTTGTAAGTGATACCTCCCCTTATGCCAAGGAGTGGTACATTAGGGAATTCTCCACAACGCTTAATGAATGTGAAATCCTTTTGAGAAAAGAGACACCAACGGATATCTGAATGAGAGAGTGACATCAGCCTTTGAGACCATTTCAACCTTTGTTCGTTCTTCAAAACTGATGGAGGAAGGTGCGAAATAAACTACCTGGAAAGTAATGGTATGAAACACATGAGAGTTCCTTGTCTTTTGATAGTACGAGTGTGGAGAGAATGTAGAATGTCTCCAAATAAAGTAGGTACTGGATTACGAGTGAGGAATATCTTGATGGCGTTCACGTCTATGAATTGATCCGAGTTAGGAAATAGAACCAAACCATAGATTAGCAAGGCCAAGACGTCTTCGAATGCATGGAAACTCATAGCTTTGAGGAACTCTCGGGCTTTCTTTATCAGGAACTTGGCAAGTAAACCCTTAACTCTACTTCTTGTTTCCCAATTGGCTTCAATGTCTGAGCGCTTTAGATGTAATGTCGACGCAATGTCCTCGTACCTAGGAACCTTTTCTAGACCGGTGAATGGCATTTGATCAAGAATAGGTATCCCAAGTAGCTTAGAGAACTCTTCCGAGGTAGGAACCAACTGATAATCTGGGAATGTAAAGCAATGGTGTTTCAGATCGAAGAACTGGAAAAGGACGTGCATCATATCTTCTTCAAAACCGGAGATAACCAAATCAAGCAGATAACCATGTCGTTTGATGAACTGGGCATGATCGGGAATTTCTAAAACCAATTCTTTGAGCTGAGAAGATATACCCATGAAGTTGATTCGGATAGTCTTTCTAGAAGCCATAATCCCTACAAAATAGAGCAAAGATAAATCCCTAGGTCCTTGAAATAGTTAGAAATGATATGCAATGCGATGATGTCATGATGTCATGTTTAGCAAGCACAAAAAATTCACACAATAGCCCTAGGTTTAAGGCTTGCATGAGGTATAGGTGTTTACCCTACCAAAAGTTTTAGTTGGTTCATCCTATCCTATAATAGTAACCGGGTTCTAGGAATCTCATATCATTGATCTTTCTCGTAGGCTTTTATTTCAATACGACTACCAAGTGGTCGACCGAAAATATCCCAAAAGTCTGATCTTAATGAGCGTAGCATCGAGTATCAGCCAACCTTAGTCTACACTAAAGCCGACCATCTCACTACTTTCTAATGGCCAAGATGGGTCAATTAAGGTTCTAAAAGTTGAGTTAGTGCTGATGACACCACGCAGAAGCCAAATACTATCCTCAACTTGAAAATGAAGAGTATCAGGACATCCAAAGTGTCACATTAACGTAGCCATCATGTTGACCATTTCGGTATACGCCTAACGGTCGCGACGATCTATTGCTACTTACCTAAGGAAACCTGGATCCGGGTGTAGGATCCCCCACAATTATAATACCCAAACAACCCTTAAAGATAAAGCAAGCAAGTCAAACAGAAACAATAAAAATGATCTAAAAATCCCTAAGGTATTCTCTCTTTAGGGTGTTTCCCCAGCAGAGTCGTCAGTTCTGTAATACGGTGAACTAACTTTGAGATTTTTGGTTTGCTTTTTATCGCAAAATGTTGCGGATAGCAAGAGTCGCCACCGACTTTTCTTTTATCCAATTAAGGGAAGGTGAAAAGAACAGAAAAAGACCTTCGTTGGATTCTGAGTAAGGGAGAAGGTTATGAAAAGGGAATGTATTAGCACCCATTTCCATCCGTAGTTATCTACGGGCTCTTAGTTGCTTCTAGCTCATTTTTAAAAGTGCTTTCTGTGTGTTTGACAAAAATGTTTTGAAAAGGCATTTCGCTTTGACTTTGTAATGATTCATGTAGGAATGTATACAAAGTGTTCGGAAATGTTTCGTTTTGAAAAGAGTTTGAACTTTGACAAAAAGTGTGAGGTGTGAAAAGTATTTTGTTTGGGCAAGCAACTGAAAGTCTTATTACCTACTCAGAATGGTCGTTTTCGTGTTATTTTACGTTCCTTTAGAATAGTGCTATCCGTACCATTAGTTGGTAGGTAACCCTATTCGTTGGATGTGGAAGGGACATTCGAAGGGACATCGGATGGTCATAGAAGGCAACTTGTAGGAAGTATCCTAGCACATTCGAAGGGACGATCATCACTTTTCGTAGGCAACAATCGAGGGACGAAATCATGTATTCGTAGGCGACATCGTGGGTCTATGATCTTTGTATCGAAGGGACTATGATGATATATTTGTAGGCAACGATGCTAGGATACCTCTACGTTCGAGGGACTTGACCATTTATTCGAAAGGCAACGAGAGAGAAATACCCTAAGGGGTGCATGTGTGAAGAGAGTGTGTTAAATTCAGATATATTATCTTGGAATTATAAGTGATCTACATTCGTTTTTATCTTGCCATACACGCCTATTTACTAGCAGTTTATAGGGTGCAGAAAGTAAATTGCGGAAAGTAAAGTGCGGAAAGTAAATGTCCTACGCTATTACATGGCTTTGGGGCAGTTACATAATATAGGAGTGCGGAAAGTAAAGGCGGAAATGTAAAGGTGCGGAAAGTAAATCCTACCTATTACATAATAAAAATTTGCGACCTATACATCTTTTCTAGAATTTGTAAATGCGAGATAATCATAAATAATCAGAATAAAGTTAGTAAAATGTTTTGGAAATTAGTAGGAAAATGTTTTTTAGGTTAGTAACCTTAATTAAAAGAAAGAAAAAATATTTTTGTATTTTTTGAGATTGATTTTAATGTAAAAATCCTAAATCTATGTTAATTAGCATTTAATTAGAAAAATAATTGAAAATGCAAATAAAAAATAAATGTTTTTGTGTCAAAAATTAAAATAAAGATTTTTGAAACCTAAATCTAAAATTAAAACATTTTTTAGGATTTTAGAAAATAGTCAAATTAATTTATGAAAATAAATAAAAATAAGAAAAGAGAAATTAAAAAAAGGTTAGAAAAATTGAAGGAGAAAAGTGGTAAAAAAAAAAAAGATTTGGTCCCTGGAGGTGTTGAAAGGCAGTGGTGGTGTTCCGTTTAGAACAACAGGTCGAAAGTTTTGAATCTGGATCGATGCCGAAATAAATTCTGAACCTGAAACAAAGTATCGACACACAAAAAAAAAACTAGCATAAAGATGAATCAAAATTAAATCAATGATAATGGATGAATATTGTCACGGGTCGAAACCCAAGGTTGAGTTGTTGTCATTGACAAACTGTACAAAATAGATTTCATTCAGATTTTTGATATGTTAGTTGTTTGTAGTTTGTTTAGAAAAAAAGTGATGTTGTTAATGGTGAAAGATGGTTTTGTTAGAAAAAACTTCACTAATACAAATTAGAAAAAATGCATGTAGAAATATATTAGTAAATTGTAAGGTTTTTAATATGCAAGATAAAAAAAGTTAGTATTTCTAATGGTAGATATGGACCGTAAAAAAAAAGTGGTTCGATATGGCTTGTAAGTGTGAAACCGTGAGAATTGTTATACAAAAATAAAATGTAAAAAAAAAATCAACCATCAAATAAACATCATGTGGTTAGGACAACAAACGAGCTAAAATAAAAGGAATGCCTCATATGAAAATCATCAGCCAAAAACTAGAAAATTTTTTTGAAAAGAAACTTTGAAAAGAGATTGAAAAAAATTTGTGTGAGAAATTGTGGAAATTTGTGGGTGATTGTTGATAGAAAGAAAAGAAAATGTTAGTGTAGGAAATATGCAACAAAAAATAATATCGTGTCCTCCTGCGTTGTATCAAAATTGGCCTCTATTTATAACAAAATATTAGGTTAAACAAATATAGAAAAAATTAAATATGATCAATGACTCAAAAAATGTCATTTAATTATGATTTGTAATTTAATCAATTAATCAATATTTTCCTAATTTCTTTTTACTTGCTCCCCAAGATTTGAAAACATGCCAAAATAAGAACAAATTGATTTTAAAACTTTCCTTTTTTGATTTTGGTCTAAAAATGCATAAAATGATTAACAAAAAGTAAAAGTAACATTTTTTTTGAAAAATACATAAATAGTAAAATTCAAAAATTAGTATTTAAATAATAAAAATATGATTTTATGATTTTTGAAAATAGATTTTTTAAAAGGAAAAGAAAGTTAGTAACAAATAACAACAAAAAAATGTTAAAAGTGCAACATGTGAGATTCGAACCCATGACCTCATATTTACAAAGCTTACCTGCTTACCAATTGTGCTATCTTACTTATTCGAAATAGAAATGCAACTGAAAGTATATGGAGTCGCGCAAGTATTTGTCATATTAAAAAATAAAAATAATTTGAAATAAATTATTATATTTTTAAATAGACCTTGAGAACGAATATTTATAAAAATCCCTGGAATATTAGCGTAATAAACCAAAAGAAATTTAAAACCAAGTTTAAAAATAATTTTGACCTTAGTATCGGGTGGGCAAATTTTGGGGTATAACACCTATGTGTCTCTTGGCCGGGGTATGGGGCCTTTTACCTCTTGTAACTCCCACCCAAATCAGAAACAGATCACAGCACAACAGCCAGTATATGAAAGTAGTAAATATGCCACATAGAATGCAATGCAAGCATACAAAGGATGTTACAATAAAGCAAGTAAATAAATAAACAAATAAATACACACCCAATAGACATGAAAATAAAAGCTAGGATCGACTCCTGATCGGACCAGCAAGAGGTCTGTACGATCCCCAGTGAAGTCGCCAGCTAAAACAATCGGCTGAACATCATCCGATAACTGTATCAATGAAGTCGCCATCGAACGTTTTTTATCTTGCAAAAGGAGAAAGGTGAACGCATCGCGAAAACCTGAAAGGGATAAGACACGGTCTTGCAACCGAGAGATTGGGTAAGGGAATCTATTACGCGAAGGAAAGGTATTAGCACCCAACACGCCCGTAGTACTCTACAGTATCCACTTCTACTTTCTATTTAATGGGTGTGTTTATATCTATTTACTGCTTAATTGCTATATCTGTATGCTAAAAGAAAATGCATGTGAAAGAAAGTAAAATAAAGAAAACACGGGGAAAAGAAGGAAGTATTTACAAAGCTTGCTCGATCGAGCCCCGTGACAAGATGCCTACGTATTCCCTCGTGCAATGGGAAAGCCAGAGCGCCGTAGTTCGGCTCATATGTTTTGGTGGGTTATGTGTTTTTTACTTATACAAAATAATTTAAACACAAAAGAAAACCCGTAGGACAAAAGGTTTGCATTGGTTGGTTGTTTTTACCTTAAAAAAGGGAGTTTGAACCATTATTAAGTGTTTTGGTTTGCAAAAGAAAAAGAAAAACAATTTTTAGTTTTATTACATGCATGGATGCAAAAGAAACTGGAAAACAAACAAGGGAAACTATCTAATGTTATCCTTAATGTCATCGTGCATGGATTACAACCTAAGGTCTAACTCGAATCACTACCTAAGGTAGAGTCGAGAGAATCCTAAAGGAACATGGCAAAGGTTTACAACCTAGATCTATGTCTATCTCAAACCGCTAGCTAAAGTAGAGTCGAAGATGACAAAAAAGGATGTAAAAGGTTTAAAACCTAAGTCTATGTCCATCTCGAATCACTAACTAAAGTAGAGTTGAAGACGACAAAAGGGATGAAGCAAACAAGTGCTTTGAAAAAAGCACACAAACAATGCAATGCAAACAAACAAATGGCACACAAGCGCAGGAAAAGGAGGAAGTCCCATAGCCTCGAACAGTAACGAGCATACCGTGAGTCAACCAGGAGCCGACACATCCGATTCCTGTGAATAGTATCACCGCATGACATGAATTGTTAAGTGTGAAGAGCAAATGATGCGAGCTCTGCAATAATTGCGAACCCCCGGAAAGTGTGGAGAGTCAGAATAGGGAACTCTTGCCACTTTTATTATTGACTCGATAAAAGAAGCAACACGATTCGCGTGTGTTGAGCTGACACGGACTAGAACTGTGCGGGGGTCGATTGCGGACCCTGTTCCGCTTGCCCATCATATCATCATGACTCGATAGCAGGAAATATAAAAAGCGGGACTTCGCTTGGTGGTACCACGTCGGGTGTCCTAACCACTCTGACCTATGCAAGCACAAATATAAACACTTACTGAGAATTACCTCCCATGCGTATGGAGGATTAAAACAAACCAAACACAATTAGCAAAAACAAAACTTCTACCGAAATAAAGAAATTGGTGAGAAGTGTGCGGAGGCACAAAAGCATAATCGAATGTGTGTCATACACATCCAAGCAAATACACCGCATAAGATCGTAATCCGCATAATATAGATAAAGGATGTGCATCGATATGCACGGTCAAGAATGTGTGTCTATACACACTCGACGTATACCCAATAAACCTGCAAGAAACTATCTAGATAATACAGACAAAGGGGGGAACACACATGTGTGCGAGCAATAGATGTGGATTCTACACATCCAAATCAAATCAGATAACCTGCAAAAGATGGTGAAAACCAAGCAGACAGATAAAGAGTACACACGCATATGTGCAACATCAAAACATGGATTCTATACATCCAAACCAATAGTATAATGCTCCGTGTACCTCGCATACAAAACAGAGTGTCAGAAGTAGCAATGAGGCTTTTAAATAAAGTACATGACGCAAAAGTGGTTATTTACAATGAGATCGAAGTATTAAAGATAATTTCCTAGTGAGGGCAGCAACTAAATTGTTCTAAAGCTATCCTAAACATCTAAACAAATGAAGGAAAAACTACAAATTAGTCATGCGAAAGGAAGCTAGAAAACTATACAATTATCAAACTAATTCCTACGAAACCGAACCATTAAAAGTTAAATTGAAAATCTATTTACAATCCTAAGGTAAAGTATACATTTAACTACAATTAAATGATAGAAAAAAATTCTAAAGTTTCTAAAAAAACACATGCCATTACACTTCTAAAATTAGTCAACTCAAACTATAAAGGAAAAAACATGCTTCTAAACATATTATTGAAAATGAATTAAAAATCAAAAGAAATTAATCGCAAAAATATTTAAAAAAAATCAAAAATATTCTAAACTCCTAAGATGGCCAAGCAATTTTTCATCTGTAATGCACAAATCATAGAGTTTAAAGTTTGAGCAACTTACCTCTTCGAACTGAAATCGAATTCTCAGTTAGAGTGTTTCCAGAAGTTGTTTGAAGATTGTTATAGCTTCACTAGACCCTATGGAAGGTATCTGGATGCTTAGCTTGAATGAAATGGCCTGGATCGTTCCACCCAAGTCCAACTACAGCCACTTGGAGTGAGTTTCGAATTTGGTTTTGAAGATGTTACAGGTCAGTGATGAGTACTTGGATCACTCATATGAAGTGTATGGAAGGTATTTGAAGTGAAAAATTGAGATATGCACGAGTGGAATGGAAGTTTGGATGTTAAGGCTCAAAATTGCAATTTATGGAGTTTGGAGACAATTCTGAGTTTGGATAGTTTTTCTGGTGGTTTTAAGTTTTAAACAACTTCTAAGTGATGTTTAGAACATGTTGAAACTTAAGTTTGCTCAGATTTTGCAAGGTTTGAAGATTGCAAAATTTCCCTCTTTGAACTTTGAAACTTGGAATTTAAGAAAGAAAGAAGGAAAGCTTGATTATGATAGCTTTGGTGTAGTTTTAAAATGAAGAAATGACCTCTATTTATAGGTCAAAAAAACTGAAATGGCAAGGCAAAATGAGAAGAGCTTGCAACTTGGAGCTTAAGGCTTAAGAAAGGAATATTCCTTCATTAAATGCAAATGGAATCTTGTAATCATTGCCTAAAAAAAACTCAAGTGTTTTTATTCTTCCTAGCCATTTCCATCAGATTTTTCTCTCTTAAATCCTATCTCATGTAGTGACAAGGCTTCTAGAAGGGAGAAAGTTACAAAATAACTTGTAACTTTGATGCATGATTTTGAAAATCCATGGTTTTGGAGCTCTATGTTTCAAAATCAAAAGCCTAGCTAGACAAAGTGTTTTTGCAAGTTCTTGGACATTTTGGAAATATTGTAACAAGACCTAAAACTTTCATGTTTTGAGTTTTTTCTGAATCCAAATGGATCTAGGTGAAAAATGGCCATGAAAGTAAGGAAAAACAATGTTTCTTAACACTTGAAAAATTTTCTAAGTGTTAGAAAAAATTCAAATCTTGACTTTTTGTTGACTTTTTTTCACATTTCTTGATTTTTTATGATCGTGATGGATTATTTGAAATGTTTTTATGATTGAAAAAGTTTAGTCTTGAAAAAGTTGACCAAAAGTCAAAGTTTGACTTTTTTTAGCAGATGAATTTTCATTAGATGGTTCAGAATTTGTCTGATGAAGAAACATGGACTTTGAAATGTTTTGAACCAAGAAATTAGGTCAAGATGTTGCATTGAAGATGTTAAGATCAATCTTCAAGCAAATAGGTCATCCATTGAGCAGAAAGTCAATGATTCCTTATCTTTGATCAAAACCCTGATTGGTCGATTAATGGTAGATCATGAGAAAAAGTTGGGAATCTGAAGATCAAATGTTGATGATTTATTAAGATAGATCAATTGAGGTGAGTGGAGACTCAAACCCTAATTGATCATATCTTGAACAGATGAAATTTTGATGAAACCCTAACTTTGACTTTAGGAGCACACGCACGATCTATCCTGTTCTGAAACTGTTAGTGATGCAGTGATGCAAATGTAAGGTGATATCTTAGGTCTAGAATTGGGGTATGACAATCATATGGTCATAGAAGGAAACTTGTAGGGATACCTTAGCATATTCATAGGTACGATCATCACTTTTCGTAGGCAACAGTCGAGGGACGAGATCATGTATTCGTAGGCAACATCGAGGGTCATCGAGGGACTATGATCTTTGTATCGAAGGGACTATGATGATATGTTTATAAGCGACTTATCTAAGATATCCCTACATTCGAGGGACATGACCATGTATTCGAAAGGCAACAAGAGAGGACACCCTAGGGGGGTGCATGTGTGAAAAGTGTGTTGTATTCAGATATTTATCTTGTGTTAGAAGTGATCTATATTGCTTGATTTAATATTTCCATACACGCCTAGTTACTAGCAATTAAATATGTGCAGAAAGTAAATTTCAGAAAGTAAAGTGCGGAAACGTAAAGATCCTACGCTATTACATGGCTTTGGGGCAGATACATAATAGGAGGTGCGGAAAGTAAAGGCAGAAATGTAAACCTACGCTATTACATAGAAAAAGGCTTTGCAACCTATACATCTTTTCTAGAATTTGAATGCAGAAAAATAATTAAAAAAAATATATTTTTGGTTTTTTAGAGGTTGATTTTAGTGAAAAAAACTTAATTCTAATGAATTAGTTTTAATTAAAAAAATTAGAAATTTTATGTTTTTTTCGTCAGAACTTCTGATGGATTTTGACATAGAACTTATGGCTCACTCCATTCCAAAACTTCTGGAAGTTAGGTCATCGTTCCTTGCCAGAACTTCTAGGGACCTTATATGGAAGTTCCTTCCAGAACTTCTGGAAACCTGTTTTCCAGAACTTCTGGAACTTGTATGGAAGTTCCTTCTAGAACTTCTAGAAACTTGTTTTCCAGAACATCTGGAGGCTATGCGGAAGTTCCTTCCAGAACTTCTGGAAACCTATTTTCCAGAACTTCTGGAGGCTGTGTATGTTACCTGCATAAATCAAAAATAGGTTAGAAAAAGTGAGGGACAAAAAGGGGTGGTGCTGGGGATTGAACCCCAGACCCTTTGGTTATATCCACGCGCGCGCTGCCAGCTGAGCTAGGATGCCTAGTTATTCTGGAAATACAACCATCAGATTATATGCGTTGACATGTCTTAATTTTGAATTTTCAAACAAAACACGCGTGGGACCCAGATACTAGAACGAGCGAATGAGAGCATGCCACACCTAGGTCAAAAGTCTTTGTCGGTCAGAAGAATTCAGAGACGCCAGAGCAAAGCTTCGGTCGTCTTCTCCAGCCGACCTGAACTATTAACCTACAAAATAGTCAAAATAAAAAGCAAAAGGGTACCCTATCCCCCTAATTCGACCATTGTGAATCCAATGGTGCTATTGTTTTGCCCTGAAATTTCCTGTGGAATGAGTTTCGAAGAAAACGAACTAAGTTGCCCTAACAATGGCATGACACGATTAAGCCATGGAAAGCTTCAAACGAATGCCCAGATCTGCTCTATTAAACCTCTGGAATACATTAGCATAGTTAGATTTCATCAAAACACAATAAAATTAAAAAATCGAATATGAGAAAAGTATGAAATCGGAGCTTCGTGTATGGCATGGTTCAACGTGTTATGGCCATGGATAATGATGCATACTTACTCAAACTTACCCCAGGAGCACGATGGAGTGCTTAAAAGTGCTTGGAAGCGGCTGGAAATTGGAATCCGAGTTGTAAGTTTTTGAGAAAATTTTGAGAGCTTTTTAGGGTCGGTAAGAGGCTAGGGTTTCTTGTTTTTTTCGTGTCTCCTGGCTTCTGGTCTTGTAATGTATTTATAGAGAAAAAGATTGGATCAAGAATAAAGAGAAAATATATTGTCTTGAATGCAAAAATATTTTCTTGTAAATGTTTATCAAATCTTGTCAAAAATGGATTTTTCCTACCTTGTAGCATCTTGCACGAATTTGACAGCTAGCATGGGCTTCCTTGGTCCTCAAGATGCTTGGAAAATAAACCCAACATGTATTATCAGTTACCTTTGTATTTTATTTAATTAATTTTGAATTTTAGTCATTTAATTCAAAAAAAATAAAATAAAAAGATAAGAGGCGTGGAAAGGAGTATGGATGTCATGGATAATGTTAAGATCAAGTTTGGATCATGAAAACTTAGGCCCATTTGGAAAATATTTGCATTTGCTAGGTATTTTCCTTTGTGCACCTCCTCAAAAATGTCAAACTTGCACAATTTGTATCTTGATCAATTTTCAACATTTTTAAGTGTTCTTGGACTTTTTAGAAAGCTCAAGATGTCCTATAAACACTCCTTTTGGTTTCATCTTCATTGAATTTTCCATGTTCATGAACACTTCTTTGCAACCATTTTCCTAAGACTCTATCACTCCTGCCCATAGGTAATATCACTTTCTAAACTAGGTCGTCGACAGCAAATACCTTATCTTTCACCTTTTTATTATAGGCTCTGGCAACTCTTTCCTTCTGTCTCCTCAACTAATCGAGAGCTAGCATCCTCTCTTCATCTAAGTCGACCAGTTCGTCTGCCATCATTTTACAATAATCTTTAGATGGTATTTCATGATGTCTTTGAATTCTTACAGATTGAACATGTATTTCAACAGGTAACACACCATTGTGTCCATAAGCAAGTCGAAATGGAGTAACTCTTGTTGCTTCTTTGGGAGAAGTCGTACATGCCCATAAAGCTTGATCAAGAGTTTTATGCCAATTTCTTTGCCTCTTTCCTACATGCTTATTAATTAAACTAATTATCACCTTATTATCCGCTTCGACTTGGCCGTTTGCTTGAGCATAGTAGGGAGTGGAAGTTAATAATTTAATCCCAACTTCTTGCGTAAATTCTTGCATTTTTCGCCCAATAAACACTAATCCTTGGTCAGTTGTAATTGTTTCTGGAAGCCCAGACCGACATATAATATGATTTTGAATAAAACCAATAACAACTTCTTGGTCGACATTTGTCAAAGCCACAGCTTCGACCCATTTTGTAAAATAATCAATACCGACTAAAATGTACCTTTATTGTTTTGAAGAAGCTGGTTTTATTTCTCCAATCATATCTAAGGCCCATCCTCTAAATGACCAAGGTTTTACAATGGAATGCAGCTCACATGCAGGGACATGATGTATGCCCCCATGCATTTGGCCTTCTTGGAAGCCTTTATTAAACTCAATGAAATCTTTCAACATTGATGGCCAATACACCTGAGCGCATCAAAAGCCATTTCATTTTGTGTCCAGCTTAATGTGCACCACATGCTCCACTGTGCACACTCGACACTACTATATATGCCTCACGTTCTTCAAGGCATTTGAGTAATATCCCTTCAGCAGTTTTCTTAAATAATTCGTCCTCTATCAAAATATAATTGAGGGAACGATATTTAAATTTTCGTTCTATCGAACCCGTAGGAGAACGAAAATAACCGACCAGTGGCTTCCGCCAATCATTATCTTTCCCATTGTCAATTGTTAAAATTTGAAAATTTTCTGCATCTATAGCTCCTAATTTTATAATTGACAAATTTGAAGGAGATAATAAAGTTGCTCAAACTTTATTTTTTACCTGAATAGGTTCTTCATGTTGATATTTCTTGTATCCTGAAGCTTCTTGTGCTATATCATCCGCTTCTTGATTTTCACGTCGAGGTATGTGTCAAAGACTCACTTGTTCGAATTGCTTAAGTAGTCTAATGGTAATCACAAAGTACATGATTAGATTCTCTTTAACACATCTATACTCCTTTGAGACTTGTTTAATCACCAATTCTGAATCTCCCATAATTTCGACGTTCCTTGCCCCTAATTCTAGCAGTAGTTCAAGTCCAGTTATTAAAGACTCGTATTTTCCTTCATTATTAGTGAAAATGTCGTAGATTGTATACTTGAACTCTGCTAGAATTCTATTGGGAGAAATTATGACTCCTTCTATCCTAGTGCCATTTTTATGGCTAGAACCTTCAAAGTACAACTTTCATGGCACTAAATCGACATAATTCTGAGGCATAGCAACCATTGAGTGGTCGACAAGAAAGTATGCCACTATTTCCCCTTTCATTGCTTTTAAAGGCAAATATGTTAGGGAATACTCTATTAACGCAAGTTCCCATTTACAAATTCGACTGTGCAAAATTGGTTTAGACAACATATGTTTAATGATATCGAAATGAGAAGATACATACACATCAACTGGCTTTATATATTGCTTTAGTTTAGTACAAAAGAAATACAAACATAGGCATAGTTTTTCTATGTCACTATACCTAGTTTCAGGATCGCTTAGCATTCGACTAAGGTAATATACAGGTCTTTCGATTCTATTTTCATCTTCTTGTACTAACATACTTCCTATAGTCATATTTGAGGATGCAATACACAACCTCATAGGCCTATTTCTAACAGGAGGCACTAATATTGGAGGCTTCACTAAATATTCTTTGATCTTGTCAAAAGCCTCTTGATGTTCCTTTTTCCAAATTAAATCCTCATTCTTCAGTCGAAGTAGTGGTGAAAAGACTCCGTTTTTCCACTTAAGTTGGATATGAACCTCCTCAGGAAATGTATTTTACCCAATAAAGACTAAAGCTCTTTTTCGGTCGACGGAGGTTTGACGTCCATGATGGCTTTGGTTTTTCTTTGGTTTACTTCTATGCCTTTTTTGTGCAATACAAAGCCAAGAAAATCACCTACCTGCACACAAAAAGCACACTTTAATGGATTCATTTTCAATCCATATTTCCTCATCCTTTCAAAGGATTTTCGAAGATGCGTCGATTTATTGTTCAACTTTATTACAATATCATCAATATAAAACTGCATAAAATCTTCAATAAAATCATGGAACATAGAATTAATTACCCTTTGATATGTTGCTCCGACATTTTTCAGGTAGAATGGCATGACAACCCATTCATATGTTCCTAATGCTCCTGGGAAACGAAATGTCGTCTTCGGCACATCTTCATTTGCAATAAAAATTTGGTTATAACCAGCATAACCATCAAGCATACTTAAATATTTGAAAGCAGCGGCAGAATCGACCAACATTTCTGCCATAGGCATACCATATTCATCTTTAGGAGTGGAAGCATTCAAATCTCTAAAGTCAATGCACACTCTTAATTTTCCATTTTTCTTCATGACTGGCACAATATTTGCCAACCATTTGACGTACCTTGCAG
Organism: Vicia sativa; assembly: GCA_021764765.1. Lineage (NCBI taxonomy): Eukaryota > Viridiplantae > Streptophyta > Magnoliopsida > Fabales > Fabaceae > Vicia > Vicia sativa. The sequence goes on along the minus strand of CM038796.1, from coordinate 70,021,915 downwards.
TTCTTATAAACCTGCTCTTAAGGAGACTTTTGACTTCCTCCTCGATCTTCGACATTATTGCCGGAGCAAAACTTCTAGGAGTCTGCTTCACTGGCTTCTTTCCAGCTTTTATTGGCAGTCTTAATTCGACCAAATCCCTGCTTAAACCTGGCATTTCGTTATAGTCCTAAGCAAAACAATCTTTAAATTTTTTTAATAAAGATATTACCTGACATTTCAGGTGTTGGTCGATATTGGCATTGATATAAGTAGGTATTTTATCACCCTTTTCGCCAAGATCTATTTCTTCTAAGGGATCTTGTGGCTACATCTTTTCAGGCGCCATAGTATCCTTTTTGAAGCCTAAAGGCTCATCGTCATATATGTAGTCGAAACGCTGCTCATTGGTGTATTCTTCAATTTCTTTATTTTTATCTGGCGGTTTCGACTCAATAGCCAAAATGACATCTCCCTCCAGAATTTGTATTTTATTGGCTTTGACAACCATGTTTTCTTCAGCTTCCAGTGCCGAATTCATTTTGTTTTCGGCAATATACGCTGAAATCCTTCTTAGAGCTTCAAGCTTAGACAACATTGTCATTGATGTCTCCCCAGCGTATCAGCCGCTTTTTAGCATATATATCCTCTAAGGGTTCCACATCCCATATGGAACCATGGGTTTCATGCACTTTCAAGGAAACAAATGCCTCATCTAAATTGGCATATAGTATCTCTGCAGGTTGGCAAGGAGAAATGTTAGCCAACTTTTTGTCGAATCCCTTTCCGATATTATTTACATCGACCATGAAATACCCTTGGTCGGCCTCAATAGTCTCTACTATACCATATTCTCTCCAAATTATTAGACATTGATGCATGGAAGACAACACATCTCTTACTCCATGAAGTCATTCTCTTCCAACCAGCAGATTATAACTTGGCTTTCCTTGGATTACCATAAATATGGTCGTCCTTGTCACTGAGCCGACAAATATGTCTACCTGGATCACTCCCATAGTGTTCCTGGTTCGACCTTCGTAGTCTGATAAGACCATATTATAGGACTTGATATCAGTGTCAAACTTACCTATTTTCTTCAAGATATGGTGTAGCATGATATTGACAGTCGCGCCTCTTTACTGTAGAAAATGGTAAACAACCGTTGGTCCACCCTAAGTCCTAAAACTAAGGGTTACTTGCAAGATCGACCAGTTGATCTCAAGACACATGCTAAGGTTTTGGTATATTGTACTGATTCTGTAAGTAAAAAGACCTTGGCCCAGAAACGGTTTCCAGAGCCTAAGGGAAACAACACAACAAATTTCCACACAGACTGGATTCTGACTACCTGTTAGTCGACTGCAGGCACTGGGTAAATAAGACTCAACAAAACACTAATTGGTGACTCGTGACCAATAGTTTACGTTGAAGTATTTTGCTAAATGATTCGTTCAAAGAGAAGTAGAAATGAAAAAAGTAAAGACAAACTTGAATGTAAAATTGATTGCATTGAAATAGAAATATGGTGATTCACGTACATCAAAGGCTTGAGTGACTCTTTCTTCCTTTAGTGCGGAATTGGGCAGAGTTTTGGCAAGCGATTTGAAGATACAAATGAACACACCTAAAAATTCTAACATACTAACTTATTTATAGTACTTTACAAGGTAACTGCTAAAAGTAATCAACGGACGAGATCTAAACTAAAGACAACTATTGCACATGATTTCGTCATCCGTTTAACGCTTCGAACCCATGATCTTCTGAGACAACTTCCCACGTTCTCTTTATTCTAACTTTTCCCGCTTCATGACTTCAAAAGGAAACTGCTTTCGATTTTGATATATTCTTAAGGCGTAATAATATTTCCTAAGTCCCCTGGCCTACATCTTCGCCAGCACGACCATTTCGACTGACGCCTTCATTTGACCCAAACTTATGTCGAATCGACCAACACATCAATTTTTCGATTTAGTTTTATTTTCGATGCAATTTCATTCTGGCTGTTTGGTCGATTGGGTTGGTTTTCTGACTCAGCTTCTCAGCCGACATATGTTTCTCTGGTACTTCCATCTTAGCTTTGTAAAGCATTTCAAAAACTACCTTCATTTAAGACTGGTCCTATCCTGTAGGGACCTTTGCCTTTAAGCAATGCCCATAAACATACTTTACAAATTTCCAGTTAACAGCACCACAATCTACCAACACCTTGTTGATAGCAGTTCCTTCGACTTTTGCCCTGATCAGCAAGGGCTTTAAATGGCTTCTCGTAGCCATGTCCGACCTTTCGAAGAAGGCATCTTGGTTCTCAATCGAACCATTGTTCATGACAAAGTAGAAAGTTGGCTTATTAAAGCCATTTCCTTCGCATCGACATCAGCAGAATCTTCCACTTCTATCAGACAATCATACTCTGCCGGGAGAATCGACGCCATATTAACCAAGATGTCGAGGCTCTCTTCTGAGTCAAAAGAAAAATCATCAGTTTCCTCTTCATAACATTTGGCAACCGGTCGGTTCACAAACTCTTTGATTGTTTCTTTGATAGTAGTGTCGACTTTTACCTTGTATTGTTTTCGGTTGCTCACTTTGTTTGTGGCAACTTGTCTAGAAGCAACTACGGCTTGTCTTTGAGCCTGCTTCTTGCATTAAAAACGCCTCCACTGAGTTCTGCTCATGGGATTAACTCCCATATAATTCTCAGATATGTGGCTCTTCCTCTCTAATGTGAATTCATGTTGGTAATTTACATCCGACTTTCCCTTTTCATCCCTCACAGCAGCATCAGCATTTGATGCCCCCATATTCCCTTGAGGCTTAATCCAGGTGCCTCTAGGAGCAGCAGCAGAAGGGATGAAACTCTTGGGCTTTTCTTGAGAGTTCCATATGTTTCTCCTAGGATCCCTTGGATTAGGGAACCTTTGGTTGTGGACATTGGCTTTGCCTTTCCCTAATTGCATCTTTTGAAAAAATTCTCAGCAGCAACTTTGTCAGTTAAAGCCTCATACCTAGGGCACAAACAAACTGTCGAGCCCTTATTTTTGCATCGGTACAGGAAATATATCAAGTACTCATCTGGCCTGGGGTAGACATCAGCTTCAGCTAAGCCGACATCAGCATTCTCCCATGTACTCTCTTTGACCATGTCATCTAGAAGTTCAGTAATCTCGACAGGTTCAGCGAAGAGAGCCTCCTCCTGCCTAAGAGGATTAGTATCGATTTTCATCTTTCTGGCAGCGAATTTCAGACGACCCTCTTTCAGCGAATTCTGAACAAGATCCCTGAAAATAAAACATTGAGAGGTTGTGTGACGAAGATAATTATGATATTTACAAAAACCTATTTTTTCGTTGTTCTAATGGTGGAATTTTAGCATTAGGAGGTACTAAAATTTGACCATCTTTAACTAACAAATCAAAAATTATTCACATTTAGACACATCAAATGTATAAGTTTTTGCATGAAATTTAGAATTGTTTTCGACAGTAGTATTTTTCCCTTTAGAAGGAAACAAAGATTTACATTCATACGCAGGCCATGGCTTCATTTCAGCCACATCGACATCTACCTCAGCCGGCGAGATATAGTCGGCCTCGTATATGGAATATGTATCGTCATAATCTATATAGGTTACTTTTTCATTCTTAGCCTTAGCCTTAGTATGCCTAACCTTTTCTAGTCGTAAATGCTCAAGGTGTCAAACCCTATCAGCTAGTTGTGACATACTCTTAACAAAAGTTGGGTCGATTTTCTTTCTAATAGAATAATATAATCCTCCAGCAGCCATTTGAACAAGTTCATGTTCTGGAACTTAGGTAAAACATCTTTCCTTTAATGATCTAAATCAATTTAGATAATCATTTATGGTCTCAGAAAACCTCCTCTTAATGTTTGATAACTCGACCAAACTAATTTTCGAATGTCCTTCATAAAATTGTTCATGAAATAATTTTTCCAACTTAGTCCATAAATCAATTGAATTAGGAGGTAATGTGGTAAACCACGTGAAGGCTGCCTTTTTCAAAGATGAAGGAAAATGTTTCACCCTTAGGTTTTCATTATTTGCTATATTTCCAAATTCAGTTAATTATCTAGAAATATGCTCAACTGTCGATTCACCAGACTCACCCCCGAACTTAGTATTTTAGGAATTTTCCACCCTCTAGGGTTTTCAGTATGTAAAATATACTTACACAAAGGGGACGAATATGTTGGTCTCTGGAATGTGGTATTCATGCCATTCCTATCCATAATTCTCTCAATAATGGTAGTGAGATTATTTTCGACAGCTAGATCTTCCTGTCGAATTTGATCAAGAATTTGATCAGCCTCTTGTTGTCGATTAACTAATACCCTAGGGGGTTCGACAACAACATTTCTATGAGGCCTTACAACTTGTCCTTGATGGACAGCTTCATCTTCTATTTCCCCCATGTCTACTTGACCAGGGGGATTTAATCAAACAATAGGTGGCGCCTGTCGAACAGGCGTTGGGGGAGCACCCAAAAAATTACACAAACGTGTTAATTGGGCAATCACTTGTCGATTTATTTTAGCAGACTGTCTATTAGTCTCAGACGACTCTTGCACTATGAGGTTAAATACATTACCTATTTGGTTAGTCAACATATTAACTAACTCATGATTGTTATCTTCTATGTGCTTCCTCAACAATGAGACTGAAATATTAGTTAGAGGCGGCACAAGTTGTTGCGCAGGCATTCCCCTATTTCCTCCTGCTGCAGATCCTTGTAAAGGAGAATTCATGTTTTGCACGTTATCTGGCACCACTGCTGCATTTGAAGTCGACTAATATCCCAACATTAAGGAATACGACATTCCATAAGGGGGATTAGTAGTACCAAATCAAGGTATCACTGTGTTCGAAATGGCATTCGTAGCCACCACAGGCCCTGGACTCACCGGTGTGGTCTGGGGGATAGGTACTGATAGTGATGCAGTTGACCCTAATACAATTGTGTTGTTTAGTGGAGGAAATGGTGCAACTTGAGTAATTACTGGGTCAGATTTACCTAAATTACGTGATGGAATTTCATCCACGTTTGTAGTGTTTGACATCCTAGGTCTACGTCTCATAGTGTGTGGTCTATTATACTCTTTAGTTAAGCTTCCACTTCTAAGTCTCATACACTTATGACATCTAATAATAAAAACTTAGCACTGGTCCCACCAGGTGTGCCAATTTGTTTACTGTGGAAAATGGTAAACCACCGCTGGTCCTCCCAAAGTTCTAAAACTAAGGGTCACTCGCAAGATCGACCAGTTGATCTTAAGACATGTGCTAAGATTTTTAAAATTGTACTGATTCTGTCGAAATCCTTTCCTAAGAAATGGTTTCCTAAGAATAAGGGAATAAGTACAACGGCTTTCCACACAATATTCCAGGTTCGACCGACAGGTAACTCGTGACCAACGGAGACAAAAAAACCTAAATAACTTGACAAATCTGAGTGTTCACTATGATTTTAACCTACTATGGTGACTCGTGACCGACAGAAGGCTGTGAATTCAGGTATGTTCTAAACAAAACAAGGGTCAATCGACTCTTTTGTTAATTCGAAACTTGTAACAAAGAGAGCATCAACATACACGAAAACACAAAGTGATTGTTGAAAAGTAAATAGAATGCAAGTAAAAGTTTCAAAGAAAACAACTGAAATGTAAAGGTTTTACATTGAAATAAAGGTGTTGATTCACGTACATCAAACACTTTCACAACTCTTTCTTCCTGGCACTTGGAATTTGGCAGAGTTTTGGCAAGTATTTTGAGTATACAAGTGAGCACGCGAAATTTACATTGAGATGACTTATTTATAGTTTTTACAAAATAACTGCCTAAAAGCAATCTACGGATGATATTTAAAACTTGAAAAAACTGCTCCACAGGATTTCGCCACCTGTTTGGCGCTTAAACAACACACAAGGATTTTGATAACTATCCACGACTTTGAATTTTGAATATTTCCCGCTTCTGGCTTCTAAGAGTAAACCGCTCCCAGCTTCGACACTTTCCTTCAACAAGAGCAAAATAATAAAATTTCTCTAAGTCCAGAATCCTCCATAATCGACTAGGATCATCTTCAAGTACTTCCTTCGTTGTTCAACATTTGGTCGAACCGGCCAAATTCTATGTTTTACCCATCTGGTCGACGTACCTCTTCTTCGACATCTTTGTCTTAACACTTTTTCTTGGTCATAAATTTCAATCTTCTAAATAACCTTCATCTTTAATGATCCATCCTTAGTTCACAAGGACATCTGCATTTAATATGTACCTTTGAATACCTTAAGAAATTTCAGGGTAAAAATTATAAGCTAATCAACACACCACTTTAAACAAAATAATTGCAGAAAAATTCTTACGAGTCAATCGATTAAACAATGCTATATGAAAAATCTCGTAATAAAAACAAAAGCGAGTAGGAGATAATAAAGATCAACACAAGGATTTGTTAAGGAAATGTCCTTGTTATGACTAGTCTCTCTCTAATTCCAAATTTGGGATTAGGATAATTTCTTACTTTGCAAAAGTGTGAATACAAGATAAGTTTTCAAGATCTACCCTATAAACCCTTAACGTTTGATGTTGATTCAACCCCTTATCTTCTTTTGATCTTCAACAAGACCAAGACACGATATATGTAAATTGACTATTTGGATGTTGCTACTCTTTTGCGTTCTTTATATCTAAAGCTTTCACGCATCGTCAATTTCACCTATTGCAACACAAGACTTCTTTGCGTTATTTATCTTTAAAGGATCACTTGTGTTATTTATCTCCAAAGGACTTCACTTGACCGAAATTACCTCTTGAACATCTTGCACAAAAAAACCCCAAATTAACCAATGATCTTGGAGGATAAACCCGAGGTTTTCCGGATAAATACCCCTACAAATCTCAACCCAATATCATCGGCTACCCAAGATCATAATCGGACAATCACAATCCTTGTATAGATGGAACCCCAATGGAACATCATTATAATGTAATGCTAGTGTGTATGCATAGAATGGAGGTTGAAGATGAAGAGCAATTATAGGCTAATTTTATGGCATCATTAAGTTGGAATGATGGGTGAATGATATGTTTATAGTTGGGCTCTTTTTAGTTAAAAGAGGCTAGTTTCGTAATGAAAAAATAATGAAATAATGACCTAAAAAACATTGTATGTCGACCTGAAAAAATTGTGTGTCGACACATGCAAAACAATAGCTAAAGGCTTTAATAACACAGTACATGTGTTAACCTTAAAATTGTATGTGTCAACACATGTGCATATGTTTTAAAGCATAAATACTGAAAGCTTTAATATTTAAGTACATGTGTCGATACATAAATCGTATGTGTCGACACATTCTGGAACATTTAAGAAAATACATAAATGCATAATTCATGTGTTGACTCATACAAATTTTAGGTCGACACGTATGTGTTGATTTTGTGCAAAAACACATTTTTCATGATTGGGACCAATTTTAAAGTTGTTTTAAATTATTCCTAAGACCTCTGATGCAAGGGAGTGCCATAAGACATAAGGATAGCGTCCACCATACTGAAATGTCAGCTTTCCGTGTTTTGACATCATGTAAAACATCTAATATTGTAGTTACCATCACAGTGTTCACTAAGAAGGATACTAATGTTCAACCAGGTGTTGGAACATAATCTCAGCAGTTTGATACTAAAGTATGTTCTAAAGGGCTGGGAGGCACTTAATAATAAATCTCCCAAGTAAGCATTTTAAAAGGGAGTTTTTTAATTGGAGTTTGTTTTTGTTTGTGATCAGCAGGTGTTTTAGAGATGAAATGTTGCATGATGATGAGTCTTCAAGTCAAAAGCTATTGGTCAAGTATGAAGGAGATTGTATTATTGGAGGATATTCTGGTCATTTAGATTAGAATTAATTGAATCCTGGTATATCTCTAAGATTAGGTGCATTGTTGAAAGAATATGTATTTTTAATTGGGTTGATTACTAAAATAGTGCAATGCTAAACTGAATGTCATGACATTGAAGTGTGACATGCTACTTGTCATACCCCAAAATTTTCCCTCCTACTTCTCAAGACATTCCATACATCCCTACTCAAGGATTCCTCAAGGGTTGATCAGACAAACCCTCTCCTAGACAATCAACCTAAACTAGGATTTGACAATTCTCAGATCCAGATGGACTTCCAACATCTCCAATGGTCATCATGCCTCCTCATATGCTTCAAATATTCTCCATGTCAAGTTTCAAGCCTTACAAGTCAAGTTTCCTCAGACAATTGCTCAGATGGTTGAAAATCAGTTGTATTGGACAAAAAGTCAACTATGGTCAACATATAGTCAAACTTCCTGATTTTTGGTCAACATCCTCATTTTGAAGTTAAATTCATCATTTGATCAAGGGTTGATCATGATTCATCAAGAAAACTCAAGATTTTCTCAAAAGTCAAACTTTCCAAATTAGGGTTTCCTAGTGAAAAGTCAACCAAACTTTGGCTGAGCATAACTTCTTCATACATTCTCAGAAATTTTTCCCCCACCTCTTGTTTAGAAGGAAATTAAATTCTCTACAACTTCATGTCTCACAAGAATGTTCAAAAAATGCTTCATTTGGAAGGTATGGATCAGAACATTACAGGTCCTTTTCAAAGTCAACAAAAAGTCAACATTTTGTATTGAAGATTTATTGAGCATGGAAACTCCAATTGAGATGAAACCAAAGAGGTTGGTTAGAGGACACTTAGATCTTTCTAAAAAGTCCAAGAACATTCAAAAATGTGGAAAATTGAGCAAAATACACCATGCAGAAATTTGGCATTTTTGAACAATTGCACAAAAGGAGATATTTGTCAAAATCCAATTTTTTCCCAATGGGCTTATAATTTTATGATCCAAACTTGATCATAATATTATTTGTGACCTATTGATGCGTTGCCATGACCACATTTTATTTTATTGATTTATTTTTGAATTTAAAACCATTTAATTCAAATTTAAATTAAATAAAATATGAAAATAAGATATATTTTCAAGAGGAGTGGATTTTTTATCAAGCTTGAGGTCCAAGATAGCCCATGAAACATACCAAATTCGTGCTAGCCTCTCACCTGGAAGGAAAATCAAATTTTCAAGAAATTTGATTTGATTTGAAAGAGAAAATTTTTTGCATTCAATATCCAATCTTTTTTCACTCTCTTTGCCCTCACAATTCACTCTATAAATACCAAGCAAGCTGCACAAGACAAGACACGAAATCCTAGCCCCATACACAACCCTTATTTTGCCAAATTTTTCTCAAATTGTCAAAAATCGAATTTTAATTTCCAGCAGGTTTCAAGGAGTTCTAAGCCCTCCATTGTGTTCCTTGATATCCCAGCAAGCAATCCTAACTCTTACTCGAAACCAAACCATCCAGAATCGTGCCCTATACATTGCTCCGATTTGGTATTTTTTCTCAATTTTGGTTTCTTTGATTCATGCGTATTTAACTGTTTTTGTTTGCATATTTGGACTCAGGACATCCATTAGAGTGTGTTTGATACATTACATGTGAGCTTGCACGTAGGAATCTCGTGTTGCCATTGTTAGGGTTAGAAAACTGGGAAGCTTCGAACCGGCTTGTACAGTTGTTTTCAGGTCAAACAGAGGCCACCATTGAACTCGCCATGGTCGATTTAGGGGGGTAGGGTATCCCTTTGTCTTTTACTTTGCTTATTTTTGCAGGTTGGAATTTCTGGTGACCGGAGAAGACGACCGGAGCTAGGGCTCCGGCGTCGCTGACTGGGTTTGACTCCGGCGTGGCATGCGTGGCGTTTTCGTGGCTTCCGATTCGTCCATTCCATCCAACTGGGGCCCGCGGCTGACTGTGCTTTGATTTTTAAAACTCATGACACGCGTACATTGATATTCAAATGTTTCCAACTTCACAAACACCAAAGACACGCTGGCGTAGTGGTTAAGGCGCTGGCTGTGGAAGATTCTCTCCAAGGTCACAGGTTCAATCCCTGGCAAGACCATTTGCTTTTTCCTTTTACAAAACTAACACTTTTCCATATTTTCTTATTTTTATTTAATATTTTCATCCATTTTAATTTATCTTTCAATATTTTTATCATGCATTTAAAAAAACACCAAAAATATTTATTTTTTGCATACTCATCAGAAAAATACTTATTTAATTTTTAAAATTAAAATTATTATTTTTGCATGCATATTTTATTTAATTGCTAATTTATCATTTAAATAGCTTTTAATTGTTTTTAAATTATCAAATTAACTCCAAATATTCCCAAAAAATTATTTTATCATATTAATGTTATTTCTAACACAAAAACTTTTTCTCATTCAAAAATACTCATTTTTACTAACATTTTCATCTTATGCAATTTTCTTCCGTTTTCCGATTTTGTATCTGTTCACAGGTTACACCGTTTCGGACAATTTTTATCGCTTTCTTTCCAATTTATGTAATTGCCTATGGGATGTAATAGTTTAATTAGGACTTTTATTTTCCGCACTTTAAATTATGTATTTGCCCCAAAGCCATGTAATAGCGTAGGATTTATCTTTCCGCACTTTATATTTCTGCAATTTACTTTCCGCACCCTATAAACTGCTAGTAATTAGGCGTGTATGGCAAGATACAATTGAAGATAAAACACTCATAACTTCAAGATAAAATATCTGAAATTGACACACTCTTTTCACACATGCACCCCTTAGGGTAATTCTCTCTCGTTGCCTTTACGAATTCAAATGGTCATGTCCCTCGAACGTAGAGGTATTCTAGCACCGTTGCCTTCAAAACAAATCATCATAGTCCCTTCGATACAAAGATCATAAGACCCACGATGTCGCCTACAAATACATGATCTTGACCCTCGATTGTCGCCTACGAAAAATGATGATAGTCCCTTCGAATGTGCTAGGATACTTCCTAGAAGTTGCCTTCTATGACCATACGATGTCCCTTCGGATGTCCCGCTTACATCCAACGAATGGGGTTACCTACCAACTAATGGTATGGATAGCACTATTCTAAAGGAACGTAAAATAACACGAAAACGACCAATTCTGAGTAGGTAATAAGACTTTTAGTTGCTTGCTCTATCAAAATACTTTTCACACCACACACTTTTGTCAAAGTTCAAACTCTTTTCAAAACGAAACATTTCCGAACACTTTGTATACATTCCTACATGAATCATTACAAAGTCAAAGCGAAATGCCTTTTCAAAACATTTTTCAAACACACAGGAAGCACAATTTTTAAAGTGATCTAAGAGCAACTAAGAGCTCGTAGATAACTACGGATGGAAAGGGTGCTAATACCTTCCTTTTCATAACCTTCTCCCTTACTCGTAATCTAACGAAGGTCTTTTCCTGTTCTTTTCACCTTCCTTAATTGGATAAAAGAAAAGTCGGTGGCGACTCTTGCTATCCGCACATTTGTGATACAAAATCTCAAAGTCGTCACCAGACATGTAATCGGCGACTACTGGGACATACCCTAAGAGAGAATGCCTTAAGGATTTATAGATCATCTTTACTGTTTTCCGCTTGACTTGCTTGCTTTATCTTTAAGGGTTGCTTGGGTATTATATTTGTGGGGGATCCTACACCCGGATCCGGGTTTTCTTTAGGTAAGTAGCAATAATCGTCGCGACCGTTAGACGATATCAAACGGTCAACATGATGGCTACGTTAGTGTGACACTTTGATGTCCTGATACTCTTCATTTCCAAGTTGAGGATAGTATTTGGCTTCTACGTGGTGTCATCAAGCACTAACTAAACTTTTAGAACCCTAATTGACCCATCTTGGCCATTAGAAGGTAGTGAGATGGTCGGCTTTGTGCGACTAAGGTTGGGTGATACTGATGATACGCCATTAAGATCGACTTTTGGGATATTTTTGTCGACCACTTGGTAGTCGTATTGAAATAAACGCTACGAGAAAGATCAATGATATGAGATTCCTAGAACCCGTTATTATTATAGGACAGATGAACCAACTCAAACTTTTGGTGGGGTAATCACCTATACCTCATGCAAGCCTTAAACCTAGGCTCATTGTGTGAATTGTTTGTGTGTGCTAAACATGACATCATGACATCATTACATTGCATATCATTTCTAACTATTTCAAGGACCTAGGATTTATCTTTGCTCTGCTTTGTAGGAATTATGGCTTCTAGAAAGACTATCCGAATCAACTTCATGGGTATACCTTCTCACCAAAGAATTGGTTTCAAAATTCCCACCATGCTCGCCATCAAAAGACATGGTTATCTACTTGACTTGGTTATCTCCGGTTTTGAAGAAGATATGATGCATGTCCTATTCCAGTTCTTTGATCCGAAACACCATAGCTTTACATTCCCAAATTATCAGTTGGTTCCTACCTTAGAATAGTTCTCTAAGCTACTTGGGATACCTATTCTTGACCAAATGCCATTCACCGGTCTAGAAAAGGTTCCTAGGTACAAAGACATCGCATCCGCCTTACATCTAAAGTGCTCAGACATTGAAGCCAATTGGGAAACTAGAAGCGGAGTTAAGGGTTTACTTGCTAAGTTCCTAATCAAGAAAGCCCGAGAATTCCTCAAAGTTATGAGTTTTCATGCATTTGAAGATATTGTAGCCTTGCTAATCTATGGTTTGGTTCTATTTCCTAACTCGGATCAATTCATAGATGTCAACGCCATCAAGTTGTTTCTTACCCACAATCCAGTGCCTACTTTGCTTGGAGACATCCTACATTCTCTCCACACTCGTATTATTAAGAGACAAGGAACTCTCATGTGTTGCATACCGTTACTTTCCAGGTGGTTTATTTTGCACCTTCCTCCATCAGTTTTGAAGAACGAGCAAAGGTTGAGATGGTCTCAAAGGCTAATGTCACTCTCTCATTCAGATATCCGTTGGAATCTTTTCTCTCAAAAGGACTTCACATTCATCGAGTGTTGTGGAGAATTCCCTAATGTACCACTCCTTGGTATAAGGGGAGGTATCACTTACAACCCTTGTCTAGCTCTCGACGCTTGGTTTTGCTCAAGAGATGGTCCACATGATATGCTTCTCCAAGATATTGTGTTCGATTACAATCACGATCTCTAAATTACCGACGAAGGTTCATACACGCTTGGGGCATGATAAAGAAGACTGATACCAAGACTTTGGGGCACCGGAACTCCATTCCTTGGGAACCTAACCTCAAATGGGTGAGAGCTCGAGCTCAAAACCTCATGATGCCATTCACGCCTGTTTTACCAGTAATTATGGAACCTGTTGCTATAGGTGACGTACCCTATACTGTTCCCCATCCAGACATGCCTACTGATTTTGAAGACTTGAAGAGATCCTGGATTCAGCTCAAAGAAGAAAGGGATACATTCGAAGCCAGTGCTACGCAAGTGAGAAGAAAGTGCTAGAGTTGACAAAGCTACTTCACGAGGAGCGGAACATCAACGCCTACCTCGACACCAAGAGGAAGCGCCCATGGGAGACTTAGAGCTTTAGGATTATTATGCTTTTTCTTTTATTGTATTGAACCATCTTTTGTACTTAAAAAGAAAGAGAATAAAAGAGAACTAATAAATGCTTGTTCATGCTTGTTTAACAAATTTAAATCTCTAAGGTCCTTGAAAACATTGCATTGCATTCGCATAAACATCGCATATCATGGCATAACATCTCATAACAGGTATATAGAAGATTGGTTTTCTCATTCTCTCGCTATTTATTTTAGCAGAAATGGCTCTTGAACAGACTGTCAAAGATCTCCAGGCTCAGAATACTCAGTTCCAAGAAATGTTCACTAGCTTGGTTCAAGGCCAAGAAGATCTGAAGAAGCTCATCAACAGAAAGAAGAGGTTCGTTGGTGTTCTCAACATGGGTAGACGTTACAAAGGTGGTCCTAAAGTGGTCATCCGGATAGAGCTCTCAGAAGGAAGTGTCAAGACTGAAGGGAGTGTCTGTAATACGGTGAACTGACTTTGAGATTTTTGTATCGCAAATGTGCGGATAGCAAGAGTCGCCACCGACTTTTCTTTTATCCAATTAAGGGAAGGTGAAAAGAACAGAAAAAGACCTTCGTTGGATTCTGAGTAAGGGAGAAGGTTATGAAAAGGGAATGTATTAGCACCCATTTCCATCCGTAGTTATCTACGGGCTCTTAGTTGCTTCTAGCTCATTTTTAAAAGTGCTTTCTGTGTGTTTGACAAAAATGTTTTGAAAAGGCATTTCGCTTTGACTTTGTAATGATTCATGTAGGAATGTATACAAAGTGTTCGGAAATGTTTCGTTTTGAAAAGAGTTTGAACTTTGACAAAAGTGTGTGGTGTGAAAAGTATTTTGATAGAGCAAGCAACTAAAAGTCTTATTACCTACTCAGAATTGGTCGTTTTCGTGTTATTTTACGTTCCTTTAGAATAGTGCTATCCATACCATTAGTTGGTAGGTAACCCTATTCGTTGGATGTAGAAGGGACATTCGAAGGGACATCGTATGGTCATAGAAAGCAACTTGTAGGAAGTATCCTAGCACATTCGAAGGGACTATCATCATTTTTCGTAGGCGACAATCGAGGGTCAAGATCATGTATTTGTAGGCGACATCGTGGGTCTTATGATCTTTGTATCGAAGGGACTATGATGATTTGTTTTGAAGGCAACGGTGCTAGAATACCTCTACGTTCGAGGGACATGACCATTTGAATTCGTAAAGGCAACGAGAGAGAATTACCCTAAGGGGTGCATGTGTGAAAAGAGTGTGTCAATTTCAGATATTTTATCTTGAAGTTATGAGTGGTTTATGTTCAATTTTATCTTGCCATACACGCCTAATTACTAGCAGTTTATAGGGTGCGAAAAGTAAATTGCGGATATATAAAGTGCGGAAAGATAAATCCTACGCTATTACATGGCTTTGGGGCAAATACATAATTTAAAGTGCGGAAAATAAAAGTCCTAATTAAACTATTACATCCCATAGGCAATTACATAATTGGAAAAGAAAAGCGATAAAAATTGTCCGAAACAGTATAACCTGCGAACAGATGAAAAATCGGGAAACGGAAGGAAATTGCATAAGATGAAAATGTTAATAGAAATAAGAATTTTTGAATGAGAAATTTTTTTTATGCTAGAAATAACATTAATATGATAAAATAATTTTTTGGGAATTTTTGGAGTTAATTTGATAATTAAAAATCAATTAAAAGCTATTTAAATGATAAATTAGCAATTAAATTAAATATGCATGCAAAAATAATAATTTTTATTTTAAAAATTAAATAAACATTTTTATGATGACTATGCAAAAAAGAAATATTTTTGGAATTTTTTAAATGCATGATAAAATTATGAAAGATAAATTAAATAGTATGAAAAATATTAAAAGAAAATATGAAAATAGAAAAAGTTGCAAACTTGTAAAAAACACTTTGCCATGGCTGGGATTCGAACTCAGGTCCCCTGGGTGACAACGCGCTGCCTTTGCCAACCGAGCTAGCTTGCACACGTGTTTAAAAAACGGAGCGAATGGCTTTTAAACGGGTGTCGTTCCCTGATTGCCTGAATCACGCACCAACCATCGTCTTCTTCGTTTTGAATTTTTGAAAAGATAGCGTCGGCCTTGGTTCGACGCTATAGCCCCTGCAATTTCTAAAATCCAGTACAAGCAATATAAATACAATTCAAAGGCATGGTTCGATTGGAAACATCATTCTGAACACAATGGTAGTGCACGTTTTGTCCAATTTAACCGTTTTAAAGGAAACCCCAAATTGGTTCAGAAAACCCTAGCAATGGTAATTCGTGTTTTAGGCCATGGAAATGCAATCAAACTACCCAGAAAGTTTCTAAACTTCGTTCTAATCACAAAACAAACAACAAAACACGTTAAAAATGCATGAAAATTGAAAATCGATTTTGGAAAAATAAGAACAAATCGAATTCTGGATTTCTCGATTCTTGATGGTTTTGAGTGTTGTAAAGGTCTGGATCGACTCTGTAGACACCAAGGAATGTAATTGAATGCTCAAATTCGATTGAAACAGGCTAGAACTGTGGCTGCAAGTAGCTTGTGAAGCACGGATTTTTTGACTTTAGGTTAGGGTTTTTGAGGCAATTTTTCTGTTCTCTCTTGTGTGATATGCCTTGTATATTTATAATGGATGAATATTGAGCTGATTTGAGGAACAAATAATCATCAATCAATGCAAAGATTATTTGATTTTGTACAAAATTAAATCTTATCTTTTTTGATCAATTTTCATCAATTCTTTGCCAAATCAAGACCAATTTCGAAATTTGACAGATTTTAGGAGTTTCTTGGACCTCAAGGATGAGAGAAAAAATCAATTTGCAATTAATTTTGATTTTATACCTTATTTTTTTATTTAATTTGTATTTAAATGAATAAAATCCAAATTAAATAGAAAAATAAAGTTAAAATTCATGGCATTGGGCTTGGATGTTCCAAATTGTCTAAGGAACAAGTTTGAATGAAGAAGAACTAGGCCCATTTGCAAAAATTTGGATTTTTACAAGTATCTCTCTTTGTGCACTTCTTCAAAAATGCCCAAATTGTGCAAGGTGTATTTTGCTCAATTTTTCACATTTTCGAGTGTTCTTGGACTTTTTAGAAATATCTAAGGGTCCTATAACCAACCTCTTTGGTTTCATCTCAATTGGAGTTTCCATGCTCAATAAATCTCCAAAACAAAAAGTTGACTTCTTGTTGACTTTGAAAAGGACCTGTAATGTTTTGACCCATACCTTCCAAATGAAGCATTTTTTGAACATTCTTGTGAGACATGAAGTTGTAGAGAATTGAATTTCCTTCAAAATGATAGGTGGTGGAAAATTTTTTGAGAAAGTATGAAGAAGTTATGCTCACCAAAGTTCATTGACTTTTCACCGAAAACCCTAATTTGGAAAGTTTGACTTTTGAGCAAATCTTGAGTTTTCTTGATGAATCATGATCAACCCTTGATCAAATGATGAATGTAACTTCAAAATGAGGATGTTGACCAAAATCATGAAGTTTGACCTGTATGTTGACCACAGTTGACTTTTTGTCCAATACAATTGATTTTCAACCATCTGAGCAATTATCTGAGGAAATTTGACTTGTGAGGCTTGAAACTTAACATGGAGAGTATTTGAAGCATATGAGGAGGCATGATGACCATTGGAGATGTTGGAAGTCCATCTGGATCTGAGAATTGCCAAACCCTAGTTTGGGTTGATTGTCTAGGAGAGGATTTGTCTGATCAACCCTTGAGGAATCCTTGAGTATGGATGTATGAAATGTCTTGAGAAGTAGGAGGGCAAATTTTGGGGTATGACAGTTGCCCCTGTTCAATCTTCTTGTACTGGAAGGATTAGATTGGCATGCTCGCCTTTCGTGACTTGGAGGTGGAAGATGATTGAACACTCGAGTACACCTGAAAATTTGCACTCGCTGTCGGTGATGACGCGGGAATGGGCTTACAGATGCCATTTGGAGAAGTTAGAGATTTCGCAGGGAATGAGTCGTACGCTAGACTCGAGATTGTTGTCTGGATAGGAGAACCTTCGGAGATGGGATTAAGATGCTATCTAGAAAGATCGATGCTGGGGAGTGAGCCGTACGCTAGGCTCTGTAGATGTTTTTGGAAGTGGAAGGAGCATGGGGATGGGCTTAAGATGCCATCCGAGGAGTCGTTTAGACTTCGTGCTCAACCTTG